>VWZZ01007905.1:38313-62014 GCA_013399095.1 Psophia crepitans | reverse complement strand
TCTGGGGTCCCCAGTACAAGCAAGACATGGAGCTGCTGGAGCAAGTCCAGAGGAGGGCCATGAAGATGATCAGAGGTATGGAGCACCTCTTCTATGAAGACAGGATGAAAGAGTTGAGGTTTTTCTGCCTGGAGAAGAGAAGGCTTTGGGGAGACCTTACTGCAGTTTTTTAGTACCTAAAGAGGGCCTGCAGGAAAGCTGGAGAGGGACTGTTTACAAGGGCATGTAGTGATAGGACGAAGTATGATGGCTTTAAGCTGAAGGAGGGGAGATTTAGATTAGATATTAGGAAGAAATTCTTACCTGTGAGGGTGGTGAGACAGTGGAACAGCTTGCCCAGTTGTGGATCCCTCATCCCCAGAAATGTTCAAGGTCAGGTTGGATGGGGCTTTGGTCAACCTGGTCTAGTGGAGGGTGTTCCTGCCCATGGCAGGGGGGTTGGAACTAGATGATCTTTGAGGTCCCTTCCAACCCAAACCATTCTGTGATTCAATGATCTATCATAAGTGGTTTTCATTGCAGAATCTGAGTTCATGCAAACTACTGTTTGGATGAAATTATGCCTTTGGTTGGAGAAGTTTGTGAGTGAGGAATCTGTGGTCAGTGTCAGAGACTCAGCCCTGCCCAGCTTATTGTAAAACTCCTTCAAGCACAGTATTGAAAATTTCTGTCTTCCACACACCACAAAGGCACCTTATAAGCAGGTTGCTGGAAAAAGAGTTCAGGGCTGGTTCAACATGTATAAATAACTGACTAATGATAAGATGGACTAGGGTCTCCACCCAGCCTTGCATGTTCTCGCTACTCATTCGCTGGGCTATTCTACCACATGCTGTTGTGTATACTGGCCCAGTGAGCATGTGTCTAAAGACCTAATCTATCTCTTCATGTCCATTTTGTATAACTGTTTTAGATTTCCCCGCAATCCCAAAGATTTTGCAGGCTTTTTTTTTCAGCCTGTTTTTCACAAAGGGAGAAAATAAAATTCAGGTTCTTCATAGAAAGACCTTAAAGTAATGGTGGTTGGGACAATTTTTATATGATCTGTAAGTATGACAGTAATTCTTAGCCATGTTAAATGTCTTTTATAGTATAATTTTTGGCTGTTGTTGCCATGGGACTAAAATCTTTCTTCAAATACTGCTTACTGTCATTTTTAGCACTTATCATCTTAAATTTTCTCCTTATAAATATATTTCAGGAGTGGTCATGAATACACCTGTCAGCATACAGACACAAGGGACTCCACCTAACTGTTAAGAAAACAACTGCGTCACTGTTCCATCTCTTCTTGATTTATTTTACTTGTTCCAGATTTTGTGTCTTCTTCATTTAACAATATTTGCTATGTCATTAAAATGTCATCACCGTTCCTCCTCACAGCATAGCTCAATAAGCTGGAAAACAGGCTCTTGCATGTGGCAACAGGTGAATATGGGTGTTTCATGCGGTGCCAAGGGGTTTGTCCTGTGTCTCCAGGATCCTCCAGCAGCTGTGTCTCATGAACCCTTTCACTTTCCTCTACTTATTTTTTTCTCTCTGTATCATTTAGTATGAAGTTAATCAACTAAGTTGGCAAAGGATTTAAGAACGGGTTGATCTGTAGCGATTTACCAGGGCACAACACTATCACGGAATTCAAAATGCAGCATGCAGTGTGTGAGGAACGTCTTTGTGTCTCCATTCTCTTCCTTGTCCTACAGATGAGGAAGAAGGTAACGTATCAACACTGCTTTTGGGGATTTACAGGAGGGATTGTCCAAATATTGACTTCGCCTCCTGTCCTGGTTTCAGTTGGGATAATTTTTTTCCTAGTGGCTGGTATAGTACCATATTTTGGAACCAGCCTGTGCAGGTATCAGTTGCCCCTACACACAAGAAGAAATGTGGAAATCAGCTTGTTTAATCAGGTAAGAAACTCCTTCTAAGATAGGGAAGGAGGAAGAGTGGATGAGGCAGACTACTCTGAAGTAAGGCCATCACGAGAAGATGGGGAAGAGGCAGAATTCATAAACAAGGTGATAAAACCTGATCCCTGTCTCTAAGTGAGCTGTGAGTTATGCAAAAAGATTTCAGCTGATGTCCAGGCAAGCACATTGCCACGTGGCTGCTTCGATGCTGGGATAATGGAACAGGGCCAGTAGCTTAGAATTAGAGGATAAAGAAGCCAAGCAGCTGAGATTCCTGTCTAGGGAACCGGGCATTGACAAGGTGATTGGAAAAAAGGCACAAGCCTTCAGCCTCTGGAGATGACTCCTGTCGAGTATGAAGGAAAGGTACCCTTCAGGTAAGATGTTACATGTCACCCAGGCAAGTAGACCACCATGGGGAGAGGTATCTAGTACCTGAGGGAATTAACCATGCTGGAGGTGATTTATGATGACCTGGACATCATGCAGTTACCTGCAGATCCAGATGAAGTCCCATGCATACCACCCGATGTGGTGGATATGCCATATCAATAATATTACAGCAACAATCACCCAGACTAATGAAGAATAATTTTTGATGAAACTGCGCAAAGTGCAGTGATGATAGAAATGGACAACTGCAGTGGTGGTGGAGCCAGAACTGGCTTCAGCATGCAATAATCTATCATCACACACCATCTTTCCTGCTCTGAAGGACTGTTATGACAGATGGAGCCGAAAAGTTGTGGACCAGATCAACTCAGCAGACATTTTAAAGGGATTTCCCATAGCCTAAGGGAATGATAACTGTGTATGTATATATAGATCAGAAGATAGGAAAGGTGCTGGTCATTAATTGGAATGTGCTAGAAAGTGTGGAACCTGGGCATGATTTAGAAGAATAAAGATAAAGGTAAAGAATAAAGAGTGGACATTGCCCTGGTTTCCACTGGGATAGAGTTAATTTTTTTTCTAGTAGCTGATATAGTGCTGTGTTTTGGATTTAGGATAATACTGTTGATAACACAGTGATGTTTTAGTTGTTGCTGAGCAGTGCTTACACTAAGTCAAGGATGTTTCAGCTTCTGATACTGCCCTGCCAGTGAGGACACTGAGGGTGCACAAGAAGCTGGAAGGGGGCACAGCCAGGACTGTTGGTTTGAACTGGCGAAAGGGCTGTTGCATATGACATCATTCTGAACAAAAAAATGCTGCGGAAGTTGGCCAGGGGGATGGCAGCTGTGGCTTGGGAACTGGCTGGACATCTGTCAGCAGGTGGTGAGCAATTGCATTGTACCTTACTTGTTTTGCTTATTCTTTTATCGTTGTTGTTATCCCTTCCTTTTCTGTCCTATTAAATCATCTTTATCTCAGCCCATGAATTTTCCCCATTTCTCTCTCCCATCCCTCTTAGGGGGACTGAGCGAATGGCTGTTCTGTGTTTAGCTGCCTGTTGGGTTATACCACAACACTTCTGAGATACATTTGGGTAAGGAGAGAACTACCATCAGCAGCACTGTAACTGTTTACATATTTTACGGTCTAAGTACCTCATTTTCTATCTCTTCAGGTAATAAAAAGCAACGTATTAACTGTTTTTGCCTATCAAGGGTATTAGGGGACATGTTAGGTTTAGCTGATACCAACTGTCTCTTCCCAATGAAGAGGCTCAAATTGCCGTACTTTGTGGGTGTTTTTATGTCAGGGGATATATTCAGTGTGACTGTAGCCTGTGTTTGAGTCTCATTTTGCCTTGTGTCTGCAGTGAGGGAGTGAAACCATGACTGTGGGCTGCAGGGAGCTGTCAGAAAATCTGGGGCAAGCATCTGCACCTGCGTAACCCCTCCATGTCTCCTTCTGGGAGAGAGTCCCAGTCCACCACCTTCCTTTCCACCAGCATGGCCAGTGACCACTGATGGGCAGAAAAAGTGCCCGCGGCGTGCACAGTAGAGTGCTGATCCCATATGCCATGGAGTAGCCTGGATTTCCACATAGCCTGCAACTGAAGGTAAGTCTGCCAATCCACAACAGGTGCGATATAAAAAGCCAGTTTGAGCAATGTTTTGGATTTCACCTGCCTCTTGGATCACAGCACTGAGGACACTGTTGATGCACCCTCAATCTGTTTCTGTCTTACTAATTTTCTTAATAATATTATCTTTTGCACTGATACAGTAATTATTCTCTGAGCTAGAAAACAGGAGAAAGAGAAGCAATAGAGGGATCAACAGTGTCAGATACTCTGATGCTCACCTTGAAGTCATCTGGGTTCTCGCTGCTGCGCTAGCAAAAATGTAAATATTTTATACAAATTGGAACAACTTCAGCAAAACAGCAAATATAGAACTCTGTATATTTACAGTTGGTGTGCTATTCTGGAGGACCTGATTTGAACTTAGTTCTCCTACAGACTGCATTTCTGTCATAAGCTATGATTTATAAGACAAAAGGGCAACTTTCTTAGAGTAAATTGTTTTATATATGTTATATATACATTTTAATGCTTTTGTGTATATATATATATGTTCAGCTGGAACTCTTTGCCAGATTTGACATGAAGACGTACATTTTGGCAAATAAACCAATTGCTGGAAGAGAAAAATCATCTTTCTGCCTTAGCTTCCATTTTAGTCCTCTGGTACTTCATTTGTTCTCTGTTTTTGTGGATGGGATTTGGCTCAAATGTTTTCCATAAATGTAACAAAAAGATTATAATGAGGAAAGACAGAATAGAGAATGAGTGGTAATGGAATGTTCAGTACAGATGTTAGGCTGAGACTTTTTTTGAAAGAAGATAGTGAAAGAAGGAAAGAGAGACTGAGATGCAGAGAGCTTTAAATTAGACTTTGTGGGGGAAGAGGAAGGAGTTCTGAGTAACAGAGAAGAGTCAGGGGTTGCTGATGTATTAGGAACCAAAAGGGAAACACTTCTGAAATGTCTGAAAGGAATTAGGGCTTGTTCCTCTACAAAGAGCAGCCCTGAGGAGAAGGACTTGGGGGTGCTGGTTGCTGAAAAAGTCAACATGAGCCGGCAGTGTGCACTGGCAGCCCAGAAAGCCACCCGTGTCCTGGGCTGGATCAAACACAGTGTGGCCAGCAGGTCAAGGGAGTTGATTCTGCCCCTCTACTCCACTCTGGTGAGACCCCACCTGGAGTACTGCGTCCAGCTCTGGAATCCTCAGCACAGGAAAGACATGGAGCTGCTGGAGCAAGCCCAGAGAAGGGCCACAAAGTTGATCAGAGGGCTGGAGCACCTCTCCTATAAGGACAGGCTGAGGGAGTTGGGGTTGTTCAGCCTAGAGAAGGGAAGACTCTGGGGAAACCTAATCACAGCCTTCCAATACCTGAAGGGGACCTACAGGAAAGCTGGCGAGGGGCTGTTCATCAGGGAGTGTAGTNCAACCATCCCCCCACCACCTATTACCCACTAAACCACGTCCCTAAGTACCTCATCTAACCTTTCCTTAAACACCCTCAGGGACGGTGACTCCACCACCTCCCTGGGCAACCTGTTCCAGTGCCCGACCACCCTTTCCGAGAAGAATTTTCTCCTCATCTCCAACCTGAACCTTCCCTGGCGAGAAGCTGTGGAGGCCCCATCCCTGGCAGTGTTCAAGGCCAGGTTGAATGGGGCTTTGGGCAACCTGGTCTAGCAGAGCGTGTCCCTGCCCATGGTGGGGGGTGGGGGTAGAACTAGATGATCTTTGAGGTCCCTTCCAACCCACACCATTCTATGATTCTAGGATTCTGTGAAAGGTGGCACAGTTCATAGCCCAACTGAAGTGCCTCTATCCCAATATATGCAGCATGGGTAAAAAATAGGGGCAGTTGGAATCCACTGTGTAGCTAGAAAGATACAATCTAATTGCTGTTACTGAAACTTAGTGGGAAGAATCACATGATTGAAGCACTGCGATTGATGGCTATAAACTGTTCAGAAGGGGCAGGCAAGGAAGAATGGACAGGGGTGTTGCCCTCTATGTAAAAAAAAAAAAGCGATTGCACAGAGTTGCCTGAAAAACAGTGATGGGTAGCGTGAGAGTTTATGGGTGAAAGTTAGAGGCCAAGTCAACAAAGGAAACCTCATGTTTTTTGCTTACTCCAGGCTGTGCAATCAAGAGGAGGACGTTGATGAAGTCTCTTAGTTCAATGACAGGAAGCATCACACTTGCTGGCTCTGATCCTGCTGGAGGACTTCAACCACCCTGACATCTGATGGAAAAGTAGCACAGCAAGCTGTAAGCAGTCCATGAGACTCTTGGAGTATGTCAGAGATGATTTCTTAATCCAGGTGAGAAACAGCCTAACTAGAGGAGAAGAGTAACTAGGCCTGTTGTTTACCAACATAACTAGATAAACTGGATAATCTAACTAGAGATGTCAAGATTGGTGGCAGCTTGGTCTGCAGTGATCATGCCCTTGTGGAATTTATGATCTTGAGGGATATGGGACAGGTGACGAGTCAATTCAAGAACTCTGAATTTTAGGTAAGCAAACTTTCCGTTGTTTAAAGAATTAGTGGGTGGGACTCCTGGCCCTCAGGGATAAAGGAGCAGAAGAGATCTGGAAGCTCTTTAAGGACATTTTTCTTAGAACACAAAAGATCTTGATTGGCATATGTAAGAAATCAGGTAAGGAAGGCAGGAAACTGGCCCTGCTTAGTAAGGACCTCCAGACTGACATCAAGTGTAAGGAGATGCATGGGCAGTGGAAGCAGGGACACACAACCTGGGAAGGACATAGGGATGCTGCCCAGATATGAATATAGGGATGCTGCTCCCAGAGGGGATCAGAAAAGCTAAGGCGCAGTGAGAGATGAATTTGGCAAAGCATTTGAAGAACACTAATAAGGGCTTCTACAGGTACGTTGGCCAGAAGGGAAGAGTCAAAAAAAATGTACACCCCACCCCAATAAATAAGACAGGAAAACTGGTGACAACCAAGATGGAAAAGGATGAGGTACTCAACAATATTTTTTTTTTGCTCCAATGCTCTACAGTAACATCTCTTCCCACATCCCTCAGGCCCCTGAGCATCAAGGTAGAGACTGAGGCAACAGAGTCCCTCCCATCGTAAGAGAAGATCAGATTTGAAACCACCTGAGGAACCTGAACATACAGAAGTCCATGGGACCCAACAAGATGCATCCCAGGGTCCTGAGGGAATTGGCAGATGTAGCTGCTAAGCCACTCTCCATCATATTTGAATAGCAATGGCAGTCAGGTGAAATCTCCAGTGACAGGAGAAAGGGCATATCACACCCATTTTTTAAAAGTGCAATAAGCCAGACCCTGGGAACTACCAACCAGCCAGCCTCATCTTCATGCCCAATAAGACCATGGAATAGATCCTCCTGGAAGTTATGTTGAAGCATATGGAAGACAAGGAGGTGATTACAGACAGCCAACATGGCTTCACCAAAGTCAAATAGTACCTGACTGATCTAATGGCTTTCTACAGTGGAGTGACTGCATCAGTGGACAAGAGAAGACCTACAAATGTCATCTCTCTGGACTTCTCTAAGGCCTTAAATATGGTCTTCCAGAACATCCTTCTCTTTAAATTGGAGAGATATGGATTTGATGGATGGACTGTTAGATGGATTAAGGAATTTGCTGGATGGCCATGTCTGAAGAATCACAATCAATAGCTCAATGTCCAAATGGAAACCAGTAATGAATGGTGTCCTTAAAGGATCTGTACTGGGACCAGTGCTATTTAATATCTTCATCAATGACAGACAGTGGAATTGAGCACACACTCAGCAAGTCTGCCAATGACACCAAGCTGTGTGGTGTGGTTGATACGTTAGAGGGAAGGGATGACATCCAGAGGGACCTTGACAGGCTTGAAGAGTGAGCCCATGTGAACCTCATGAATTTCAGCAAGGCCAAGTGAAAGGTCCTGCACATGGATCAGGGCAATCCCCAATTATCTGTACAGGGTGGGAGATGAAAAAGATTGAGAGCAGCCCTGTGAAGAAAGACTTGTGGGTACTGGTGAATGAAAAATTGGACATCAGTTGGCAATGTGTCCTCACAGCCCAACCATATCCTGGGCTGTGTCAAAAGAAGCATGACCAGCAGGTGATTCTGCCCCCTCTACTCCACTTTGGTGAGAGTAGAGTGAGTGAGTACCTGAAGTACTGCATCCAGCTCTAGGGCCCACAGCACAAGAAATACATGGACCTGTTGGAGCAGGACCAGAGGAGTACCACAAAAACTGATCAGAGAGTTGGAACATCTCTCAGAGAAGGTGAAGAGAAGGCCACAGGGAGACCTTACTGCAGTCTTTCAATATATAAAGGGGGCTTATAAGAAAGATGGAGAGACTTTTTATCAGGACCTGCAGTAGCAGAGCTAATGGTTCAAAAATGAAAGACGGTAGGTTTAAATGGAACGGAAGGAAGAAATTTTTTGCAATGAGGATGATGAGACACTAGAACAGATTGTCCACAGAGGTTATGGATACCTCATCGCTGAAAGTGTTCAAAGTCTGGTTGCATGGGGCTTTGGGGAACCTGGTCTAGTGGGGAGTGTCCCAGTTCATGGCAGGGGAGTTGGAACTAGATGGTCTTTGAAGGTCTGTTCCAACCCAAACCATTCTATGATTCTATGCATTGGGATGGGAATAGGAATTCATGTGAATTTATGTCAGTCTCTTTCCTGGCTCCTAGGTCAATTATCAAATTGGCTGATCAATTTACAAACTTAAAGCATGCTGGCTTTCACTGATACTCGGGCATGTCAGTGCCTTTCATTTCTGGAGATGGGACATAAATTCCTAAGTCACTTAGAGACAGACTTTTGTAAGTTTTTAAGCATGTAGCTTATAGAGACGATAAATTCAGTGCCTAGAGAGGTCTAAAACCTTTAAAACATGGGTTTTGAATGCTGTTGAAAATGTCACCAGTGATTTGTACTACTGCCCAGGTCTCAGTGGGGCCCAGGAGCTGCATTACTGCCATTACCAACCTAAGTATTGAAAGCTACCATGTGCCTTCTGTACATTTACTGAGTAGCTATAACTTGATGCTGCAGGGTGCAGCTCATAGCAGGGGTTTGCAAAAGAGTGCTAGGTCAGCATGGGAAGTGTACATAGTATTTACCAGGAAAGCAATAATATATGAAGGATCAAATTTATTGATTCCTATCACACCAGCACTCAGTTGAGAAAGGAGATTTGTCTTACAGGACAAGGGAAGATGGCTTGCTGAGATCAAAGCTAATCCCCCATTATAGACAAAGCTTTGGTCTAAATAAACTGCCATCAAACCCAAAAAGTGCAGAGGAAATAAATGGTCATGGCCATCAGTCTGTCTTCAAGGCAGTGCGTAAAACACACTGAAAGAAAAATGTGGGGTATTCACCCCTCAAATAATTTCCCTCTGAATTCAGCTACAATATTTGAAGAGTCAACAAGAGTGTCTATGGAAAGGAACAAAGAAAACATTCTGATATCTCTATAAAGGGTAAAACATCAGGGAAGATCTGCAGCTTGTTAAAGTCACTGAGTCCTACCAGCATCCAATTTACAGAACAAACATGACAGAAGTGTTACAGCGTAGGAACCATGAAACCTTTGAAATTTCATGACTCCATTTATAGAATCATAGAATCATAGAATGGTGTGGGTTGGAAGGGACCTCAAAGATCATCTAGTTCCCACACCCCCTGCCATGGGCAGGGACACCCTACACCAGACCAGGTTGTCCAAAGCCTCATCCAACCTGGCCTTGAATACTGCCAGAGATGGGGCCTCCACAGCTTCTCTGGACAACCTGTTCCAGTGCCTCACCACCCTCGCAGTAAAGAATTTCTTCCTAATATCTAATCTAAATCTACCTTCCTTCAGCTTAAAGTCATTCCCCCTTGTCCTTTCACTCCATGCCCTTGTAGCAGTCCTGCTCCAGATTTCTTGTAGGCCCCTTCAGGTACTGGAAGGCTACTCTAAGGTCTCCCCAGAACCTTCTCTTCTCCAGGCTGAACAAGCCCAACTCCCTCAGCCTGTCCTCGTAGGAGAGGTGCTCCAGCCCTCTGATCAGCTTTGTGGCCCTCCTCTGGACTTGCTCCACCAGCTCCATGTCTTTCTTGTACTGGGGATCCCAGAGCTGGACGCAGTACTCCAGGTGGGGTCTCACCAGAGCGGAGTAGAGGGGCAGAATCACCTCCCTCAACCTGCTAGTCATGCTTCTTTTGATGCAGCCCAGGACACGGTCAGCTTTCTGGGCTGCAAGCACACATTGCCAGCTCATGTTGAGCCAACACTCTCAAATCCTTTTCCTCAGGGCTGCTCTCAATCCTTTCTTCGCCCAGCCTGTAGTTGTGCTTGGGATTGCACCGACCTTGCACTTGGCCTTGTTGAACTTCACGCGGTTCGCACAGGCTCACCTCTTAAGCCAGTCGAGCTCCCTCTGGATGGCCTGCCTTCCCTCCAGCGTGTCAACTGCACCACACAGCTTGGTGTCATTGGTAAAGTTGCTGAGGGTGCACTCTATCCCACACCCCATGCTGCCTCCAAAGATCTTAAACAGCACCAACGTCAACACTGACCCCTGAGGAACCCCACTCGTCTCTTGGACATCAAGCCATTGACCCCCAAGTGTCTGGGTCTACATTATGGTTCGCAGAGAGAGTGTGTGAAATATACAGAATCTCCTGAAAGATGCAGCAAATAGGCAAGTACATGCTCTGCCATGATGCCTCTGGTAGATAAGGTGGGGCAGTTTGATACTAATGCTTCTACGGTGCAGCCCAAGAGCTGTTTTGCAATGCATCCACCTGCCCACAAAAACCTCTTCAGGCAACAGGACCTTTGAGATATTCCAACCATTGACCCTCCTGGTCACCACCCTGACAACGACCTTCACCTGCATTAAAAGAGGGAATGGTTCTCTATCTAAGGATTTTCCTACAGCCATACTGGTTATGTAGGGGCTGCTTTGTGGTGTTGTTGAGAAAATAAAGCATCCTGGAGGCAGAGGGAGTGGGTTATTTTCTTCTTGTTTGTCTTGGTGACAGGCAGGTTTTATAGATTCTCCAGAAAGACATTGTGAAATAACACTGGGAGTACTAAAGTGCCAGCGTTATGGTGACTCATTCAGTTGAAAGGTTTTGATAGGTTCGCCCTGACGAACTGGGATGCCAAGTGTAGACTGCTTGGTGACATCCACAGCTGTGTTCTTGACCTCCTTGTGCCTTTCATTCTCCTCACTCCACAGCCTTCTTGTTTACAACATCATATAGCCAATAAATTTTTATGCACAGGAGATAAGCAAGTTTCAGACCAGGACAGGCAGACACGATACTGTAGCAAGTGTTAATCAAAGACAGTGCAACCTGATTTTGTAGCTTAATTAGACACAATATTAGGCTAATAACCATTTTATGGCTTCTTTGCTTGCTTCAGGACTGATTCGTCACTTGATTCATTGGTTAAGTTGCTTCTTGTTGTTTCTTACATATCTGTAGTCAAAGCAACTTGTAAACTAGATACTTCGGAAGTTTGTGTGAGGAGGTTTCTGCAGCCGGTTGCAGAACTTCTGACCCAAGGAGCCTCATGAACTTAAGGGAGAAGAATAACCCAAGGCAGCATGAACAGATCATCCTTCAGTTCTGGGGTTTTTTTTTGCCTCAAATCAAGGGAAAAGTCACAGGAATATGCCTGCCTCTACAACAAAGCATATGAGATTCCACAGTGGTAAATATGCTGCTGATTGTAAGGTGCTCTCCAGGTCAGATTTGAATGGTTTGTATACCATGGCAGGTGAGCCAAGTCTGTCCTCCAGACAACCGAAGGCATTGCGTGGCTGAGCCTGTTAACTCTTCTTCTGGCAATCCGTCCATCCAAGAGTGGGGCAGGACACAGGTTGTCATGCTCACAGCTGCTCCAGAAGCTTCTCAACCCGTGATATTTTTGCAGTAACTCAGGAACATCATCTGAGTGAAGACTCCATGCTGTCAGGAGCCTTAAACCTCCACAGAACTCCATTGGGAAGATAATGGGAGATGGTCAACCCTCAGCCATGACACTTCTTTAGTTGTTTTTTTATTGTTTTTTTCAGCTTATTGGAAACTAGAGCTGCATCCAAATAACTGCAGGTTGGGGAATGTATTTCTGGGGGCTTCAGCTGAAGAGGGCATGAAGGCTGCTTGCAGCATCCCTGACCTGTGGTTCATATGTACCAACTGGATTCTACAGCCTGATTCATCACTAAGGATAGAATCATAGAATCATTAAGGTTGGAAGAGACTTCAAGGATCATCCAGTCCAACCATCCCCCCACCACCTATTACCCACTAAACCATGTCCTTCAGTACCGCATCTAACCTTTCCTTAAATACCCCCAGGGATGGTGACTCCACCACCTCCCTGGGCAACCCGTTCCAATGCCCGACCACCCTTTCCGATTCTGAACATGTCCTCTTTGCTTATGTGCAATTTAAGGAAGTGGGGATTTTTTTGTTTTGCTTTTTTTTTCATTTTCCCTTTTATTTTAATAAATGCTCTGTCCAGCAGTTTGATTTCTTTTCCCTGCAAAACTATCCATTTTCCAGTAATCCCTCCAGCAGCACAGGTGGTGATAGTGCAGGTCACAGATTTTGACACAGAAACACATCATCAGCAAATAACTCCCAATGAATATATTTTTTCCTTGCTCCTCATGGATTTCTACTCATGTCCAGTGCTCCACTACTTGGAGTGGGAGTGAAAGATTTGTTGCAGCAGCAGCTTAGGAACCCTCTAAATCCTTGCTGGGGCTGCCCCTTAGCTGAACTTTTAATTCCACAAAGGAGGGTGAATCCAGGACACGAACAAGGTGAGCAGCAAAGTCACACCCTGGACTGGGAAGCCTGGAGGAGGCATCAGGCAACAGAGGGAACACCTGAAGGTATTGCCAGCATCTCTGCAGCGACTGAATGGGGGTGTGAGATGGTGGGAACAGCACAGCCATGCCACAGGGCAAGTCTTGGTTTTCAGACAGAAATACAGGGGTGTTCTGGCTGACCGTCAGCTGGGAAGGAAAAGTGTAGGAGGACACTTTCTTCCTGTTGCTGGCCACTTGCACAGGGCTAGGCAAATATATGGCAATAATTTTACACAAACATGACACTTCTCATTCACACCATGCTGTTCCATCCCAGAATCAGTGCATCCAGAGGCTGTTTTGTTAGAAAATGAAACCAAAAAGAACTCAAATGAGTCAGAAGGTAACTAGAGAACAGGTTCATTTGTGCATTGATTTCAGCACCTAGTGTGGGTGTCCCAGGAGCTCTGGGCTGGGTGGAAGCCACAGACAGGTTCTCGCAGTGAGTCGATTGCTGCGACCAATGTCACCTCTATAAAACAGCTCTGAAAAAGCTCAGTTTCAGTGACACTCCACTGGATTTATACCTGAGAGCAGACACTGACCTTAAGCACATGGTCTGAACGGGGACCAGTCCTACTCAGCAGAAGCCATTTGGTGCTTTTCCAATACCATTTGATTGGCATTAAGACTAAACCCATAACGAAAGAGTATATAATAGCCTGAGAAATGAATCAAATGTATCTAGTCTGGGTCAGATCCTCCAAGAGGAATGTTCATGGATCTTAAGCCAGTTCAGTGCAGATTTTAACGAAAATTGAGGACATGGCTCCTTAAATGTCACTGTGAAAGGCTGGTGTTTGATTATGTAATAATAATGTTTAAACTGGAGCTTGTTCCTCAACGGCACACATCTTGCTTGCTCATTAAAATTAATAAGCTATTTTCTCTGGAAAAAAACAATACCCACACCTATGTTTCAGGAAGAAGGTGACAAGAAAACAAGGACAACATGACAGTTCAGGAATGCCCAAAGCCCCTCCTCGCTTTAATGTGATGCAGAGAACAATTTTGCACAACTCCTGAGCTGGAGCAGCTCTCTCTCCTGGTCTTTCCAATCTCTAATTTCTATGACCCTGTGAATCTAGTGTACACACAATGCGTGACTGATGCTTCTACATGGAACAAGCCACATTAATTTTTTATTCTCACCTACCACAGAACTAGAAAATTGCTTCCAAGATGCTGTGAAAGTTCATCCCTGGAAAGACATCTGACTTTGGTAGGTGGATTTGATCACAAATTAGGTTTGAGAAGGAAGGAAGGAGGGAGGGAGGAAAGTGTTAGCTAGATTTGAGAAGTAACTACACATTTTCGTTTATGAAGACAGGAGCATTCCAGGATGCATATGGAGGAGAAAGGAAGGGAAGAGGTGCTATGAAACCCACAGATTAGGCAGGCTTATGGATGATGGGTGCAGCAGATTCCACAGCCAGGCTTTTATAGCTGTGCTTTCCCTTTCCTTCTTTTTTTGGCCTTTTCTGCTGGGGAACTGATGTTGGACTGCCAGAGACAGGTCAAACAGCTCCCATCTCTACCTAGAGATGTTGTGATGTCAGTGGTGATGGCTGCTGTTCTCCTAGGAACAGAAATGTCTTAAGCGTCTTATTTGAGATCCAGTAGTCCTGATTCCAGTCTAGAGCTATCAGACAGTCTTAGATTGCTCTTCTGGGACTACTTGTATTTGCAGGCCCCTACAAACACTCCATTAAATTGCTCACTGAACACACTATTTGAGGTGCAACCTCACCAGGGCTGAGTACAGGGGGACAATCACTTCTCTAGTCCTGCTGGCCACACTATTTCTGATATTAGCCAGGATGCTGTTGGCCACCTTGGCCACCTGCGCACACTACCGACCCGTATGACGGTGCACTCTATCCCCTCTTCCAGACCATTGCTAATGTTCTGGGTTTGGCTAGAGTAGAGTTAATTTCACTGGAAGCTGGGATGGGACAGAGCCAGGACAGGAGACCCAAACTGGCCAGGGGAGGTATTCCCTACCATGTGACGTCATGATCAGCATTGGGGGGGGGCCTGGTCGGGAAGGGGCAGTACCTGTCAAGGTGGTGCAGCTCTGGGACGGTCTGGCTTTGGTACAGGTCTGAGCGTGTGGTCCGAGTTGTACGGTATTGTGTATCATCAGCACTTTTTGTTTGTTTGTTTGTTTTTCCTCTCACTCCCTTGCTGTCCCAGTAAAACTGCCATCTGTCCTTATCACAGCTCAGGGGAGTCTGTTTTACTTTCCCTTTCCCTCTCCCCACTGCGGGGGAAAACGAGCGGCTGTGTGGTGCTCGGCTGCTGGCTGGGGTAAAACCATGACAGCTAAAAATGTTAAACAGAACTGGTCCCAATACTGAGCCCTGGGGAACACCATTTGTGCTGGCTGCCAGCTGGATTTAACTCTACTCACCACAACTTTTTGGGCTTGGCCATCCAGCCAGTTTTTTACCCAGTATGAAGAGTATGCACATCCAAACTGTGAGCAGCCACTTTCTCCAGGAGAATGCTGTAGGAAACACTGTCAACGGTTTTGCCAAAGTCTAGGTAGACAACATCCACAGCCTTTCCCTCATCCACTAAGTGGGTCACCTTGTCATAGAAGGAGATCAGGTTGGTCAAGCAGGACCTACCTTTCATGAACCCATACTGACTGGGCCTGATCACCTGGTTGCACATGCTTATGGATTACGGAAATATGGAATATAGAGGGGAACCAGGTTGATTGTTAAGAGTTAAAGATGATCTACTGAAAAAAAAACCCTACCACTTGTTAGAATCCAACTCTTTTTTTTGCATCTTTGGGGAAAGAAAAGAGAAGAATCTCAAGGAAACTGGTGCTCTGGTGTCTGGCTTCATGCAGGACAAAAGATCCATGCTGAACTGTGAGAAAGAGGAAACTACTGTGCCCTTTGGCAGGAACTGGGTGGGTTTCCTTTTCTTGCTGTCTGAACAGAGTAAATGGACACATGAAAGTTTTATAGATTTGCTGTCATATAAATAAAGTTTGCACATGGCAATGAATTCAGCAAGTGTAACAGTGCTTTCCCTTGGCCTGAAGGGAGAAGATGAAAGCAGCATAAATATCTGGGTTTAATGCCCAAAATGAGGAACACAGACTACAGCCCCCAGGGCAGCAGAACTGGTGTTGAAAGTTGTGCAGTATGGGATAAAGGGTGTGTGGTAGCACGGGGTAATATGTAATATGGGTCCAGGATTCTGGCCTTATGCTGTCCCATGCCCCTCTTGAGGCTTATTCCATGATGCAGAGATGACAGATCATTTCCATGCTATTAAGACAGTTCTGAATTTTAGAAGTCTGAGAGCTCCTGAAAGGACTTAATCTTTATCACGAAATACAAGTCCTCATAAACCAGCAAAGCACATAAATCCTGCCTGTGCTAATTATTTGGCAGACCACAACTAGTGTTGTCACATTACATGCAAGGGTCTGGGTTTTGATGCTGAGGAGCTGATAAATATAGTCAACAGATGGTCAGAGTTTCCTGTTGGCTGTAATTTCTTTGGTTTTGCTTTTAGTGTGTTTGGTTCCACCCTGGATTAAAAAAAAAAAACCCACATTATTTCTGAACCCAGAAGCCCTTCAACCTTTCCTCTCCACCAGACTGATGTTCTTGTCAGGTTCACAGCAAAGATCAGCTGCGGTGAAAAGGAGCTATGTGTGTTCGGGTTCACAGGGATGCAGAGCAGACCCACTGGGCTCAGAGTCCTGCCTTGGGTTACTGCAGGTTTCTTCTCAAATGCCAGATATTTTCAGTGAAGCAGCCGGGGCTCTGTAGACTGAAATTCTGCACAGAAAGAGTTCCAATTTGCTGCTATATAGCAAAACCAGGACAGTCTGACCTACCCATATATAATATCTTATTTGGATAGTATGTAAGTATTTGCAAGTGCTTTGGGATGCCACCTTTTCTATTGCTCAAATCTCAAACATAGTTTCACATCAGACCTGGTCCTGAAACAGACTGTGATTTCTACCACTTAACTTCCCTCTGTGGTGAAGTCACTCCTTGTGAATCATATAGTTCAAGACAAAATATAATGCAATAGAAGAGAAGCACAGCTACAGGCGAGGCAAAGATTGGATTAAGAGCACCCCTGAGGAGAACGACTTGGGCGTGCTGGGTGACGAAAAGCTCAACATGAGCCAGCAGTGTGGGCTTGCAGCCCAGAAAGCCAACCGTGTCCTTGACTGCATCAAAAACAGTGTGGCCAGCAGGGCGAGGGAGGTGCTTCTGCCCCTCTACTCCACCCTGGTGAGACCCCACCTGGAGTACTGCGTCCAGCTCTGGGGTCTCCAGTACAAGAAAGACATGGAGCTGCTGGAGCAAGTCCAGAGAAGGGCCACAAAGTTGATCAGAGGGATGGAGGACCTCTCCTATGAGGACAGGCTGAGGGAGCTGGGGTTGTTCAGCCTGGAGAAGAGAAGGCTCTGGGGACACCTAGTTGTGAGGAGAAGAGAAGGCTCTGGGGACACCTAGTTGTGACCTACCAATACCTAAAGGGGACCTACAGGAAAGCTGGAGAGGGGCTGTTTACAAGGGCATGGAGTAATAGGACAAGGGGTAATGGCTTTAAACTAAAAGAGAGGAGATAGAGATTAGATATTAGGAAGAAATCCTTTACTGTGAGGGTGGTGAGGCACTGAAACAGGTTGCCCAGAGAAGCTCTGGAAGCCCCCTCCCTGGCAGTGTCCAAGGCCAGGTTGGATGGGGCTTTGGGTACCCTGGTCTGGTGGAGGGTGTCCCTGCCCACGGCAGGGGATTGGAACTAGATGATCTTTGTGGTCCCTTCCAACCATAACCATTCCATGATTCTAAGATTTGAAGTACGTTCAAAATTCATTGGCAGTTTTATACCACTCACAATATCATTCTTCTCCCTACAGTGATGTGTGCAAGCCCCATTGAAGGACAGTGCTTCCCAGTTTATCTCACTGGTATTTGCTTGTTGGATTTCAAATCATGGTGAGGATAAATCCTGCTTATGTAAGGAAAGGTGTTCTGCGTCTGAGAAGTAAAGCTAGGTTATTTGATGAACAAAGTCCCCACAATGAACACATGTCCATCCTCACACTGTTGTCCTTATGCACATTAAGATCCTCAAGGCAATAAAGACCCTCAGCTTCCACTGGACTCCACAGGGGATGAAAATGGTTCAGCATTTGCTTGGACTATTGTAGGATGAGGCCTCATTTTCTGCTGGTTTATTAAAAGGCCGTAAAGTATTTATTTTTGCATTAAGCTATTTTTTCCTCAAACAACTGGGAACAATATGCCTCCCTTAGGGTGGAAATTTGTTCTGATGATATATCTAACACTTTTCTGTAGCAGGTGGTCTTCTCAAAATATCACATTAAATTGATAACCTTTAAAGAAACCATTGTACTTCATGTGATGACTGCTTTGTATTTTATCATGACAGTTGAGAGTTGTTTTAAGATCTCCTACTCTTCCATTCCCTACAGGACAGGGACAGAGGTAGGTGGCACTTATGTGACACCTGTGCTGCTGGCTCAGGCAACTCTCCCACCAAATATTGTGCCATTTTTGTCTTTGGCAACTGGCCTGGGGCTCAGAGGGAGGCAAGCAAGACAAGTAGGCATGTGAAATGGAGACATCTGTAAGGTCACTCCACGCATGCATGGGTAAAATGCTGCTTGCAAGCTGCAGCATCTCTGTAAATCTTTGTCTCAGAAAAAGATCTGCTTTAATTTTGTGAGCTCTGAGTTCTTTCATGGTCATTACCCATTACAGAGTTTAATTAAAAAAAAAAATTGTGTGTAAGCTAACAAGGCTTTTCCTAAGCCCTCTGAAGACAATGGATGAGGCCCTGTAATCCTTGCGAGTTTCGGTGATTTGATCCTGTGTACCCACAGGTCTGAGGTTACAGACATCGCTGTTGCATTGGTGCTGAGAGATCTTAAATCAGGAGTAATGAAATCATTGTCGTAATTTATAGATTGTCTTGGGACAGCAGTGTGGCCTCTATCTTGCAGACTTACAGTCGTCTTGCCCTTGTTTTTATTCACTAAGTAAATTCCTGTTTCCTTGGTTATGCACAAGTGTCCCACACAGCTCATGCATAAGCATTTCAAAATAATCAAAATGTCTCCAGTCCTAAGTCAAATTTTATTGCATTCTTAACAGTTTATTTTTAGCATTATCAGGATGGACAAATTTCACTACTGCCTCAGCAGTGCATGACCTTTAGCTTTCCTTAAAAACAGGCCTCTCCATCTGTGTGATCTTTACGAAGCAAAATGTCGTTCAATTAAATCTAATCTTCCGCTTACAACTCTTGCCAGCGTTGCTTTCACCACTGCTTTGGGCCCGGCTGCCTCTGCATGGACCAGGTTACTACGTGGAATAAAAGCCATGGACTGAGGAAGAACTTTCTTGTTACTTGGATTAGGCTGCTACATTGCACATACTTGCCTTTATCAGGACAGGATTCAGTTCCCCTAATCACAGTGCAGTTTCACTAAGATAAACTGAGAACTATATTAGCTTCATGGTCAAGACAATCTTCCAGTTGGCATGGTATGAGAAGTAGGTGATTGCTAATGACTCTCTCCATGTCCTACAGTAAGTCACTTAAATCTCCACTCTTCTTCCTCCTTTCCTTCTCCAGGTCTTTGTCTCTCAGCCTGCCCTAGAACACAGGAGAACTGATGCTAATCAAATTCATGCTTTGATACTAAAGTAATGAGTATTGTGAAAGCCAAATATCTATATGTATTCATATCTCTGTGTATCTGTTCATAATTCAGTATATTTCCAGCCATCTTATCTATAACTTTTGGCTTATTTCTATAGTACTAGATTTCATACTAGGTACCAACAGAGCCTAAACCAATTTTATGAGAACTTCCCTTCTTTCAAAAGACGTAGATGACTGAAGATACGTGGTGGATTTCTGTTTCCAGGGACATGTTTGAGCCTTGGAGCAAGAATTTGAATAACAGTGTGATGGACTTTCATACCAAAGCTCCCCAAACCAAGTTCAATCTGTTTTACTCTCTCTTTGAATCAGAGTTCAGTGACCTGTTTCTTGCACTCATGTTGTCATATACAAAGAACGAATACAATAGGTTTTAAAACCATGGTATATGTCCAGGTTACCAGAAACAATACCTGAACTAGCTAGGTGTAGTTCTCAATGGACACTTTAAAACAGACCGCAGAAATGTGCGCACGTTTGTTGCCAAGAAGACAATTTTCGGCGGTACAGACTCTTGCCTTAATTGCTATAACAATTGTAGCAAAGCCTCTTGGAGACAATACTTGACAGTTGTAGACCATTGTCATTCTGTGAAGCAGATACCTCTCCGCGTGCTAGTGACATATCCTGTTACACAGAGGGAGTGCGTATGTCGCATTATAAGTAGTTGATTGGTTCCCAGCACAAATTCAATACAACAGCAGTAGATAAATTCCAGGACACACAGTTGTCACTGTGCTGGTTTTGGCTGGGACAGAGTTAAATTTCTTCATAGTAGCTGGTATGGGGCTGTGTTTTGGATTTGTGCTGAAACAGTGTTGATAATGCAGAGATGTTTTTATTCCTGTTGAGCAGTGCTTACATCGCGTCAAGGCCTCCTCTGCTTCTCACCCCACCCCACCAGCGAGTAGGCTGGGGGTGCAAAAGAAGCTGGGAGGGGACAGAGCTGGAACAGCTGACCCCAATGACCAAAGGGATATTCCATAACATATGACATCACGCTCAGCATATAGAGCTGGGGGAGGAGAAGAAGAGGGAAGAAGGAGGGGGACATTTGGAGTCATGATGTTTGTCTTCCCCAGTAACCATTACGCGTGACGGAGCCCTGCTGTCCTGGGGATGGCTGAACCCCTGCCTGCCCATGGGCAGTGGGGATGAATTCCTTGGTTTGCTTTACTTGCATGCACGGCTTTTGCTTTACCTATTAAACTGCCTTTACCTCAACCCATGAGTTTTCTAACTTTCACCCTTCTGATTTTATCCCCCATCTCTCTGGAGAGAGAATGATCAAGCAGCTGTGTGGTGCTTAGTGGTCAGCTGAGGTTAAACCACAACAGCCCTTTGTGGCACCCAACATGGGGCTCAAAGGGTTCAAGATAATGACCGATTTGATCAGAATGCACCAGCTTGAATTTATATCTGTTATTGCTGTTTAGCTGTTAATTGGCAGGTTCCTGTGCTTGCCATGGGGCTTGCTTTCCTTGCTGTATAGCACAGTCTAGTTAGTGAGTGCTCGTTAGCGGCTGCTTTTTGTGTTTGCTGCTCGCTGTAGTGCTGCACTGCTTATCACCTTACTCTGCGGTGCCAGGGAGCGTTTTGACAACAGCAGTGGTGGCATGCCTGGGGTGGTAGTTGGGCAGGACATCACTGCTGTGTCTGTGCCGCTGCACCGGACAGGCTGCAACTCCAGTGCAAACTTGAGTCAAAGGGACTGTGACCTGTGAAATGGACTATGTCCATGTGCGAGCAGGACACCCTGAAGCATCTGTGGCCGTGGATAAGCCCACACCAGAGCAGGTACACTTTGAAGTGTCCGTGGCTGTGGTTATGTCTGCACCACGGTGGGTTGTCATGGTTTAGCCCCAGCCAGCAGCTGCGTGGCCACTTGCTCACTCCTGCACAACACTTCCCACCTAGGTGGGATGGGGAGGAGAATCAGAAGGCAAAGGCAAAATTCCCATGTTGGGATAAGGACAGTTTAATGGGCCAACAAAGGAAGAGAAAAATAACTACAACAGTATGTAGAATATACAGAATGGATGATACAGAATGCACTCCACGACCTTACTCTCAGACCGCGTGCTAGGACCTTCCCAGAGCCGGTCCTGGAGCCACCCCGCCCCTCCCTGACTAGTCCGCTTTTATGCTGAGCATGACCTCGTATGGTATGGAATGCTACTTTGGCAAGCTTGGGTCACCTGTCCTGGCTGTGTCCTGTCCCAGCTTCTTGTGAAAATTAGCTCTATCCTAGCCAAAAAAAGGACACAGGACGAAGGATACCTCTGAAGGGATTATGGTCCAAGGGTAAGTCCATGCTGAAGAAGGTACACCTCAAAGCATCTGTGGCTGTGGATAACTCCATGCTGCAGCAGGTACACCCTGAAGTATCAGTGGCTGTGCATGAGGTTATGCTGGAGCAGCTGGCTGTTGATTGAAAGTGGTGAATGAATTCCTTGTTTTGCTTTGCTTGACTTTTTAAACTGTCTTTATCTCAACCCATGAGTTTTCTCACTCTTACCCTTCTGATTTTCTCCCCCATCCCACTGGAGGGGGAGCGAGCGAGTGGTTGTGTGGTGCTCAGTTACCAGCTGGGGTTAAACCATGGCAGTCACCGTCTGCACCATGAGAACAGCAGGTGCACTATACAACCCAAGAAAGAAAAAACACCTTTTAAGTTCTGAGCACTGAGTCACTTCATCTTTAAGCTCACACATCCGGGGTGTTTCAGAGACTCTTAGCTGATAAGTAAACAAAGTTCTGCTAACTGTCTTGAGCAAAACTAGATGAAGTAACTTCCTGAATTCTGTTGAGTGAGGAGCCAGAATCCATTTTAGGGGGTTGTGATCAAGCCCCTTTCCTGACAATAAGATTAAAAGGGCAGCTGGGAAACAGGTTACAGTGGCATCACAGTGAAGGGGGAATATAGACATGTATTAAAGGACAGCAGACGTGACAAAGAGTCATTTTCTGTTTGCAGCCAACACCTAAAGCAGTACATGGATGAGGGCTTATTGAGGGAGCAATAGGTTGCTTCATTCAATAAGGCGATAATCTGCTTCTCTCTCCCCCCTTGATGGATAAAGTTCCTGTCTGAAGGAGGAGTGGATTATTCTCTATGTGGAAATTGGATTATGGCTGAAGAAAATGGAGCACTCTGCTGTTACGGCTCATTAGACAGAGGCTTAAACGTCACCTTCCTACAGATCTGCTTGGTTCAGGTGCTGCAGTCCCATGCTGTGAGTGATGCCTACCAATTTGGTTCAGGGTGCAGATGATAGCACTTGGCAATTCCTTTGCTGCCGCGGATGTTAAAAAAGAACCCGGATTTGACAACTGTCCATAAAAACCCACTCTGCTTTGGGCTTGAGTAAACACTCAGGGTTTGGTTTTTTTTTTAACATTCAACTTCTTTACCAAAACAAGATCCATTTTAGCCTCTTTTCCTCTCCTCTTTCCACAAAGTATTGGAG
Organism: Psophia crepitans; assembly: GCA_013399095.1. Taxonomy (NCBI): domain Eukaryota; kingdom Metazoa; phylum Chordata; class Aves; order Gruiformes; family Psophiidae; genus Psophia; species Psophia crepitans. The sequence continues at coordinate 39,024 of VWZZ01007905.1, read as the reverse complement.
GTGGCTTAGGTTTTGTCTGAACAAGTCAGTTGGTGTGGCTGAACAACATGACCACTGGATCTACCCTGGGTCCTTGTGAGCCTTTGCTATTGCTAACCTACATTTTGTGTCCTGAAGGCAAGGCTAGAGCTACTGTCTTGTTACCAGCTCAGGGACCAGCTTACTGAGAACTTCCTCAGGGGGTCTCCTCTCTGGGCTGAAGGTGGATGCTGTTGGGAACTTTCTGGTTCATCTCCAGCTCACCCCTAAATGTATTACAAAGCCACACTACAAGGAATGGTATGAGAGTCACAGAAACTTCATGTTCTTCATCCTTTGCCTGTCCATTGACATGCTTGAAGGCTGTCTTTCCAGCCCACTTCACACTGAAGTGGCAGATGACACTTAGGTGATTTCAGTCACATATGGCAAGCAAATCCAAACTATGTGCCTCAAGGACCAAAGGAAATCCAGCATTTGATACTGAAGGAGATTATGTGATTGCTGCCATATGGCTTTTATAAAAATGAATGTAATGCTGAATGGGCAGCAAAGGAGACTGAGGGATCACACACAGCTGGACAACAAGAGAGGACATGTCCTTCATATTATGCCAATAAGGTCTCTCAGCTCTTATTTGGAGAGACTACTTCCCTAATATACCCTCTGTGAAGATAAAATTTACTCTAGCTCCCTTCCCTTCCCTTCCCTTCCCTTCCCTTCCCTTCCCTT
>VWZZ01007905.1:16906-36970 GCA_013399095.1 Psophia crepitans | reverse complement strand
CCTGCCTTCCTCCCTTCCTCCCTTCCTTCCTTCCTCCCTCCCTCCCTCCCTCCCTCCCTTCTTGCCTGCCTGCCTTCCATAGCCCGGCCGTTCTCCAACAGCTAGTGCTAACATGCATATGTCAGGCATCCCTTTTGGGATAGATTCAAGGGAATGGAATTTGTTGCCATAGCTCCATGGGTTTTCACTCTCTATCAAGATGCAGATGATATGATCTAATAACCCTCTGATGAGGTTGAAACTAATGCATTTCTGGATCAATGGATGGCAGTTGCAGGGACGCGCATTAAGACATCAATGTGAGACATGCTGCATCCAGGTGCTTTCATTCAAGGCCTGAAAATGTATTCAAGGGCAACGATTTTCTGAGATACACCATGCTCACAGTGTGTTAACAGAACTTCCCTGAAAGGGTCATCTGAACTGTAGTTCCCAGCACCATCATCTGCTGCCCAAGTTAAATGTTCTAATAGTTCTGAAACTGGAGTCGAACGCTGATTAGCAAGACTTTTTTTTTTTTTTGTGGACAATATATGTTGAGGGATTGGTTGCTTTCCTGAGTGCGGTGTCCATGGGCAAGCCCCCTGTTCCAACCATAAGCCATTAGAAGTCCCACGACTGAGACCCTTCACAGTCTACAGCAATGCATGAAGATTTTCTGTATGGAAATTATTACAAATGAATTGGTGGGGAAAAAAAATAATAGGAGGCATAAACGTGAATTGTTTCACAAATCTAGTTTGATAGTCAGTAGAAATACTAGCAAGTCAGAACAACCAGTCATTCCTCCTATACTTGGATGTTTCTAACACTGCCTACTCATACGCCTTCCCAAAACTAGCCTTTGCCTCGCCATCTGTACAGTCCACAGCACAGAAAGAAGATGCAGGGGTTTTTCTGACCTCCCCTGATTACCATCTTCTGTATTCACTGTGAGACATTACTCTCTTCTTACCTAGCTTTGCAGGGTTACCAATGTCCCGACAGTACAACACACAAAACCTGAACCTCCGTTGCAGTAACATACAGAGGAAGCACTGGAGACGCCACAAAATATTATAAACAGAAGTGTTAATTAACTAATAACCAAGCAGAAGAATTTATTGCACATAATTTCTGAAACCAATTATAACTCCTTTGGGGCCTGAGTAATGAAAAGTCTACCGTGTGTGTTCCCAAAGCACTATAAATCTGACATGTTCTTCGGTGTCCTCACCTAGAAAATGGCTCTGACGGTGGGGGCTGCAGCAAGCCGGACTCACTGGTTCCTGCTACCCAGCGGGTTTGAACTGGCAGCAAGACAAATAATTCTATATAGACTAGATGATCCTTGAGGTCTCTTCCAACCTTAATGATTCTATGATTCTGTTCAGGATCCGAACCCTTTGGAATACAAGAGGGTGGGTCTTTTTGGTTTTTGGTGTGGCTGTTGGGGTTCTGTGGGAGACATTGGGTAGGGTAGGGGTTTTTCTTGCTTCCTTTTCCTGAATAAAACAATGGCCAGTTCCTGAGTTACTTATTTTGAAATGTAATTTAATTCAATTTTTATTGTCATTGTATGTCCAGGATACTATGAATTTTACTCCATGTGTAAACACTCCTCAGAACTGTGATTGCAGAGAGGTGGCAGGACAGAATGTGCAATGTAATTCAGGAATATCTTTGCAGTTTCTTAAGAATTTTCATCTTGAAGCACCTGAATTTAAACTGATTGCGAATTTAAATCTCAAACCATTCTGTATGCCAATCCCTTCACAGAAAAAAAAAAGAAAAAGATAGGAATAGTGAAGAGAATATGTTTAATTATTATAATAAGTACTAGAGATATTTATTCCAGGTGCACCTGGTAGCCTGAATAATTATAACGGATGGTGAGAAAAATAAATGGCTGAGAAATTGTCAGTGTCTGCAACTAGATTCAGCAAATAAGGAAGAAGGGTCAAAGAACTGAAACTTAATGGCCAAGTTATTTATGTAGGTAGGCAGCTCTCCTTTGCTGTTTCAACTGATCAGGGTCAGTGACTCGCAAAGCAGCAGTCCACTTTTGCCCCACTCTTCTTCGTTTAATTATCTCTTTCTTTGTAACTGCTGTAATTTGCCATCTTTTTAAATAGTAACATTTGCAACTAAAGGATGCAATGTTCCGCAACGTGTTTAAGCACCTTGCATTTCCCACACCAGGCCTGAGAGAAACCCAGTTCCTCCCAGGGCACAGCTCCTGCTCAGCCTTGCTTGCAGACAGTGCTTTGGGTAGTGGTCGTTGCTGCTTACAGCAGCCATCCAACATTTAATTGCTTCTTCAACTAGACCGAAATGACAGGTTGACATTTTTTTCTATAGGATATACTTTGTTGGGTGATATCTGTGGATGGACAGTCAGCCAGGTAGATTTCTGGGCTACAGCGATGCAGTATGAGAGAGGGTAATAGAGCCAAGGAACTACTTCTGCTGGGAAATAATGCGGTAGTGGTGGTGTGCTGACCACATGTGTGTCTCTTGCTGCTGCTGCGGCCTTGAGTTGAAGGGAATGAACTCAGGATGGAAAAGTTCAGGTTTTTAGATCACCTTAAAAAGAACTGGTATGGGACACCCTCTCTGAATGAAGCACTGCCCTACTTCTTGGTGCTGCACAGTATTAATAATCAGTTAATTAACAGTGGAGAGTGTTTCTTGACTTCTGCCCCAATGATGTGCCCTGCACCAGTTCATAGGCTGGGCAGCGCAGAGGATACACAGATCTGCCAAGCTTTGGACTCCAATTTGAAGGGTACCAGTCATGACTTGGTTCCCATACTTGGCTGCAATTTTCAAAGGGACAAGGACCATAAAGACATCAGGAAACGGGGATGGTTGGCATGCTTGGCTGACACATGTGAGATTTGTTATATATAGAGAAACAAGTTTTAGGATGCCATATCTCCTATCTGAGCATGGTAGGATGGGAGAAGAACCACCAAAGGCAGAGGGAAAAGTCTCTGTTTCATGTTGCCAACCAGAACTGTGAAGAGAAGGGAAGAAGATGGCAAATGTGTGCACACAAGAAGGGACAGAAATAGCATCAGTTATAGGAAAAACAGATTCTTACCAATACTCAAACTACTGAAACTCACCCTGAAGTAATTCACCTCCTAGCTGTGCTGATTAAAAATAACTGCAAGACTTCAAATCATCCCTGACACAGAATAGCAACAGGTGTCAACCAGCTTTATTCATCCTGCTGCCACTATGACCCCAGCTGCGTGTAAGAACTGGAAGAAAACTGAGGCCCCAGGGGAAAAGCTGTCTGTGAGTTCCTGCTGAGGGCAAAGAGGTCTTCAATTTCTTACTCCCCCTCCCTCTCAGATCCTCATTTCTCCTTAGAAATATGAGGCTACAGGTTGTACTTTCAAGCAGTGACTGCTTCATCCCCAGCATAGGCAGTGTCTCTCCTGTAGCACGAGCCAAGCACACTCATTGATTTGGTCCAAGGGTGTATCTGTATACAAATTCAGCTTGGACAAATGGGAAGGTCCATACCCCTGTTCACTTACGTCTTATTTGTATGGATACATTTGCTGTTCCAAAAATCGAGTTTGTTTTTCTTTTTGGTCCACTGTGTTCTGCTCCTTTCTCCAACTCCTTTGTATGCAGTGCTGTTTCATACTGCTTCCTTCAAACTCTTTCCATTTCATTTTCCTACCCCTCTCTCCTGCCTCAGTTTCTATTTTCTTTCGGTTTTCTCTCAGTTTCTCTCAGTCTGCCTTTTGTCTCTCATCCTGGATCGCTGTTGTCCTCTCTCCCCACCCACACTTAGTCTTTGATTTTCCATCACCGTTTATCAACTTTGTTTTCTGCACAATCCCCACCACTGCTTCTTTGCTTTTTTAATGGTCCCAGCCTTCCCTGGTGCATTTCCACTTTCTGCTGATACAGCTTCCCTAGTGTCTTGGAACTGTGATAATCACTCCATGCAAGAACCAGGGATCAGAGTTTGATGTAAAAGGCATCTTAACACTTAAATGTTTTCACTTGTGACAGCAGAGATGTCAATTGCCTCTAGAAACTTGACTCTCCGGGTCATTTAAGCTGTCACCAGAGGTATCTATTTAACTACTGCAGTTCTCCTTGTCTGATCTATAGCTTCAGAGTTTCTTAGTCTGTCGCACCTTGGACCATTCCCCTGTGAGTTGTGGGTGGGAGCAGCCTGTTTCCTTCCACCCCTGCGTCATCAGGAACAAAAGGGAACATTTGAAGGGAGTTTCAGGACCCCTGAAAGGGTCATACTGAAAAAGAAGTCTTGGTTCATGGGCACGGCAAAGACCCTCCCTGGGGGTCCACCTAGCAAGTGTCCTAGGAAATAGGTATTTTCTTAGTGAGGCCTTTGCTGGGAGGGCATGCAGGGAGGCTGGCCAAAGGAATGGAGGTCAGGGGAAAAGTCTCTGAAGGAGACCAGGAAGTGCAACAAACATGAAAGTCGAAGAGGAGGTTAATTTATTTGACTGGGGGGTAACTGATGAAAATATATTTGCTTCATGCCTCTCAGACCATCCCTGGGCCCTCTCTCTTTCTAGCTGATCCATATCTGCCTGCTCACCAAAAGATTTATGTCTTTTGAGACCTTCAGACCTATGTAGGATGTTCAGGTTGTTTGGTTTTTTTTAATATGTGAACTTTCACACAATAAACGATGTCTTCTGAGTCTGAATGTTCTCCCAAAGCTTAATCACCCTTCAGCTTTCAGCTTCTTTGTAGCACAGCTTGACACCAAAAAACTCTTATTCTTGTTTTTCAGTGCACCTCTACAGGTGAGGGACATGTGGTAGCAGGGTCTCTGGGGATGCCCTGCTACTGGAAAACAAGAGCAACCCTCACTCTTCTCAAAAGATTATGTCAAGGCAGCAGCCAATTAAGTATAGTTATAAATGAATTTATTTTAGTCTTAATATAAACCGAGGAATTCCCTGTAGAAAACTGTCTCAGAGTTCCTCTTGATGACAATATGTGTGCCCAATATAAACCAAACCAGACAAAGAAGACATCACTTATTGTGTAAAAGTTCATAGTTTAAAAAAAGAAAAGGTACATTTATACCCAGCTCTGTGATCTTTTTCATTCTTCTCCCTTGACCCCATTTAACATTCCCACAGGATGTACTGTGACTGACTGGAAATGTTCTGGACTTGGCTAAAATGACAGTTCTAGCCCCAGAAGATTCAGGACTTTAAACAAGATAGAGCGAAGGGCTGGTAGCACAGATTAATGTTGCTATTACACATGCACAGCACAATAAAATATAATATAATATAAACTCATCTAATCTTTAACACAAAATAAGTAATAACTAAAGAGTTGAAACATTTCAATTTTTCTCCCATTAAAAATGCGTTCAGAACCAGTCATTTGTTAAACCAACGACAAATTGCTTGTGAAATATTTTAATTGGAAAAGCAATGTCTTTTCTGTCAGGGAAGTTGTATTGTCACCACTCCTTCAGCATCAGCTCCAAGGGAATCTCTGCTGAGCAGAAATAGCCGTGACAGAAACCGTGGCTCTCCCTGGCTTTTCCCACCTGCCCGCTGCCCCCGCACACGGGGACACACGTGCTCTGCACCCCCCGGGGTTCGGCGTGCTGACTGCACGCCTGGTGGCAGCCCTTCTCCTGCAAATCCCAGCACGCAGTGAGAGGGTGCTCAGCAGCTTCATCATGTTTGAGTCTTTGGGCACGGATCAAACCTCACGTCATTTATTATGGGTGTGAGGTCTGGCTGCAGCCATAACCGAGCAGATTGGACAGGACCCAGGCAGGAGGGACAGGAAAATAGCCCCTTTTGCTTTGTGTCCCCACCCTCCCAGTAAACAGTTCTTCAATAAGGATGTCCTTGATGATATCCTGTTTATTCCTTTATTTTGGCATTTCGCTTTCCCTCTTGCTGAGTTTCTTCTCTATTTGAAAATCACTTAATGGGCGTATTGCTAAAAGATGGGATCAGTTGTTCTACATAAAGAAGCACAAATTCCTGCACCTGGGGACGAACACCCCCATACACTGGTGCATGCTGGAAACCACCATGGAAATCACAGCTGAAAATCACTTTTGCAGTACATGGGGGTCCAAGTGAAGACAAGGTTGAATGTGAGCAAGCAATGTGCACTTGCTGCAAGGAGAGGTAACAGTGTCCTGAGCTGCATTAGGCAGAGCGTTGCCAGCAAGGGAGGTGATCCTTCCACTCTGCTCAGCACTGGTGAGACACGTCTGGAGTGCTGTGTCCAGTGTTGGGCTCCTCAGTACAAAGGAGACGTGGCTCATAGAATCATAGAATATCCCCAGTTGGAAGGCACCCATAAGGATCAAGGAGTCCAACTCCTGGCTCCACACACGACCAGCCCAAGCAGAGCAGATGACTGACAGCGTTGTCCAGACGCTTCTTGAACTCAGCCAAGCTTGATGCTGTGACCACCTCCCTGGTGAGCCTGTTCGAGGGCCTGACCACCCTCTGGGTGAAGAACCTTTTCCTGATCTCCAACCTAACCCTCCCCTGTCTCAACTTCATGCCGTTCCCTCGGGTTCTATCACTGGTCACCAGAAGGAGAAGATTGACGCCTGTTCCCTCGCTGCCCCTCATGAGGAAGCTGTAGGCCGCCATGCGGTTTGCCCTCAGTCTCCTCTTCTCGTGGACATATTGGAGAGAGTCCAGCAAAGGGCCACGAAGCTGCATGGAGCATCTTTCATATGAGGGAAGGCTGAGAGAGATGGGACTGTTTAGTGTGGAGAAGGCTGCAGGGGATCTTATCAATGTACAAATACGTGAAGAAAGGGTCTAAAGAAGAAAGGGCCAGGCTCTTTTCAGTGGTGCCCAGTGACAGGACAAGGGACAATGGGCACAAACTGAAACACTGGAAGTTCCCTCTGAACATCAGGCAACACTTTTTCACTGTGAGGGTGACCGAGCACTGGCACAAGTTGCCCAGGGAGGTTTTGGATTCTTCAGCATTGGAGATGTCCAAAAAGCCACCTGGAAATGGTCCTGGGCAACCAGCTCTAGGTGACCCTGCTTGAGGAAGAGGTTTAGACCAGATGACCTCCTGAAGTCCCATCCAACCTCAACCCTTCTGTGATTCTGTGATTCAGGCTTTAGAGATGTATATGTTGCTCTGTGGTTTTCCTTTTATTAAAGGAAAAAAAAAAAAGCCTTCAAGAAAAGATTACAGCCTAAGATTCCCAGAGACAGATACCTTCCACCCCATAGCCATGCCTTTGAGGGACACCTCCATACTTCAGGGATGACGGAACAATTCAATTTTCATGACCAGTCAGGCCTCAGCTTCTCTGCTGAGTCACTCAGTTTGCAGTGACGGTTGCTGCAGCGTGGCCAGCCCCATCTGCTCAGCAGCACTGTGCTGGCAGCAAGGATCTGCCTGCTGGAAGCAGAAGAATGAAAATTGATTGTGAAGATAGTAGCAAGTTTCTTCAACAGGAATCACAAATGTCTGTGAGGCAAAGCACCCTCCCAACCTGCCTAGAGGTCTTCCCACAAGGTCAAATAAAGACTCTACCCTACTTATCTTGGCCCTTTTGTTGTGCTGGAGACAACAGAGTGCAGAATATTGCTGGAGGCAGATGCAGCCCAGCTGTGGTGGTGATGGGCACGGATGTGGGACTTTCACATCCACCCAGTGCAGAGATCATGTATTGGTCTATGTCAAGAGGCTCTCCCTTGTGAGTGACGAGTCAGAGCAGATGGTTTCGACAAAAGAGGCTTTACAGCTCAATTTTCCAGGAAGGAATAACACAAAGTAAAAAAATCGTTAAGCCCACATGATGCTTCAAGAAAAGCTTGTGGATTGTTAATGCCGTGAGTGAGCATTATGAACATCCGCTCTGAACAAGTCAGCGTGCCCCAACAGCTTTTGCACTTAGCCTAGTTTCTTTCAGAGAAAGGCACCTCAGACCCCAGTCCTGCCTTGTGCAGGGAACTTCCATAAACCGCTCGAATTTCTAGGCATGCTCAAGCTGAAGCTACAGACCATCGCAGGATTCCCAGGATTTACAGCCCAGAGTGAATCATCTGTGCTGAGTCCTCCTGCTTCTCTTGGGAAGTACATTTCCCCACTCCCTAAGGCTGCCGGGTCAAAGGAGATGATGTGTGGGCTTCAGCATGAGCTCTCTAGTGAAATCTCCATGGGAGTCTGCTCTTCCACCACTACGTCTCCATCAGTCCCTGGACTGATGCTCACTCTCCTCCTGCCTTCGCAGCCCCTGCTCAGTGGGGCTGGGCTGTCTCAGCATTCCTGATTGCACAGCCCACCCCATCCCACGTGGAGATTTTTGCTTTTCCATAGTATGATTACATCTTGGGAATAACACCTGCTTATCAGCAAAGCAGCAAGAGTCCGTTCATTGTCTGGACCAGGTTACACTAAACAATATATTTAGCTATTATCTGACTCCGGAATGTGACCTTTTGAGCTAATTAAATTTTGTCTAAGTGGCAGTTTGCCCTGAATTTTCCACAACTTGTAATCCCTTATCGCTTTGTGGGCAGAGGCAGCCTTTAAGGAATACACGAAGAGTGCATCCACTGCTTTTTTTCCAAGCAATTCATGAAAACTCTGAAAAAATCCCAGCAGCTGTCTTCAGGTGCCAAGATTTGAAACAAATTCCTTTCTTTTAACTACTATCTGAGATGTTTGTGGAATGTATTAGCAAGCCTGAGTGACCACAGACTTTTGTGGTGGTGTGAAAATGGACCTTCGTTTCAGTAAAAAATACTCACCATTGAAAGAAATACTTTTAAACCACGGTGTATTTTCAAAGCCCACAGAGGTCTCCAGATAAAATAATTTATCTTTTTTAAATGCTGTATTTCAGTTGGAGGAGGGGGATTTCAAGCAGTTATAAACTTTATTTCTGGATCAAGAAGCTTCTTTATGAGATGTGGAGAAATGATCTCCCGCTGGTGTAAACACAAAGCAGAGCCAGCTGAGATCTCTGAAACTTATATACCCACTTCTTGCCGTGGGGGAAGGCTGGACTCTGCCTGGGATTTATTGTGAGGCTGGAGGGAGGGTTGCAGCCTCCCTCCTCATGTGGAGATCCCTGGGACAGCTGCCTGGGCCAGGCAGGGTGGGCTTTGCTTGTGTCCGGGGGCTGGCAGCCCTGCCAGTGCTGAGCAGCTGCTTCACACTCCTGGGGAAGCAAAAATCCCATCAGCTCTGTCTTCTTGGAGATGGTTCTCCAGCCTCTTTGCAGAACAAGCTGAGTCTTGCTCTTTTGCCCCATTTTGGAAGGGTTAGGGTGATAGTTTTTGTGTTATTCTTTTAAAGAAACTTGAAAAGTTGCTACTTAAAGAGGGGAGGGAATGGTGTTTCCGTGTTTCCTTCTCTCACCTCCAAATTCTCCCTTATGCCTTGATGACCACTGCACCAACTTAATCACACGTTTTGTTCTTAATTTACAATTGTGCACAGTCAGGCTGTCTTCAGCGAGGCTGCGTCTGATACAGGGAAAGGTGGAATTTCATCTAAAAGCTTCCACTCCCCCACCGCTGAGAGGGGAAGGGTTTATTTGTTTATTTACTTTCTTCTTCTTCCTTCTTTTTTTTCTTCTTCTTTTTTTTTCCTTTTTTTTTTTTTCTATTTTTCTGCCCTTTTTTCTTTTTTTTTTCTTTCTTTCTTTTTTCTTACATTTTCATGTTGGCGAGTATATGGGTGAAATTCCGTGGCCCCACTGACGTCAGTGAGGTCAGGATGTCCCTCCAGGCTGACTGCAATCGATAGTCACATGCTACAAGCCAGTGCATATATGTATCTGTTTCCCTCTACTTCACCCCCACAACTCATAGCAATTTTTATTTTAGATTAGATGCCAAACGGGTCATCAGAAGAATCTTAAATTGTTTCCAAATCTGGACTTCCTTAGGAATAGCATGACAAGCATGAACTTGTCTTTAAAATATGGCTTTAACTGGATATTTTTAACATTTTAAAGAGAAAAAGAAAATACATGAAAGGAAAATAAAACACCACACACATAGACAAATATTCCCAAGAATTCTGGATTCTCCACTTGGACTGCCAGTTTTTAACTTGAGTGTAAGACTGCTGGATAAAACTGCGTGGGCAGCAAAGAAAAGACAGATGGTTGCAGTACAGCCAGCCAGAGGACACAAAATGTTCGATTCCCTTCTTGTTCACCTGCTTTGCCCAGGAATGTATAGGTGCAACACTGACAGATTCTGCAAAACCCTGTTTGACAAACCAGATTGTTACTGTATTGAGTGTGATACCAGTAAGTCACGCACAGGCAGTACAGAACTCTCAAATCTTGGCATCTTGGCCAGGATTTAGAAATACGTGTCTTCCTCAGCGGTAAGGTCTAGTCTGTGTATCCTTTCCATGTGGTGGGCAGCAGGAATCCCTCTGGAGCTGAATGGGATTATTCATTCCTGTAGATGTTAGGTGTCCTGTAGCTAGGACAAGGGGTAATGAGTTTAAACTAAAAGAGGGGAGATTTAAATTCGATGTTATGAAGAAATTCTGGACTGTGAGGGTGGTGAGGCACTGGAACAGGTTGCCCAGAGGGTTTGTGGAGGCCCCAGCCCTGGAAATGTTCAAGGCCAGGTTGGATGGGGCTTTGGGCAACCTGGGCTAGTGGAGGGTGTCCCTGCCCATGGCAGGGGGTTTGGAACTAGACGATCTTTGAGGTCCCTTCCAACCCAAGCCCTTTTCTGATTCTGTGATTCTATGTTCATTACTTCCATGGATGCCCAGACTAATGTAGGTTCCAAATTTTTAAAGGATGCCTTAAAGACTCCTATATCCTCTCAATGACATTGGGATCTAAGTGCTTAATGTACTTTTTCAAAGAATATGAATGATGACAAAAGCATGCCATGATTTTCTGTATAAGAAATGGATGTTTCTCTAGAAGAAGCCAACAATGGCTGACTTCAAAGCAAGGACCTTTTGAGCATTAATATGCACATTTCTATCTCAAATCTTCAAAGAATCATTAGTAATTCTGGGTACAAAACTTCTTGTATCAGAAGCACTTGAGAGAGTGCTGAGCATGATGAATCCTTAAAACTCAAGTTCCTCCAAGGTCTCATAAGACACCCATTAAAAAATATAGTCAATTTGGATCACAAGTCACTCTATAGATATTTTATTTCTTTTAAATAGCTGCTATCGTCCTGTACCAAACAGATATAGAAACTCCATACCTGCTGTCTCAAAACCCCTGCATTTTCGGTGGAACTGTTTGGTAGCAAGCAATGCTGTGCACCCCACAAAACACATAAAGTGTAATAATGGAAGTACTGAATTATTTGTGAACTGTCATTTTTGATTTATATCAAATGACATATTCCCTTTCAGTCTTCCTAATTACCAGTACTTTTTTTCTTTTTTCTTTCTTTTTTTTTTTTTGTGAAACAATGTCTTGCAGTATTTACTGCATGTCAAATTCCTTATTTATGTCTTTCCACATAATTATCAATTTGGGAGATTAGATCATTGCTAATTCTGGAGATGTTGCTTTGAATTATTTGGAAGGTATAAATCTGTAAATTTTAATCAATTTCAGAAGTATTTTTTCATTAAAGTGTATCACAGGGGTTCAGTGTGTGATTTCTAGAGTCACAGTAGGCATTTTTAATTAATTTTTGAACATGGCAAAGTGCTTTTTCATCAGTGTGAATAAGTTGTCTGCCAAAGGGAGTTTTGTGATGCTCTGAAATGTATGTTAGGCTCGCTAGCTTGTGCTTTGGCTTAGAAAAAGAAAAAAAAAAGAAGGGAGGGGCACACACAAGCAAGTGCAGCCATTTCTCTGCGACACTCTAGTGCACAGTATTGCCCATGGTGCAGGTACTCTTTTCTTACACTGCCCTCTTCATGACTCTTAAAATCCCAAGCCAAATCTCAAATGAGCAATGACATGGTCCTCAGTTTCTGCATAGCAGGACATCACACATTCTGTAAGTTACAAGGACTGAAATCTTCATTTGGAAAGTATAAGCGATGTTGTATTCAAATCACTGATTCTAGCTGCTTGCTTGGTAGAGCTGTTTAAGAAACTTCTGATGGAAATGGCCAACTGAATATTTTTCCATTGAAAAACATCATTTTTTTTCCACGTCATTTTGACGTTTCACCAGGAAAAGGTGTTTTACGGTGTCACACCTGTCACAAGAGGACAACAAAGCTGTCATGATCATTTCAGGTGCAGACAGACCAAGATTAAAGAAGGGATGGTGAATCTCCTTCCTTTGCTCTCCTTCCCTTCCAGCAGCAAGAGAAGGTCTGAGGAAACAATGCCCTCACCTCTGGCCAGCCTGGAAGATTTGGTGGGTTTAATTCTCATCAGTAAGCTTTGGGACCCACAGAACTGCCATTTGACCTTTCCTAGAATTTACTTCTGGAGAAACAGTGTCCCGTAAAAAGTGCTGAGGGTTTGGTTTGTTGTTATTGTTGTTGGCTTTCCCCCCCCTCCTCCTGTCCAGAACAGTTTCTACTATGCAGAAATACCATTTTCAGCTTTCATCTGCTGCTTCACGCTATATGGGACACAGAGCAAGATGCTAGGTGAGGATGGTCAGGGAGTAGAGCAGAAGTCCTTGCCTGTGTCATTGGCTTGAAATAATCTGCAGGTATTGGGCATCACCAATCAGCCATCCCACCACACTGGGATATTTGTTCCATCAAGCCACATGGGAAGGGTATCAAGCTCCCACCTCCCAGAGCTCTGTTTTGGATATAGGGGAGACAATCCAGTCTCCCTGTTAAACCCTGCATAAGTTGCTAGCAAATATTTAGATCCACCAGAAAACAGTTCACACAAGTTCTCAGTTAAAAGAAGTGGTATATATATCTCTGTGCTGTTACTTGCAGCTCCTGGAAGATGTCAAAATCTTGTGGAGGAAGTATTTGCTGATCTCTATCAGCAGTATAATGACATGGGTGAGTCAGTGTTGCTCTAATTAATGCATGGAAAGACCTTTTCTAAAATACATTTGGTGTTTCCCTGTGGAGACAGGAGATATCTGCAGTAAGCACATCCTCCCACACCTCTCCTGGGCAATAGAACTTACTCGCAAATCTCCTACGAATGCTCTTTTACTAGGGCAGGTACCACTGCAGCAACCATGATGGGGAATGCAGGAATTTTGGCAATAATTTTTAATATGATCCTGTATCATCTAACCATGAATCCTAACGGCATATGCTAAAGGACTCTGACCCCACCTAGTCTCTAAATAAAACGCTGCTGTGTGAAGGAGGGTGGGTAGACCAGCCAAAAATTACAATACAAGCCTCTGCCTCTCTGGCATCACTTCTAAAGAATATGGGGCATCCTTGGGGAATCCTTCCTCCAGAAAGTCACAATCAAGGAAACTGTAAGTGAAGTATTTTCACAGGGTCACTTCCACAAGCAAATCCTTAGCTCACTGGAAAAAAAAAAACAACAACAAACCAAAATCAACCAATCTACCCAACCACCCTGCAAACAGAGAAAGAGTGGAATGAAAACCCAGCAGTGCCCTAGCAAAGCATTTTAAAGCATTTACGCATTAGAGGTTAACCTCATGCCATTTTTTTTCCTCACTGGAAGGACTGACAGGGTTAATTTTTTTTCATAAAGTGATAGAACTTCACAGCTCTGACATCTGTCGATACCTTTGACCAGCAGGTTCAGAGGTCATTAGAATGGATCACAAAGACACGCAGTGAGCTTAGTCAGAGAAACCCAATTGCGTTGGTGAAAGTAGGCTTTAAATGAAGAGAGAGACAAGAAAAAAGAGTTTATCTGGAAACAGGGACTGAAAGACAGCTAGCATTACTCAGGGAGTGTGAGATAATTTCTGTTGTCTTCCCATCACCCCTGAAGTTTGTACAGTTGTTGCTGGGATTCTTTGGCAAGGGCCAGTAGTGCAGGGCAGAGCAGAGCAGTCTGACCTGGGACTACCTCCTCTAGGCCAGGCAGAGGGAGGCCAGTGAGACCACCCAGCAAACAGAGAAGGGCTTTCATCCTGGTGAGGAGAAGACAACAATGTGATGTTTCTATTATCATGCCTGTTTGCAAGAACCCAGTCAGCGATGACCCAGGGGACCACAAAGTCTCCATTAGTGGCTCTTACTAGCGATGACTCAGAGGTGAGTTTACCTTCCCGAGTATTCCCTTTTCCTGTGCAGTGATACTACACTTTCTTTTATAACCCCCCCCTCTAATACCAGTAGGCTGAGTGTGGGCATATAAAAGAAAGTTTTGATGCTGTGTGAGCACAGCTCATGAGCAGGTAAAACATTAGTGTGTTATCAACCCTGCGCTAGCTACAAATACCAACCACAGCACTCGGAGGCTCGTTGTTGGGAAAGTTAACTCCAGCCCAGCTAGACCCAGTATAGCCACGCAGAGAAGACAGATTGAGTAGGGACTGCAGGTGACATCACACAGAACTGACCTGGGGAAATCAACCTTTTCATCAGACTTGCTTAGATCAGGAGAACATGGCAGGACATGAGAGATCTTGGAGGCTCCTGGAATGCATGGATGATAACTTCCTTCTCCAAGTGTTAGAGGAGCCAACAAAGAGAGGTGCCATGCTGGACCTTGTTCTCCCCAATGAGGAGGGGCTGGTGAGGAAAGTGAAGCTCAAGGGCAGCCTTGGTGCAGTGACCATGAAATGGTGGAGTTAAGATCCTCAGAGCAGTGAGGAGGGCACACAGTAGGCTCAGTATTCTGGACTTCAGGAGAGCAGACTTTGGCCTCTTCAGGGATCTGCTTGGTAGAGTACCATGAGAGTACCTTGCCCTGGAGGGAAGAGAGACCCAAGAAAGCTGGTTAGGATTCAAGGATCACCTCCTCCAAGCTCAGGATCAATGCATCCTAACAAAGAGGAAGTCAGGAAAAAATAGTCAGAGGCCTGCATGGGTGAACAAGGAGCTGCTGGATAAACTCCAACACAAAAAGGAAGCCTGCAGAGGCTGGTAGAAAAAGCAGGCAACCTGGGAGGAATACAGAGAAATTGTCTGAGGAGCCAGGGACCAGATTAGGAAAGCCAAAGCCCTGATAGAATGAAATCTGGCCAGAGACATCAAGGGCAACAAGAAGAGCTTCTTTAGGTATGTCACTGATAAAAGGAAAACTAGAGAAAATGTGGGCCCAGTCCGGAAAGGGGTCTGTGGTGCTCTCACAACATGGCAGGGTAGAGCCCTGAGATGGGCAAGAAACAGACATTTCAAACCAAGATTATACCAGAACTTCATCTCAATGGGCTTTCAGTCAGCATACAGCACAGCTACAGGCTGGGCAGAGAATGGGTCAAAAGCAGCCCTGAGAAGAAGGACTTGGAGGTGATGGTTGATGAAAAGCTCAACATGAGCCGGCAGTGTGCACTGGCAGCCCAGAAAGCCAACCGTGTCCTGGGCTGCATCAAAAACAGTGTGGCCAGCAGGTCGAGGCGGTGATTCTGCCCCTCTGCTGCGCTCTTGGGAGATACCACCTGGGGTACTGCATGCAGCTCTGGAATTCTCAGTACAAGAAAGACATGGAGCTGCTGGAGTGAGTCCAGAAGAGGGCTATGAAGATGATCAGAGGACTGGAGTACCTCTACTACGAGGACAGGCTGAGGGAGCTGGGGTTGTTGAGCCTGGAGAAGACTCAACTCCGGGGAGACCTAGTTGTGACCTACCAATACCTAAAGGGGACCTACAGGAACGCTTGACAGGGACTGTTTACAAGCACATGGGGTGATAGGACAAGGGGGGAATGGCCTTAAGTTGCAGGAAGGGAATTTAGATTAGATATTAGGAAGAAATTCTTCCCTATGGGGGTGGTGAGGCACTGGAACAGGTTGCCCAGAGAAGCTGTGGCTGCCTCATCCCTGGCAGTGTTCAAGGCCAGGCTGGATGGGGCTTTGGGCAACCTGGTCTAAGGTAGGGTGTCCCTGCCCATGGCAAGGGGCTTGCAATCTTTGAGGTCCCTTCCAACCCAAAGCATTCTATGAGTCTATGATGATTATACTTAAACCAGCTACTGTCTCTACCAAGGCTGAGAAGCACCAGTTCCCTACTGTGACATTTGAGGCAGGACTTGTTTTGGACTCTGCCTTGGATTTCACAGGAGTGTGTGCTCAAGACAGCCTTAGACAAACTTTCCTGTCTGTGTGGAAAATGTTAGTATCGTAGAGAGAGTCCTCTTCTTGTTCAGTGTATGACGTATCACAGAATACTTTTATCTGCATGACCTGAAGGATAACAGCTACTGCAACTCGCGTGGAAACCTGTTTGTCTTGTCTCTCTGGGAGCAGATTCCTGTGTGACTTTCACGTGCATTTCCCCATACCTCTGTGAAAACATAACCTGTGTTATTATCCAGACTATCATCTCTCTAGGGAAAGTGACTTCCAGGCCTCAGACCTTTGCAGAAACACCAAAACTATTGGAGTTTATTGCTCTCCACTCCATTTATGGTTAATAAGAAGGAACTAGGCACTGGAGGGATGCTGTTCTTAGAGGGTTTTAGGTACTGCAGAATTAGATGACTTGCATCCTGCACCTCCTTGTCCCTACAGCTACATACCCATTGAATAGAGGGTGCTGAGGATGACTTCCTCACCTGTAGCTTTGTATACGGTGGAGATATGCAGAGTTTCTTAGGACATGCCTAGCAACATGTGGAGGTAGCTTTATGGCTTCCTGGCCATGTTGGACCAGACGAAGTGCAGTTACTCACAGCTGGTAAATTCTGCCAGACTCTGTCTGGAGCTGCCTGTGCCGTTCAGGAGTTTCTACACAAAACCACAGCTGTTTCTCCTACTCCCTAGCCAGATACCTGTACTCCTTGGGTTATCTCACACTTAGTATTCAGGAAGAAGGTTCAAGCAAATAAGTGAGAAAACCTTAAGTCATCATACAACAAATCCAAGCTTTCTTGCTGACTCAGCAATATGCTCCGTTGTGTCAACAGAGGGCCATCCAGGCCATTTCTGTGAGATGTTTTTGGTCATTGACAAACACTTTGATCCAGCAAATTTATAGTGGTCTGGTAAAAGTCCTCAGATGGAGTTTATCACACTGATTTACAATAGCTGAATACCTGCCGTGCCGTGCCTCCCAAATCCATACAGATTTCTTGTGTGCAGTTCCTTTCTCATTTTAGGAGCAAAACAACAAAGAAACCCACATCCCACCCTATCATATAAGAATGAGCACAGGACACACAAAATAATCTCGCAAAAGGGAGACATTGTCTCTTGGAAGAAAATTGAAACTCTTCTGAGTGAGAACATTATAGCCTATGGCACTGTCATGTAGCTGCACTTTTATAACGGACGCGATATAATGAGTGCTGTTCATGAAAGCTGATTATTATATCCTAGCTGGAGGTCATACTCTGGCATATATAGAGCCAGTAATTTGTACACTGTGGGAGTTCTGCTCCTCTTCTGGTTTTCTTAGGTTATGTCTATGTCATAAGGTATCTGCGTATTCAAGCTCACATTGCTCCTCAAACTATCTTATCACCCGCAATTGAGAGATGAGCATTTGAAGCTCAGTTTCAGCCCAAGCCCTTAAGCTCCACTGATGTCAAAGCTCTTTCCTTGATCAGTTTGTAAAAAGCAGGTTTAGTGTGGCTCTGAGAGGGTTGTTAGTGAGTTTGAATGCAAGCAGTCTCTCCCCTGGTCTCCCACATGTCTCAGCTCTTCTGAACTTTTCTGCCCCTGATCTGTGTGATGTTGGACGTTAAGTTTTTCTTATGTACATTTTTTACATGGATTGCAGTTTAAGAAAAAGCTGTCATCAAGCTCTTCAGTCCTTCCAATGGCAGGGGTTTGTCTATCCTCACATGGGTATTGGCACGAAGGTTGTGAGATGGGCAGCAGTAGAAAACGTTTTAGGCTGGTACTGTCTAGTGTGGTCCCATCCAGGTAGTCATCAGTGCCCCTTCAGGGGCAAGGTACAAACCATTCATTCCTTGTTCCAGCTCATCTGTGGTACTTCTTGGAGGAGATGGAGTCAGTCTCTGGGTCCCAGTCAAATGGCACCTTTATCAGTGGCTTAGCAGTGTTTCACTGGCATGCGCCTTTGTCCTGGGAGAGGTTGCTTTTGAGGTTGTCATGCAATAAGAATTCTACCTGCTGAAATGATCATTGAAACAAAACAACTTCTGCTGGCAGGTCTAACTGTGCTCATCTCTTTTGTATGGCTTTGGATGCTCAGCAAAACCTCCAGGGTTTTCATTTTAAAACTTTGCGTTGTTGTCTGTTCAACTACAAGAGAAGAGGAAACGGCAACTATGCCATAAGTTTTATTGAAGTATAAAAAATCCAACAAGCAATCTAAAATGGCTAATAAAATTGTGCTCTGTGCCCCAGACTACAAGCAAGAAATGTTACATTGGAACTGATACTTAATCTAGTGGATAAAGCAGCTCTTGTCCATACATAAAATTAATTAGGCACAAAACACTCAATACAGGCAAGCAATCCCCATTATCCCTGAGGTTTTATTCTTTTAAGCAAACAGAAACAGAACCAACATATTAAAAGTGTGGTCTTTTTTTTGGTAGAGCATATTCTACAGTGTTTTGCTCTCCATCACATAGTAGGAACCTTAGGTTACTTATTAAAATGACTGATGTGTTAGGGATGAGAGGGCACCTCGCACCTGTGTTGTCCCTAATGTCTCCTGATTTGGAGCTTGGAAGGGAAATAGAGACATTTTCTGGCTGTGCCTTTTAGTGTGCTGGGTCTGCTCCAGAAGAAACTGCTGACTGCTACCATCAGCAGCTGTCTTAGAGGACAAGAAGCTGCATGTTTCCACACAGCAGTAGGAATATTAGCACCCAAAGTTGTAGCATCTGTTTTCCTTCATGTTATCATCATATGGCAAAGCTAAGAGTAGAGTCTCAAGAGTAAATCAGTGAATGGACCATTAAAGCTTCAATTCGTCAAAATTGTGCTACAATTTCCTTTACTTCTATGTGCCTGCTTCTTTAAGCATGCTCCCTATCTCTTGTCCACAGAAATAGTCTTTGTTTCCTCTGTCTATTCTCCTCCCTTCTTCTCATCAATGCTATTTCCTTCCCCTCCTAAGCTCCTAGGTTGGTCAAACAATATATGCTGCATCTCTCCATGATTGGTGGGCTCATGATGTCACTTTACACGCTATGTATCCCATACACCTCAAAATGAGGATAAACACATTTTCAGCTGCCTACTCTCAAACTATGCTTTCATACTCTGGGGCAAAGTAGTCATGGATTCCCCTGAAGCAGAGAGGTCAGCCAGAAATAATTTGCAGTCAAGTTTTCACACGGAAATAACATTACAGGCTACATAAGAAGCAAGAAAAGTTTCTATAAATATGTCAGTGATAAAAGGAAAATGAAGGAAAATATGGGTCCCCTCCAGAATCAAACAGGTGACCTGGTCACCCAGGATGTGGAGAAGGCCGAGATACTTAATGACTTTTCTGGCAGAGTCTTCTCTGGCAAGGGCTCTAGCCACAATGGTGAAATCACAGAAGGCAAATGCAGAGACTAGGGGAGGGAAGAACTGCCCACTTTCGGAGACCAGGTTTGAAAATATCTAAGGAACCTCAAGGTGCACAAGCCCATAGGTCCTGATGAGCGGCATCTGCAGACCTGTGGGAACTGATGGATGAAGAGACCAAGCCACTCTCCATCATATTTGAGAAGTCGTGGCAGACTGGTGAGGTCCCCACTGACTCGAAACAGGGAAACATAACCCTCATTTTCAAAAAGGAAAAAAAAGGAGGACCCAGGGAACAACAGGCCAGGAAAGATCATGGAGCAGATCCTCCTGGGAACTATGCTCAGGCACATGGAAAATAAGGATGTGATTGGTGACAGCCAACATGGCTTTACTAAGGGCAAGTTGTGCCTGACAAATGTGGTGGCCTTCTATGATGGGGTTAGAGTATTAGTGGACAAGGGAAGAGCAACTGATGTCTTCTACCTGGACTTGTGCAAAGCATTTGACACTGTCCCACATGACATCCTTGTCTCTAAGTTGGAGAGACATGGATTTGATGGATGGACCACTTGGTAGATAAGGAATTGGC
>VWZZ01007905.1:0-16789 GCA_013399095.1 Psophia crepitans | reverse complement strand
AGGCCAAGTGCAAGGTCCTGCAGGTGGCTCGGGGCAATCCAAAGCACAGCTACAGGCTGGGCAGAGAATGGATTGAGGGCAGCCCTGAGGAGAAGGACTTGGGGCTGCCGCTTGATGAAAAGCTCAACATGAGTGGACAGTGTGTGTTGGCAGGCCAGAAAGCCAATCGTGTCCTGGGCTGCATCAGAAACAGGTTGCCCAGAGAAGCTGTGGAGGCCCCATCCCTGGCAATGTTCAAGGTCAGGTTGGATGGGGCTTTGGGCAACCTGGTCTAGTGGAGGGTGACCCTGCCTGTGACAGGGGGGTTGGAACTAGATGATCTTTGAGGTCCCTTCCAACCCAAACCATTCTATGATTCTGTGATTCTATAAAAATATAATGGTATCTGCGTATGACAGGGTACTCTGTACAGTTGTGTTTATAGCTATGTCCACTAGCACTACAACAGGCTCAGCTACCAAATTCTTGCTCTCAGCAATTTTCTTTGCTAAAAAGAAGGCCCACCAAACCCACAGAAGAAGGATCCTTGGCAATGTTTTCATTGTGCATTTCACCACAATATTTTGTCATCTGCCTCTGGGAGGAAAGCTATGCGCAAGCGTCATCCAAAGCCTCCATACAGTTTGAACATTGCTTTACTGATATCCAAAATGTACACCACTTTAAAGCTAGTAGCTGGTTCTGATGTATTTTTGATGCTGGCCTATCTTGGGAAAACTTTCAAAGTACAGGGAAAGAAACATGGTAAGTAGGAGATGGAGCATTCACAGGAGCCAAGAAGTCATGGAGGAAAGATGGTTTCGATTTGCCTTCAACTCGTAGGTTTCTCGTCAGGGCAAGTTTGTGCTGTTATTTTTTGGCTTCTGTGGTACCAGAAGAGCAAGGGACGATGTAACGATACTTGCAAGAGCAAAAATGTCTCCACTCTGAAGAGTGGGCATGGAGGACAGCATGGCCACCAGGAGACTTTGCACAAGTGTAGCTCCTGAGAACTGTTCTAGTGCCCCAGCTGCTCGCAGGGTGCCCTAAAAACCCCTAGACTAGAGTAAAAGTCAATGAATGCAGCTTTGAAGTAGCTGAGTAGCGATGTCTATGTGTGCCCAGCAAATCTCCAGTGCACACAGAAATAACATTCCCAGGATTTTTATTTTTTTTTTCTCTAAGGAGGTTGTTATTTAGAGAGAGTACAAATGAGCAAGAAGTTCCTCCTTAGGATTTTTATGTGGAAAACAAAAATTAAAAATGCACACAATACAGACAATTATCAAAGGAAACACTTCATTGCTCTGTGCAAACTCCAAATCCCGCTTCTCTTCAAGGCCGGGCACAGTGACAGATGAAGCACAAAGGGCTTTGTGTTTCTGCGTGGTGTGGGTGCTGCCTCCCAGATTAGCTCCAAGCCCTTACAAGGCAGGTTGTTCCCAGCAGACGGTGACAAGAGCAGCCGGTCTCAGCTGTGCCCGGTGGCCTGGGGCGGAGGCAGATGGAAGTCTTCGCAGCCTCTTTTTTATTTGCTTGTCTTCTTTTATGGCTGTTTAGATGAATATTTAGGGCCTGCGTTCAAAGGACAGTGTAAACACCCCAAAGCAGTTGAGGGGAGCACTTCCCCAGCACAGAGTGAAGGAGGCAGCAATGTGGCCAGCCTGATAAGGTGTCGGGGTGTGCGTTGTGCCAAGACGTGTATATCACACCGGATCCCTACCTTCCGGAGGGCACAGCTGCTATCTTAATACTACTCTTGGGCTGAACTTTTCTGTTCCAGTTGGACCATTGGACCGTGATTACCGACATCTTAATGAGTGGCTTGAGGCAGAAGGAGGCTGCTCTGCTGACAGACAGGTCGGTGGTCGGGCAGAGGGCTCCATTTCAACCCAAATCTGGGGAAAAGAATTTTCTTCATTCTTAATGTGCTGGCATCACTGAATTGAAAAAGCTTTTTTCGAGGTAAAACTCATTTCCAATCCAAAGCAGCAAGCAAGATAACATTTGGGGAGATTTCAGATGATTTTGAATGTCTTGTTTCAAAAAGGGGAAACAATTTGTTCAGATTTTACCATAACATTTCTTTCACTTTATATTAAATTTTTTAAAAGAAAAGGACTGCATGTCTATGAGACTTTCTATTTTTTTTCCCACCTGCACCATCCTATCTAATAAAAGACATTATTTCTCCCTACAAAATCATGCTTCACTATAAAATGAAGTAAGTTTCAAAACAGAAAAACCCTTTCAATCCCGGTATGCTTTGTTCTGTTAAGATCAAACTGCTGAATTGTGTATTTTTTGATTGAAACATTTTTATTTTCTATCTTTTTATATAACAACACATTATCAAATTATTTCCTTTCACTTTCTAGTTCACCATTGAGGCATTTTCTAGCACAAAAGTATATTTGACTCAGCTCTTCTTAAAACCCCATCAATTATTATAATTGCCCCTGTGTATCCTAAGGACATTTAATCAGTGGCAAACTGGAGGAAGGCTGAGCAATATAATTTAGTAGTTATCCAGATTTCTAGAGTCCTTGGCTAAATGTTCTAAAGGATCTGTTTCTAGAAAACAAAACAAATACCCCCCTCCCAAAAAAAAACCCAACAAAAAAAAACCCACCAAAAACCCCAAACCACTAAAGTGAAGGAGTAATCAAGCATGTAATTATTCATGAGCCAAGTGTAATAGGTGTCTGCAGAACAGCTCACACACTGCACCACACAGGCAGCAGACACTCCCAAGTACCTGGAGGAGGAGTGAAAGGGTGTAGGAAGCTGCTCTCTACCTCATTAGTGGTTTGGGTCCAGGATTTCAATTACTGCTTCTGCAGCTTACCCAGATCAGCACTTTCCAGTGGCTGAGGCAGTAGGTGGTAACCTGGCACCGATGCCCTGTATTTCTTGATTTCAGAAGAGCCTTTCCATGCATTCCATGATGTTCCCGTGTTATGCTTCTCTTTCTTTTGCTGTCAGCAATGCTAAAACAAAATGAGCTCTATTTGTTACTAGTGAAAACTGATTCAGGGCTAAACCAACAGAGGAAAAAACAAATTTCATGTCTATCAAGAGCTCATTATTGCAACAATAGGATAATAATAATTTGTTTCTGCTGGAAAAAGCAGAAAGGAAATGTCAATAACATTTACCAGTGTGAGTACTCACAGAATTGCTAAACATTTAATTGCTGCTTGGGATTTAAAAGTCTCTTCTCTCTCTCTCTCTCTAAGCAAACACAGTTTATTAACCAGGAACAGAGTTCCTCTCATCAGCAACACAAAAGGTCTCAGATCTGCCCTCATGGGAAGCAACCTCAAGTATTTGTGAGCTAAGAAATCATTCTGGGGGGTATGTTTGAACTGGGTTTTAGGCTGCTAGACTCTTCTTCCTGGCTGGCTATTTCAGATTTTTCATCCTTGCTTTCAAGCCCTGCTCCATGTCATCTACTGTAGCTTGACCCTTTGCCACCACGTCTTCCACTCTCTGAAGCCTGGTGAAGACAACCTTGTTCCCAGGAGCAACTGCAGCAGTGGCGAGGAGGTTTGGGCGTGGGGATCGCTGCCACCATGGGCCAAAGGCTTTCTGAGCGCTGGGTTAAAGTACAGTGACGAGAATGGGCAGCTCAGCAGCTGTCATTTTAATTGATATGAAAGAAAAGCCAAGCTGTAACACAGCACGCAGCACAGCCACAAATGCACAGCCTGAGGTTAATAACAACATTGGCATGATCTTCTCCATTGAGACTCTGAATGGCAACTGCAGAGTGACCCCTGCGCCTCTTCCTTGGTGGTTTCTTTCTCATTTAGCTTCTCTACATTCTCTCACTTTGACTTTGGACATATATCGCTGCAAAACGTATTGATTTTCCTCTGAAACAGAATGCTGCTTGCAGTACCTACTGGGTTTCTGTGAGCTGATGGGGCCAGCAAGAGAGGGCTTACACACCAGAAAGCTCCCCAAAACCACCATATCTAATTGAATATGCCTGTCTCTATATATCTTGAGCTTAAACATTGTGAGAAAACCCAAGGGAATACTGCAGAGGTACACTTTTGTACCTTAATACGGGCCTGTATGGGGTGAGGTAGCAATTTGCTAATTGAATGGTGCCAACACCAACTCTGAAATCACACCAGAAGAATCTTACTGCATGGCTGTAACCATAGGCTGAGAATGATCCCGTTAGTAATGAAGGTAATTAGGACAAGACAAGCTTGTCATTGCTGCTCTTGAGTTTTGCTCCTTTTCCATAGTACAAGGTAGAGGCTGCATTTTCCAGCCTGCAGTCTCCAGGAGATTTCCATCTCGTTCTGCATGATCTCTTCAGGATTTTGAGTCATTAAGTCATTCATTTTTTTTCTCGTAGTTCCATTAAACAATATGACACAAACTGTGAACAGAAAACTGCTTCATTTGCTAGCCATTAATTCTTTCAAGCATTAAAATAGCACCTGATCAGCTTCTCTTGCAGCACACTTAGCTTGTGTTGTTAATGTTTCAACATAAAATTTGTTTTAGAAGTTGTGTAGAAAAATATACATGCATATAGTTCTTCCTCTCACCAGTCCTACAGCAGCCCAAAAGAGGCAATGCCTATAAATCATGAAAGGCCTACAGAAGGTGAGGAGGAACTGGTTTGTTCAGGTGGTTGTTGCTGGATATTTTTAAAGAAAAACTGGGTGACATCAAATAACACCATGGAGAGACAGAGTGAAAGCTCACAAAAAAAGTTTAACTGCTTCACACAGCATGTACCTATGCTGAGGAGCTCCATTCTGTAGCTGAAAGCTACCCCTGATTATTTTCTCTACAGCCCAGGAAACTACACGTTTGCACTCGGAAGGATCTGTCCTGTTACTGGCATTATGTTTGCACCGAATGCAAGCTTCATGTGCTTTTTTCTTCTTCTGCTCAAATGAGACAAAGTAAAATTTCTCCTCCTCCTGGGAATTTTCACATTGTCTCTTCATCTAAACACCATCTACTTGTCCTTTTTCTGCAAATCTTGACTGTGTTCCCAGGACCCAAGTTTTCCAAAATTCCCAGAAAGCAAGTAACACAGCTGGTAAAATCCTAATTATCAGAAAGCAGAACTGAAGCTCTTTTCTCCTGCTGTCTCAGAAGAATCTCAGAGTATTTTCATCTAATATCTTCCGCTTCAAAAGATTCACCTTCACTCAAAACACTTTAGAGATTTCGTGTTTGCATTTAGACACAAAAGTCAGTCGGCCTGTGGGGTTATGCAGCACATGAGGAGGCTCAGACTTCATCGTTATTAGCTGAATGGTTTTTTCATAGAATGGAGAGGCACTCAAATTTTGCCTGTTTCCTGTTTGAATTACAAAAAAAACCTGAAACCCACCGGAAACAGGGAGAAATTTCAGGCAGTCTTGTGCGTTACACTTAAGTTCGTTGTTTAGTAAGTAACACAAGGCAATCTCCAGGCTCCTGCTGTGTTATGGCTTACCTAGCGTGATTAGGACTGTCTAGCTCCTTCTTCATAGCAAACTACCAAGAGCAATATAGTACCATCCATACTATATGTGTCTTGCAAAAGAAAACATCTGGATCCTGAAGTGAAGGAACCTTACTTGGATTGTTCATTCATTGTTGAATCATAGAATCACTAAGGTTGGAAAGGACCTCTGAGATCATCAAGTCCAACTGTCAACCTAACACCACCATGCCTGCTAGACCATGTCCTGGAGTGCCACGTCTACACGTTTTTTGAATGTCTCCAGGGATGGTGATTCAACCACCTCCCTGGGCAGCCTGTTCCAACACGTCACTACTCTTTCTGTGAAGAAGTTTTTCCTAATATCCAACCTAAACCTGCCCTGACGCAACTTGAGGCCATTCCCTCTTGTCCGGTCACTTGTTACTTGGGAGAAGAGACCGACACCCTCCTCACTACAACTTCCTCTCAGGTAGTTGTAGAAAGCGATCAAGTCTCCCCTCAGCCTCCTCTTCTCCAGGCTAAACAGTCCCAGTTCCTTCAGCCGCTCCTCATCAGACTTGTGCTCCAGATCCTTCACCAGTTTCGTTGCCCTTCTCTGGACACGCTCCAGGGCCTCGATGTCTTTCTTGTGGTGAGGGGCCCAAAACTGGACACAGTACTCAAGGTGCAGCCTCACCAGAGCTGAGTACAGAGCGACAACCACTTCCCTACTCCTGCTGGCCACACCATTCCTGATGCAGGCCAGGATGCCATTGGCTTTCTTGGCCACCTGAGCACACTGCTGGCTCATGTTGGTCATGTTGTATCACCATTAACACAGTCTGGAAGCACAGAGGGAAAAGGGGCAGGTTCAGA
Organism: Psophia crepitans; assembly: GCA_013399095.1. Classification (NCBI taxonomy): domain Eukaryota; kingdom Metazoa; phylum Chordata; class Aves; order Gruiformes; family Psophiidae; genus Psophia; species Psophia crepitans. Next base: position 10,488 of record VWZZ01007905.1, on the reverse strand, counting down.
GCATTGGGCTACATCAGGCCCACAGGAATATTCTATGCTTTGAAGAACAAGGTGTTCTGAGGTGCAGCAGTTGGGTTTACCAAACTGGCTCTGAGAGCTTTCTAGCAGTTAACATAGCTGATCAATGGATACGGTCCTGACTCCACCTTAATGTTGGATTTTAAAATATTTTACAGACACAGTATGGCTGCCATGCATCATGGGTCAGTAATTTTTAGGATACTTTGGGAAAGTTTATAATTCTGATATCCCATCTCTGTGTGTGTGTGCCACTGAGTGTTTAGATTGAGCAGGCTAGGGCTTATCCAAGAAGATCTTTAGAAGTCTTTTTACTTCTGTGACCCCTCTCTGTGTTGAGCTGCCAAGATTTCCTAAGGACCCAGTAGACACAATTTGTGGCCGCCACAATTCCTAGCACCTTGGCAGCAATGCACGTGTCCCTGTTGTCATCCTAGCCATGGCTGAATGTCTGCGGGGAGAGGGTGTGAGTAAATCCTCGCTGCAGGAGTCCATGATCTGCCAGGCTCCATGAATCCTAAGGCACCTCTTTGCAACCTGTAAGTGGTTGAAAACGCCTGTTGATTCACTAGATGGAGAAAATGCTGCTGGGACACTTAATGCAATGGAGCTGCCTGACGGGAGGTGGCTCACATTTAATAGAAAGATTCATACAAAATGACTGACTCTGCACAAGACGGGTTAAAAATATCCATGTGCCGATGTCAGCTTCCTTTTATTTTTTTTCTTAGAATAGCAGTAATGACCTTGGCACAAAGCACTGCCTAGAGACAAATGACCAGCTGGGATTAATGGTCCTTGACTTAATTTCTGCCCATCAGCGCCTCCCAGCCAGTCATTAATCCTGATGAAATGCTCTGTGCATTGATTATTATTGATTCATTCATTGATTGTGTCCAGGGTCTGAAGTTAGAAGCTCAAGTAATGAAGGCACCCTGGAGACTCTTCTAATAAGATGAGTTTGCTTAATTCATAGACTATTTGAGGTGTTTCAGAAAGAAGCATCATAAAAAGAAGCAGAAAAGGCAAAGAGCGCTTATAGGACACTGAGACCTGGACTCCTCTGGCTATTAGAGTTGATGGCATGTATCAAATGACTTTGAACAGGGCTGGTATCTAAAGCAGGAGCATACAGGAATCTGACATGTATTACATCTGTCACCTCCAAAGGGACAGTAAGATTCCAAGAAAGCAAGCCCATCAGATAACCTGTGTCTAGGACAGAGAAAGCGTGTGTGGAGTTAATGTCCCACCTCTCTTATTGGAGATGTCACTGTTTTCTTTGCCTTCAGAAACACAGTGATCCTCTTTTTCTGCAGATTACCTGGACATGTTCAGTTCTTTTTCCCCTTGCACTTGTTGTTGTCTGACCTCGTCTGTTCTGCAGGGAGCTGCATCTGAATAATTAATGTAGCACCCTTCAGGAAATCAGACTGATTGTTTTTAATACCAGCTTTATGACAGGATTTGCAAATTGGAAAAGAGAGGAAAAAGAGTTTAAAAGACGATATGGTTTAATAACCTGCCACCTCCACCTCTTCAAGTTGCCCTCCTGGGATTCAATGCAAAGCTTAAATTCAAGTGAACAGCAGCATGTTTGGGTGAGTTCTTTCCTGCTTTCTGATCTTCCAGTATGCATCAAATGCCAGGAGTGTACATGAAAGAGAAAGGTTGTGCTTGAAAGTGTTCCCAAATACACATTGCTGAGGTGCTTCAAAGGGCTGAAGGCTGCCAAGCACCCCATAGTGATGCAGACGCTATTGGACAAGTTGTCCTGCTTCTGAAGAATGTACGTAGGTTTTTCATAACAAAAGAGAAATAGGGTAATATTGGCAGAGGAGTTGCTTCTGCGTTCCTGATTTGCAAAGCATTTAAAAGAACCCAGTTATTATAAATAAGCCCCCTTTTTATTCAGTCCTTGGCCAACAGGTGGAAGAAGTTTTGGGGTTACAAAGGGCAGAGAATTCTAGTTCCTGCCTATTTCTGCCCACTCATTTATTGCTGACTATGTGACTCTGTTTAAATCTTATAATTTGTTTTCTATTTCACATACCTTACCATTAAAATATGATTACTATTTTCTTCTTTCATAGGGCACTTACTTATTATAATGGTGTAGAGTGTACTGAGGTCTTTGCATAGGAAAGGTCTCCTACTGTGTTATTGTGAATGAGCAATAAAGGAACTTGGTGAGATTATCTGTCTCCAGGCTATAAAACTGTGAACTCTTTCTTCAGAAACAATCAAATTCACCTAATCAGTTTCTTATAAAAATTACCTTATTGTGTGGGAAAGCAAAAAACAGACTTGAGAAAACAGTGATCTCTGTAAGTCTGAGGTCAGTTCTCTACAAATACACGTTTCTTTTTAAACTATGAGTCTGTAATAAAAACTGTGATGCCTTAGAGATATTGTGGGTACCCACATAAACACATCCGTCAGAGCTCACTCGGGTCATCCTCAGTCGATGGGGAGAAATAGGAATTTTCAGGATGTTATTTAGTGAATCTGTTTTATGCATCCACCTTAAGATGAGGTGGCATCTAAGATCCACTTCTTTGTTTTAACCCTAATGGGAGCTTGGGGCATCCAGGTCCCTAGTGTTATTTTAAACATCCACGTTTATGTAGATTAATCTCATATCTAATGTATGTCAAATGTCACCAAAACATCCACATGATGATTAGGAGATGAATCAACATAATAGGGGTGCAAAGGAGAAGCTGGGTCCGGATTGTCTTCTAGAGCAGAACACTATCAATTCCGTTTCTTACCCCTCCACTTTTTTGTAGACCAATGACTGCTCAACTAGCCTGCTGATCTCGTGTAGGTTTTCAGTCTCATGGATGAGTTTTGCAATCAGTGAGCTATTGGATAAAGGAAGATGAAATCCATTTTCTTGTGTATTTTAGGAAAAAGACGTAGTGTGGCTGTGGAGGTTTCTTGGCAATGTTGGTCCCTGAGAGTCCCTCACGGAAGCCTCACGTTAAACATCTTGATTTGGAAAGCTGAGACACATACAGTCATATCCTCCTGGATAATTTAAGCAGCCTTCCAGACAGATTTTGTGGATCCCACTCTAAGATGTTTGACTTTTCCTGACCTACAATGACAGCCTAGGTGTCTAATGGAGTCATGTGATTTCCGTGAAGTGGAAAACACCTACATTTTAAGTGCCATCATGGCAAGCTATGCAAAATCTACAGCTTCTGTGGGTTTAGCCTTGCTTGCTTATCTCTGAATACTGCAATAAAGCCTTGATGTCTACTTGCAGTGATCTCTTTATCTCTGTGTGTTTGGTTAGCTTCATTTCCTCAGTGGCATGGGATTGAATCCATCTGGGGAAATACCTGAAAGGCAGGAGCTGGCAGTAGTGCTGTAGTCCTCCTTTTAACATTTGGAGACCTTAATGTGCAAACATTAATGAATGTAATCCATGGTTTGTGACCACCTACTTTCTTCCCTTCAACTGAATCTACTGAACTTTGTATGGTTGTTTTCCTTGCTTCTGGGATGCTGCCTCTGATTAATAGCAATATAACTTGGCCATGCTTTGGAATCTCCATGGGAATCTACCCTCTCCTTTCAGATATTCAGATAATTTGTTTTTCTCAGTACTGCTTTCCTCCCATTTTCTTTTTTTTTTTTAGAACTCCTGGAAGGTTTTTATAGTCTGCACAGTCCTGTACAAAGGTATCAGTGACAAAGGCAAGCATTACTGCTAGTGCCATCTTGAGCAGTGAGCTGTCACATCTTTCACTTGTTGCCAGTCTGTAAATCTGTAAAGCTGTGGGAGTCACAAAGTAAACAAATGTAATCTTTTTTTTGAAGATGGAATACATTGGCAGGTAAATCTTAATGATAATTGCCTCTAATTAGCACTCCCACCAGATGATAAATCTTTTAGTCACAGCAGAGTGTCACTTGAAAATGTCCATATTCTTGTTTTGCCTTTGAAAACAGCAAAGAAAAATAATATAAATTTGGTTTACTTTGTTGCTGTATTTTTCTCATTAAAAGCAGGGGGAAGAAATGGGAGGTAAAATGCAGAAAATGAGAAATGGCTTTGAGGAAAAGTCTACACTGAATGGAAGATTGTAGTCCATCCTGCAGCCTGTTTCCTTTTTCTAACAGGTACTGTGTCACCCTCTTCCACTCACATACAAAGCTTCTTCATGAGCATTATGGAGAGGTTTAACTGTGAATAGCTACTGAGAGAGACTGGGTTCACTGAGCCAGGCTTTCCCTGACTGAGGACTGAACATATCCAGCAGGGACTCTCCTTGATGAACAACATTTTGAATGAGTGAAAAGTGGGTTGTCATGCAAGGGCTATTTCAAACTGTGATACCTTCATTAAAATACACAAAAGACATGTTTTCCTTCTTTTGTTTTTATTGCATGAAAACTAGAATGGCCGTAATTTCTATGACAGTCAGTAATTCTTCACTGATGTCAACGGGACTGAGCAGAGCTGCTGTTCTGGATGCCCATATCACAGACAGTTGACTCAATTTATGTTTCTGGGGTTTTCTTGGAAAAATACAGTAGCTAGAAACTTTTCTTAAAACAATCAGTTAAATTCAGAAGAATTAAAAGCATCATCTGAGAGAAGCAGGTGCTGTGCATTGCTTCCCTACTGCCTCTCTATCCACATGCACATTGAGAAATGTAGTAACACGTCTGTTCCCATGGTCTGGTGTAGCCTACTTCTTCCTCTTCCTTAAGTGAGAGACATAGGTACCACACACTGTCATTTTAACAGGTGCATGATTAAATTCTGCCGTGGGCATATGGTAGGTGTGAGTTTTGAAGAGATCATCTTTGAATGCAGGATAAAGACTAATGGGGTTCCACAGTCATTTTTTAGTTCCTATGGGACCAATTTCTATTTATGCTAAGGACTGTTGTGCCCAAAAAGTACAGTTACTGATATCAGGTGGGAGTGCTCATGTAGGACTGCTGCCTTTTATCTTCTGGAATGATTATTCCTACCTAAATATGTGACTTTGCTTTAGTCTTTATTCTTTTATATTACAACCTACCCATTTTTTCTTTTTGAATCTTCATCCTAGTCTCCGAAGGTTTGCAAATATTTTCCAGTTTTGTATTACTTGCTAATTCTTGAAGGACATTCTATATTTCTTCATCCAAGTCATTAAAGAAAGAATTTAACAGGACCAGATGGATTCTTACAGAACCACATCCAATACCTTCTTTCAGTTTGACATTAAACCATTGATAATAAGTCTTTAAATCCACTTCCCCATCTTTCACTTAGTCTATGCTATACCGTCTCTTCTCGAGCTGTAAAGCAGGGATGACAGTGTTCCTATAACTTACAGAATTGCTCTGAGGATAAATCTAGCTGTGGTTGTCAGATCTAACATGCTGTAGTGGGCTGAAAACCAGATTTTGTCCACTTTCTATGATCCTGGCTGTAGAGTGATCTTTCCCATCATATGTAATGAAAAGCAACATGTACACATCTGATCCCTTATCTACATATGGAAATGTTAATTGGAATTTTCCTGGACTACGCCCAGACAGAGTCAATTTATTGGAGGGAACAAGTTCCCTTCTGAGGGCCTGGGAACGGGAGCTGATTCACCGTATTCTCTTATGTCAAAGCATGACGAATGACAAGCAAAACAAGAAGAAACAGAGAAAGGAATGACCAAGGGGAGTGAAGAAAAAGCCAACTTTCCTTCTTACCCTCTACTCCAGATTTCCAAAACTCTAAGTACGTATCTTCTGTTGACTTACATGGGCACTGAGTAATTCAGATCTGAGAACGCATCCAGATCTAAGTCTTTTTATCCTGTCCACAATCTAGCCTTTGTTTTGGCACTGCAGAATGAAATACTTGACTGTAGTGGATTGCATTCCAGTTTAAACTGTGGCCAAATTATGACATAGTAAACCCCTCAACAGTGAGGGCTATTGTTTAATTATAGAATATAAGAGTGCCAGGGCCTCAGAGAAGAAAAACAGAGTCCTTGTTTCAAGACGAAACAGGAATAGGTTCATCTCAATTAGAAGTTACCCTCAGGTCAATTTATAGCCTCTTAGGGCACTCCGCCCACAAATATGTCATTATTTATCTCAAGCACTCCTACCGCTATATGTCTGGTAAGAAGTTTTTCATACAAAGGTTGATTGCCAACTCCTTCTAGATATGTGAGGCTTCCTATTTGACATGATCCAACATTCAGGGACCACACAGGTTTTGCACTAATAACAGAGAAGAAGCTTGCCTCCTTTTGCTCAAAGCTCAGGTTTATCTGTCCTTCTTTTGGTCCTATTGTTCCAAGCTACTGATCTGGTGAATGAATAGGTACAGGTATCTCCAGAGGGCAACTGAGATCAACAAAATGTAGCTTTCTTCCTGTTTACTAGCAAGGAACAAGGGTAGCTCCATGACTCATTTACATTCCTTTGTTAAACACATTTTTTTTTAGTCCAGGTGAATACGAGGCTGTCTGGAGGTGATATTCTATGATAGTCAACAAACTTAAATGCAGCCAGAAACCCCAGATGATGCATCCTGTGTGTCCTAAAGTGGTACCAGGCCATTCCATCCATGAAAATAATGTTTCATGTCAACTGCTATTCTTTTTGCCTCTAAATCCAGCTGGTGGAAGAAGGAAAGCCCGTTAGAGCACTTTACATTCTGAACATTTAAATTCTACTGCTTACTGTACTGATACATTTTTTATTGTGTTGAGGATGTCAGCAAAACAAATACAAGATTTTAAAATGTTGGGTTTTGATAAATTTTAAGTGTATTTGTATGAAATTATCTGTATTGCCAGTGACACCTGATCACTATTTTAAGGGTTTATTAGAATTTTTCCCATGTTCCTTTTTAGTTATTCAAAATGAAAATTTGTCATTTTTACAAGTTTTTCTTGTTATTTGTATTTTACTCATTGTAATTATTCAAACTGGGATTAGACAACAACTTAAAAACCCTGTAACTTCCTTCCCAATTCAATCCCACCATCTGCAGCTGTTAAACCTAAGGGGCTGCACAAGAGGGGCACCAGCTGAGCATACCATAGCATGCATCCTCACCCCATGAAGTTGGTATCCACTGGGACCACACACAATGAAAACCACATTACCATGTTGTCCATATGTCATCATGACTAATATCTGGAAGGTAAAGTTAACCATGTGGCTCTGCTTCCTTTTCCATCTCAGTTTCATTTTCTGGTTTTGCTAGCATAAGTATCTATGTTTCTAATTCTCCATATGTGAACAGTTGCTTTTCTGTGAAACTGATTTCTTTAGTGTAAATATTTGAAATAGGAACCTTTCCTTCCATATTTTTATATCAGGTTTTTAATTTAAAAATCAACTGACAGATCTCTTTACATTCGCAATTTCCTAGTGTTTTTTCCTAACAACAGCAAACCTGCAGCTTACAGTACCTGTTCTTTTTTTGCCTAATGGTAAGTCATGGGTTTTGCTTCTTGGTTACCTGCACTTCATAGAGTTATCGAATCATAGAATATCCCGAGTTGGAAGGGACCCATAAGGATCATAAAGTCCAACCCCTGGCCCCACACAGGACCAGCCCAATCAGAGCAGATGACTGAGAGCGTTGTCCAGACGCTGCTTGAACTCAGTGAAGTTTGGTGCTGTGACCACCTCCCTGGGGAGCCTGTTCCAGGGCCCAGCCACCCTCTTGGTGAAGAACCTTTTCCTGATCTCCACCCTAACCCTCCCCTGTCACAGCTCCATGCCGTTTGCTCGGGTTCTATCGCTGGGCACCAGAGGGAGGAGATCAGTGCCTGCCCTTTCACTCCCCGCTAGGAGGAAGCTGTNCCCCTCTAGGCCCTTCACCATCTTTGTTGCCCTCCTCTGGACACTCTCCAATAGTTTTATGTCCTTTCTGTACTGTGGCGCCCAAAACTGCACCCAGCACTCAAGATGAGGCCGCACCAGTGCAGGGCCGAGTGGGACAATCACTTCCCTAGAGCGGCTGGCAATGCCGTGCTTGATGCACCCCAGGACACGGTTGCCCTTCCTGGCAGCCTGGGCACACTGTTGGCTCATGTTCAATCTGCTGTCGACCAAGACCCCCAAGTCCCTCTCAGCATGGCTGCTCTCCAGCGCGTCACCCCCCGGTCTGTATGTACAGCCAGGGCTGCCCCTGCCCAGGGGCATAATCTGGCACTTGGTCTTCTTGAACTTCATGTGATTGATGATTGTCCAGTTCTCTAAACTGCCCAGATCTCTCAGTTTGTTCATTAATTATTGGTTCTTTTAATCTCAAAAATATCTTCAGTCTCCTCCTGTTTCCTTCTTTTTTTTTTCCTTATTTGCATATTTTGTTATTTCAGTATCTTTGCTCTTTATTTCCTTTCAGCTGCTATGGCTTTGTTCACTTTCATTTTTTCATTGTCTCTCTTTTTCACTGTCATTGCTGGAATTGAATCAAAGAATATTTTGTCATAGTGTTGAAATCTTTCATTTTCTCCTAGAAAATATAGGAGTTAAAGTCTGTGGAACCTAGTAAAAAAGAAAACAATGTAAAGTTTTATGGCTAAGTGAAATAAAGAAATTGCAGCGTTTACATTCAACTCAAGGTAATCTTGCTAACTTCAGCCAGCTTATTCCAAAATTTAATTTGATTTTATGATTTTTTCCTGGTTTTGGTTTTTTTAATGTTGTCTGAAAGTAGGCAGGGTTTTTTTTGTTTGTTTCTTGGGAAAATGAAATCACCAGAACTTGCCAATATTTCAAAAAGTGACCAGATTAGGCGAGCATTAATCCTGTTGGTTTGGAGTGAGCCTTTATTTCTGCTTATGTGCTGTACACAAGTTTTGCCTTTCCTAGCGCTTTGCTCAGAATAGATAACTTCAGACTGCTGATAAATATTGCTGCCTCCTGACACCTCTAGGTATTTTCTCATTCTCACTTGCATTTTAGATTTCTCTCTCTCAGATTACCTCTGAAATCCTGACACCACTGCACCGCCTGATCCAACTGCAACTCGGCTGAGTTTTCTTGTGGGCTGACAGAGCATCAGATTGCTGTTCAAGAACAGATATGTCAAGCTCTTCACAGACAGCATCTCTGGCGATGTATACTCCTCTTTAGGCACTGACTGCAGTACTTGTTGCCATAGTACGTGTGCCTCCAAAACATTAATAAGGTTGACACTGCTCTGAGACAGAGAAATATCACCGCTTCAGCTTTCATGATGCAGGAAACGGAGCTACATTAAACTGGAATCAGTGGGAGACTGAAAATAGTAGCCTGAGGTTCTTCCTAAATTAAAGGCTGAGGGAAGTCACCAGCACAGCTGTGTTAAGTTCCTGCTCTGAAATTTGCCCTGAAGGAAACTTCCAGTGTTTACTGGTTAAGCACAGAGCCTAAAGAGGCTACATAAATATACCAGCATCATGTTGGTATCCTGAACACAACAGGAATCAGCAGAAAGAGACAATTTTCTTGTATCAGAAACCAAAGCCTCCTTTCCTAGTGAACTTTATGCCCAGGAGCAGCTCAGTCTCTCAGCTCGCTCTCTCCAGCCCCAGGAGAGCACCTCTGTTCCATGTTACTCTATCTGCTAGGTTTGTGATGGTCCTTTCCTCACTCTCCCATGCGCTCAGCCAGCCAAAGTTGGCAGGTGCCTACGTCAGCCCCTTGGGGTACCTCTGGCACCCTCATCCTGAGTTTTGCTGTTCGGAGCGACTTCCCAGTGCTGTGGGCTGGCACCCTGATGCTCTCACTCATCCTGTGCAAAAAGTGACTCCACTTACACTTCCGAGTTAACCCAAACAAAAGGTGTCACTTACACCACTCGACTTAAACCAGGCTTGCAGCTGATCTGTGCTGAAAGTGTTTGATGTCAGTCTTTAAACTCTTCCCACACAACTTTATAGACAAGATGCTACTTGTGTGAATGCTAATGAAATTTAAATGTCGTGAATACAAGTTTTCATTTAGAATTTGCTAAATGTTCATAACAGTCCAGATCCTCAAAAGCATTTGAGTATGTAATTCCTGGAAAGCAACAGCACCGATGCAGTTAAATCCCTACAGGACAGACATGATCTGTATCAATGTGGGATGTCAGAACGAATGCAGACCAGGCAGCTCTCTGTCAAGCCTAAGAGGAAGCTTATGTTTCTATTGACCCACATGTCTTCCAGTTTTCCCAGCATTACCTTTCAATCAATTGCTCATGAGTGCAAGTCTGAGCAGCCCCAGTGAGTTTCCAACCCTTGCAAAAGACCCCAAAAAATAAAATAAAATCATAAAATAATAGAATCATGGAATGGTTTGGGTTGGAAGGGACCTCAAAGAGCATCTAGTTCCAACACCTCTGCCATGGCCAGGGACACCTTCCACTACACCAGGTTGTCCAAAGCCCCATCCAACCTGACCTTGAACACTTCCAGGGATGTGGCATCCACAGCTTCCCTGAGCGATGTTCCAGTACTTCACCACCCT
>VWZZ01007904.1:161223-175241 GCA_013399095.1 Psophia crepitans | reverse complement strand
GGCCGAACCACGACAACAGGGCAGGATTGAAGGGACGGTATGCATAGTCAGGTTTTACATTCCCAGCCTCCCAAGAGGATTAGGGTCATAACTCTCCAGCATCCACCATACTAGACCATATGGTTGGAGAATACAAAAGAGTAAATGATAACTTTGGAAGCCTTTACAGTCTCTGCCCTGGTTAATAACCATCAAGTAGATTTCAGGCTTAAACATGTTCCTCTACTATTGTTTCTAGTTCTTGAGGTGTTCAGGATTCCCACAGCCTGCCCTCGCCTCCTTTTGCCTTTCAGTTACTTGTATGGTTGCTCTTTCGCATTAAGGTTGTGTTTTGTCTTATCCTCTATTTTCTCTTCCACAGTATCATGTGCCCTAAGAATGGTCTTTCAAGGTACATGTAATTAGCCTGAATTCTGGCAACCAGGCTAGCAGCTTGGCTAGCCCTGCTGAAATTATTGGGATTTCATTATACACGCCATATTTAATTCTTTACAGGCCTCCCACAGTTCCTTAATTACATCTTGTTCTCCACGTATCATTATTCCTTAACTGGCCCCAAATTAAAGTCAGTTTAAAAAAAATATTTAATCGCATTCCTCTCTTACTTGTGATTGTCTAACACCCACATAAAACAAAATACGCCTTATAATAGCCTTATATATTGGGAGCTTGGAACTGAAAATTATCTGCAAAGATAATAACAGTCAATCCTGCTGTGTTCCAGGTCTTAATTTAATAGAATAATGGCAATGCAAGCCTGGTAAGGACCTCCTGGGATCACACAGTCCCTTTTCTTCTCTGAAGGATCAGGCTGTTATACCTAGACCACATCTAATAATTTGTCTGGCTTGATCTTAAAACCCCTCCATAAACAGTCCTCTGTGCTGCATATTTAGGCACTGCACCACAGATGCTTCCTAATGCCAAACCCCAAAGCATCTCCAATGCAAATTCATTGAATTCATCAGTCTATTTGTAAGGGTCTTTGAGAACAAATTACCACCTTTCTCTTTAACAGGCTTTTGAATACTGGATTATTATTACATCTTATTTCTAGTCTTCTCTTTCCTATATCAAACAAAGACATTTCCTTCAGTATTGTCTTAAAAGTTATGTCTTTGGGTCTTGTTTTCTGTCCATGTTTTCTTTACCTCCTACCTTTTTGATTTCCCTCCTCTGGACTCCCCTCAGCTTGGCAACGCTTCAGATGAAGTGTGGTGCCCAAAATTGTTCAGTGCCAATGTCAGCGTCCCAGGGAAGGATAATTACCTGGCATATGTTACTTACAACACTTCTGTCAGCACCACACAGCGTGAGATTTGCTTAATTTTGTAACAGGATCATATTATGGCAATTTCATTCATCATGGCTCCATTAGAACAATCACATCTCTTCATTGCCTATTTTATAATATTTTTTTTTTAATCTCCCTTTCCCAAGGAGAAGTGTTTGTATTTGAGTCCTCAATTTTCCCTTGTTGGTTTTGGGCTTTTTGTACTGTTTCTCAACACGGTTCTGAATTTTGCTCCTGTATCTCAAAGAGCCTGTAATCCCTCCTAGCCTCACATTGTTTGAAAACGTGTGTGTTTCATGACTGGAGTTGTTAATGAAAATCCTGAACAGAAATATGCTTTCTGCAGAGCCCTGCTTTTAATGCCTTCCCAGTTTAACATCAAACCATGTGAATGAGTGCTCACTGTATCATGACTCTGGGTAGGTACGTTTCTTTTGTTTCCTTAAGAGCATGTTAGGCCGGACTGTGTCAAAAGCCCTCGCAGAGTCAAGATGTGTCCACCAATTCTCCTTATCCATGAGAACGAGTATTCTGTCAAAGAAGGAAAAAAGGTTAGTTTGACGTGATTTATTCTCAACAAATTTACCCTGGCTAGTTTTATTAGCCTATTATACTCTAAGTACTTTATACATTGATTCTTTAATAATTTAGTCTTGTGTCTTTCAGGACAATGCAGATAGACTTACACCTCCTTGAACCTTCCCTTCCCTCTTTTGAAGGATGGGTTCTGTGGGTTTTTTCCTAGTTCCTAGAGAAATTTCTCCTCTTTTGTTACCAATGAGCGTTAGTGGTTCAGATACTACTTCAGTTTCTTAGATATTCCAGGGTAAATTCTACCAGGCCACTCGAACTTTAATATATGTAATACATGAAATATTTTCTAACCCCCACTTTCCCTACTCACTCATGTACCTGTGTTCCTGTAAACAACCTAATTAGGCATTTGCTCACAATTTATGTCATGCCTGAAGCAAAGATGTCAATGAATATCTTGGCTTTCTCATCGTGGTCTATGATTTGCAAACCTCCCCTATTAAGGAATGGGCCTGAATTTTACTTTGCCTTTTTCTGCTTTTGTGGTGTTCATACAATCTTTTCCGATTAATTTTTATCACTCAGTAGTACTAAGTCATTGTGTACTTTATCTTTCTAGGCTCAACCATACACTTTTGGTCTACTTTTCTTCTACTCAGCTTTAGCCAGATGTCCTTGTTCCTAATTTGTAAATAAATCCCTTCTTTAATATTCAAGACTTCTGTTGCAGATATTCCTTCTTCTTACACTGATTCCTTTCTCCTTCATAGCACAATAATTTGCTATTATTGTGTCTTAAATACAGCTGCTTTCAGTAATTGCTCTCTCCTGCACTTCTTTATCCTTAAATTATCTTCCCAAGAGAATCTACTCACTAATTCCCTGAGGTTATCAACGTCTGCTTTACTGAAGCCCGTTATCTCTATTTTGCTTCTCTCATGCTGTCATTTTCTTAAAATAGTAAACTATGATCAATAGCTTTGCAACCATTTCCTCCCCCTTAGTCCCTGGAATCTATAATTTTTACAGAAATTGGGCCAGTGTGTTAAGAAACCCCTGTGTCTGAAAGCGGCTGTAGTTTCTGGTCAAACAAAAGATATGAAAAAGCCTGCAAAGCACGTCCTGCTTGAGCCTAGATACAACAATACCTGTACTACTTGGTGAACATTACTCAAGAAATGCAAATGTGGTCTGCTTAATTCTGACATGATGTGGCAACCGAGTTGCTACACACGCGCGGAGAAGTAAGGTTAATCTATTGTGTTACTTAAGGAAACCTAAACCAGTCAATGCAGTTACCTCAGCAGAATTTAGATTTTCTAAGGTGTTAGCAGTCACCATTTACACTATTCAAACATGCGGACTTCTGTACTGTGTGACTTCTTAGCATCTTTATAACTGCAGAGGGATATTCATATTGGTACCCTTCAGCCTCATGGTGAATTGCACTCAGTCCAACAGTGATGGAGAAACTATATAAAAACAAGTCATTCCTCTATTCTGTGACCTGAAATGCTCTTCAGAGCTAGAATATCTGCAGGAAAAAAGGAGGAGAACACCCTCACATAAATTCCTTACCTGTTCAGGTTAGGAAACATCTAAATACAGCACTATTAGTAGCCTCCTTTATGTCAGACTGACAGATTTCAAACAGCTTCCAGGAGGGCACCTCTTTCATATTTCAGCTGTCTTCTCATTATTGTTAGACCTGGAAGCTTAGTGCTGAATGACAGAAATATTTGTACAGTTAAACACCAGAAGAGTGCTACGGAAATAAAAACACATGTTAGGAAACTGTCTGAATGGGGAATTCACTTCAGACAGAAATCTCCCTTCAAGCCGTAAAATGGAAAGCTGCCTAGATCCATCCTTTTCTAACTTTCTCTTATCTGTCAGCACAGTGATTTGGCTCGTCATTCCCCTGGCAGAATTTTAAGCTGGTTTAGATGCCTGCTCTCCATCCCCATGTAAACTCCACATGTGCAGAACTGTTAATGACGATTAGTCTTTAAAAGTTTCCTGTAGGAAATCTCACCCAGAAGCTCCGTGAATACTGCTTGCCAATACACCTCCCTCAGCAGGAACTTTATGACAGGGAAAAATACCCTTACACTCTCTTAATCACTGGCTACTAGAAGCTGTCCATGAATAAGGAGAAGGTCTTCCACATCCCCTGAGACCACTGTACTTTCCAGGGGCACAGAATTACAAGCCTGTTTGTTTACTGGTGCACAACCACCACCTTTTCTTTTCCAAGATGTTTATCAAGGTGTTGTAGTTTAGCCCCAGCTGCCAGCTAAGCACCACGCGGCCGTTCGCTGACTCCCCCCTCCCCAGTAGGATGGGGAGGAGAATCAGAAGAAACAGGTAAAACTCATGGGTTGGGATAAGGACAGTTTACTGGGACAGCAAAGGGAGAGGGAAATACCCACAACAATACTTATAACAAATATACAAAGCGGATGATACACAATGCAATTTGGTCACCACCGGGAGCCCAATGCCCAGCCAAGCCTAAGCAGTGACACCTCCTCCCAGCCAGCCCCCTTTATATACAGAGCAAAATCTCATACAGTATGGCATACCTCTTTGGCCAGTTTGGATCAGCTGTCCTGGCTGTGTCCCCTCCCAGCTTCTTGTGGACGTTAACTCTATCCCAGCCAAAAAACGGAACACAAGGTCTTTCTAAAAAGCCTCATTGAAAGGCTGCTTCAAAACTCTCTTCCTCTGGTAGTTGAACCTCTTTTTGCTTTTAGCCTGAATTTCATCATGGACAACATATAACCATTTTGTTCAGTTGTGAATATATTCCTTAATCATTCTGCCTCTCCTTCCACATAGATACAGATCTATATTTGTATTTCTCTCATACTTACGCAACTATACACCATTTCAGCCTTCTTGCTGCTAAAATAGAGTGGTCTACGTTTTCCTCATAAAACAGACTCTCCATTCCCATTCTCTGCCCCTGCTCCAATTTTAATG
The DNA here is from genome assembly GCA_013399095.1 of Psophia crepitans. Classification (NCBI taxonomy): domain Eukaryota; kingdom Metazoa; phylum Chordata; class Aves; order Gruiformes; family Psophiidae; genus Psophia; species Psophia crepitans. The sequence continues at coordinate 170,428 of VWZZ01007904.1, read as the reverse complement.
GCTATTTTTTGAGCATGACTGACCAGCTCTACTGCAGGCAGTTGTTTATGACTGTGTACTGTGGTCAGTACACCCTTATTCCTATTAAAACTACCAATCCATTCACAGCTACCCATTTCTATCACTTAAGTCATCTACTACAACATTCTGATTAGTCTCTGCAAAATCAATAGGTTTTTTTTTCTTATTTTCTGTACAAACATTGTTAATACAAATGTCCATTAGAAACAGTCTGAGATCCACCCCTGTATTAGCTTACCATCAATTCTATCACCTTTCCTCTGGCCCCACATATCCCCTTTGACAACAGCACGTTGTTGCCTCCCCTTCTGCTAGATCCTTGCTTACTGTATAGTAATTGTATTAATCTACTCTTGGGCTACATAGGAAATTACCAGTGTCATGGTATAACCCTGACACGCAGCTAAAACAACCACACAGCCTTTCGCTCCCTCCCGCCAGTGGGATGGGGGTGAGAATCAAAAAGAAAAAAAGGTAAAACTTGTGGGTTGTGATGAAGACAGTTTAATAGGACAGAAAGTAATAATAAAAAATACAAAGAGTGATGCACAGCACAATTGCTTACCACCCGAAGCTGATGCTCAGCTAGTTTCTGAGCTGCCCTGCATACCAGTAAACCCCCCAGCTATATGCTGAGCATGACACCGTATGGTATGGAATATCCCTTTGGCCAGTTTGGGTCAGCTGTCCTGGCCGTGTCCCCTCCCAGCTTCTTGGGTGCCCCCAGCCTTCTCCTTGGCAGGGCAGTGTGAGAACCTGCAAAGTCCTCGGCTGCTGGCCACAACTAAAACCACCAGTATGTTATCAATGTTATTCTCACCTTAAATCCAAACCACAGCACTAGGATGTGCCAAATCCACAGCACTTAAATCCAACCACCAGCTACTAGGAAGAACATTAACTCTCTCCCAGCCAAAACCAGGAAAACTAGTTATGCTATTGCAGCTGTACAAATGAGTGACAGCTACTGCATGTCCTTTAGCTACAGAACTGCTTTTCTCATCAGGAATAGTAGAGAGTTTCTCCAGTGTAACTGATGTATTGCAAACTCACGTTACTTTTTTTTCCTCATTTACCTCCATCTTCCCTATTAATCTTGTATTCAACATTAGTTCTAAATCTTTGCATCCTGCTGAGGTCATACTAATGGTTGGTAATGGAGGGCTTCATTATTTCTCTGTTTGTTAAACAGGTCCTATTATGTGCCATTCTCCAACCATACAGTACTGCCTAATTTGATAACTGCGCAAATAAACATCACTAAGAGAATTGCAGTTTCATTTGCAACTTTTATGAGCCTAGTTAAACTGGCCATTAAATAATTTAAGTTTTATTTCAAGCCAAACCCAGAATGTGGTATTTGTTCTCCTTCACTTGTTCCCATTACTCTGTTTCACTGTCACATTCTGTAACCACTGCTCCTGAAAACTGATCCAAAATGTTCGTTTTGCTTTTCACTAGATGTAGATTATCCTTAATCACCGTAATACCTTTTAACTTTCTCCTTACCTTATTAAAAAAAAAAAGCAAACATATTTTTCTTTGCTCTTTGTTACTTATATAGCTAAAGGGATTTTACCATTGTTACAGCAGTAGAATCATAGAATGATAGAATGGTTAGGGTTGGAAGGGACCTCAAAGACCATCTAGTTCCAACCACCCTGTCATGGGCAGGGACACCCTACACTAGAACAGGTTGCCCAAAGCCCCATCCAACCTGGCCTTGAACTCTGCCAGGGATGGGGCCTCCACAGCTTCTTTGGGGAACCTGTTCCAGTGCCTCACCACCTCCACAGGGAAGAATTTCTTCCTAACGTCCAATCTAAATCCCCCCTCTTTTAGTTTNGAGGTGCCCCATCCCTCTGATCAGCTTTGTGGCCTCCTCTGGACTTGCTCCAGCAGCTCCATGTCTCTCCTGTACTGAGGATTCCAGAGCTGGATGCAGCACTCCAGGTAGGGTCTCCCAAGAGAGGAGTAGAAGGGGAGAATTACCTCCCTTGACCTGCTGGCCACACTATTTCTGTTGCAGCCCAGGACACGGTTGGCTTTCTGGGCTGCCAGCGCGCACTGCCGGCTCATGTTGACTTTTTCATCAATTAGCACCCCAAAGTCCTTCTCCTCAGGGCTGCTCTCGATCCATTCTCCACCCAGCCTGTAGTTGTGCTTGGGATTGTGCCGACCCACATGCAGGACCTTGCACTTGGCCTTGTTGAACTTCATGCAGTTTACACAGGCCCACCTCTCCAGCCTGTCAAGGTCCCTCTGGATGGCATCCCTTCCCTCCAGCATGTCGACTGCACCACACAGCTTGGTGTCGTTGGCAAACTTGCTGAGGGTGCGCTCAATCATCAACAGTAGTTGGTTTCTTTTCCAAGATCCTAGTCACCTTAATTTTGGAATTCTGAGTTTTTTCCTTATGTTTTCTGGCAAAGCAGGGCTTTCTTTAGAGATGCAAATCTGAACCTGGAGACAGGTTACAAGAAGAATCCAAAAGATAAGATCATCTAGGCACATTTGGCAGAACGAGTTTTTGGTTATCACAGACCATTTCAGTTACTAATGGAAAAAAACAGAGCTGCTTCTTTTTCTGTTCCTCCCCCTTCCCAACCTCAAGATGTAGAAACCGTGAGAAGAGTGGCACTAATCATGCAAACTGTGCATCCTGCAGGGACACTGACTGGGAAGAGCTGGAAGGAATGAGCTGCAAAACCTCGTACCTCTGACTCCATCTTATAACGTGTGAGCAAGATTGCACCAGGCAGTGAGAATAAGGGGGCTGTGACTCCCTTGGTCATTACTGCTTTTCTATAAAAATATACCAGCTCCCCATACTGTTCCCCACAAGGATAAAAGAGGGATGCATTATACCTAAATCAAGAGACTGGTATCCACTTGGAGTCTCTTCCTGTACCAGGGATGTTAGGAACTTTTCCACATGAATGTGGTTCTCCTTTGGCCCTTCAGGTAAAGAGGGAAAAATGCTTATCCTTTTGTTGACCCCTGCTTATCTCCTTGCTCTGTGATTTCAGTTCATGCTTGGACCTAAAGCACCAGATAAGACAGTTTTTGCTTCTGTGACTACAGCTGGGGCACGGACCCCACAGTGAGGGATGAACAGAGCACTACCTGGTGCTCTCCACAGCATGAGGCAATGTGCAGATTGTTTCCACCATCCTTCCATTTCTAGAAGTCTATCTAGAATTTTCATACTTCTAGTAAAATACATGAGAAGGACAGAATACTGCTGAGTACTGAATGCTCCTATAACATCTTAGTAAATTGGTTTCTGATCCAGGCGTTTAAAAATTATATGCTCAGAAAAAGCTCTCCACAGCTTGCAGGAACATGTCTACAATATACAGCAGAAAATGAGACTTTCTGTGCTTCTACAAATGCTGCAGTCCTAACGGCTCTCAGAGCAATTAGTGGTAATCAATCATAGAATCATAGAATATCCTGAGTTGGAAGGGACAATAAGGACCATCAAGTCCAACTCCTGGCTCCACATAGGACCAGCCCAATCAGAGCAGACAACTGAGAGCCTTGTTCAGACACTGCTTGAACTCATTGTCTTGGTTTTACTCCAGCCGTCAGCTGGGCACCACGCAGACACTCGCTCAGTCCCCCTCTTTGGAAAGGGGGAAGAGAATCAGAAGAGTGAAAGTGAGAAAACTCCTGGGTTCAGATACAAGAGTTTAATAAGTGAAGCCAAAGCCACGTGCACAAGCAAAGCAAAACAAGGAATTCATTCCCCACTCCCCACGGCAGGCAGGGGTTCAGCCATCCCCAGGACAGCAGGGCTCTGTCACGCGTAATGGTTACTTGGGAAGACAAACGCCATCACTCTGAAAGCCGCTGCCCCCCCTTCCTCTTCCCCCCAAGCCCCTTATAAACCAAGCATGACGTCATATGGTATGGAATGTCCCTTTGGTCAGTTGGGGTCAGCTGCCCTGTCTGTCCCCTCCCAACTCCCCGCACACCCCCAGCCATCCCGCCGGCGGTGCGGTGCGAGAAGCAGCAAAGGCCTTGGCTCTGTGTGAGCATCGCTCAGCAACAGCAAAAACATCTCTGCACTATCAGCGCTGCTTCCAGCACAAACCCAAAACACAGCCCCACACTGGCTACTCTGAAGAAAATTAACTCTCTCTCAGCTGAAACCAGGATGCTCAGCCAAGCTTGGTGCTGTGACCACTTCTCTGGGGAGCCTGTTCCAGTGCCTGACCACCCTCTCGGTGAAGAACCTGTTCCTGATGTCCAACCTAAACCAACCCTGTCACAGCTTCATGCCATTCCCTCAGGTTCTGTTGCTGGTCACCAGAAGGAGGAGATCAGCACCTGCCCCTTTGCTCCCCCTCATGAGGATGCCGTAGGCCCCGATGAGATCACCCCTCAGCCTTCTCTTCTCTAGACTGAACAAACCAAGGGAATCAACTTGTGTATCAACTGAGATACACAAGTAGCTTTGGCTCTTCTTTCACCTTAGATGCCTTTCTGATACAGGTTTCCAGTTAAATGCATGACCTGTCAGCCTTTGTACTGCTGATGGCAAGCCAGGTATCTTCAGGGCCCTTCTGGGGGGTAGGTGCAGATAACGAAGGGAGTTGTAGCATGGTTATCTGGATAATCTAATAGCTATCAAATGCTTGGCAGCCAAGGGATGCAAAATATCATGCTACAAAGGTGGAGGGCAGGGGGGAAAGAGCAGGGTGCTGTTCAGACATCGGGCCCGTTTCACTCTTTGCACCACGACTCACAAATCCACAGTCTTGAGGTGGTTGTACCTATGCTAGTTCTGATTTATTAGCAAGGCTGCAGAGGCACGAACAGCAGCATAAACTCTTCTCCACATGGTCTGAAACGGCAACAAAGGACTTCCAGGTTGGACACAGGGAAGAATTTGCTCATGAGAACAACAGCAGAAATGGCTACCTGCGAAGGCAGGTGGTGGTGGTTTTTAAAATCTGGTCAGGCAAAACTGTCAAGAACAACCCTGACCTCTTGCAGCCAGAAGGTGGGTGGGAAGTTTGTCCTCCCTCTTGGCCCCATGCTGCTGATTCTGAAGGCTGGTGACTACCCACAGCGACAGGCAGTGGATGGTACAGCCTGTTTTGGAGGCTTTCTTGCCATTTCCCTACTATCATGATTCAGGTTGTATTACCTTCAGCAATATTTTCAGTATTTGGGTAGAGATAAGCTAGCTGCCTCATTTAAAGACAGTGAGATCCTCCATTTCCTTTAGCAAGAGCAGCATAGCACTTCACTAGTCCTTGATGATTCTTCTTTGTCTCATCTTCCTCACGTTCCCTTCTCTCTCCTTGTTTCTCTTCTCCCTTCTTGTACTTTTGTAGTTCTTTTCTATCCTACAAAAGTTATAAAGGTACTTTCTTTGAAGGCACTTGTGTTTTGCGTGTTTAGGTCTCTAAAAAACTCCACTACATTACCACTCTCTGTCCTGATGCGTCGAAAACCACTGAAAAGAGAACACAAACCTGTGGACTTGTGAGCATATTTTGAAGAACGCACAATGTTTTATCAGATCCACAGAAATCTCCGAGATCTTGAATAGCAAGATTATGCCATAATAGAGATCAGTAGTTTACAGCAGCCAGATAAATCTGTTGCTGCTGAAAAGCAATATGATAATAACATTTGTTCTTACATTAGGTTATACTCCACCTGAAGCTGAAATGAAACACAGGACTGAATTTGGTTGAAAATCTGTAAGTCTTTTGCAATTAAAATGCAGAACTCGATCCTGCTGATTTGATTTCATAATATCATGTTTATTACAAGAAGCAGCCCCCCACAGTTTGTTAGGCCTAAACAGTTTTAAAGAACTAGTTGCAGAATATAACATTAGACAGTGGTGGAGAAAAAAAGAAATTAGGAAGTACAGCTAAGGGGAGGGGATAGAAATGGTGACGAGGGAGTTAGGAAGTCCTTACAGGCTGCTATAGGCCCATGGTCGCGCTAGAGGAGAAAAAGGCTCGCTGCAGAGCACAAAGGATGCAGCATAGACAAAATGCAGCCTGGAGAGGAGAGGATCAGAGAGAGAGAAAGCAAAAGTCAGTATGAAAGATTTCATTCTTGTTGATTTGCAGAAGGTATAAACTGCCACATCTCCACTGACCCGCTGGCCTAATTAACTCCAGTTGAGAAATCACCTTACCTTGTTTTTCCACAGGCAAATACTGAAGAAAGCAGTGCACAGCCTTGTTCTCCGGTGCGTATCACATTAGCAGGGTCCATTCTTGAAGCTCTCACTTCTCTCAGTTAGTTTCAGCTGAATCTCATAGATCTAGATTTAGAAATAAAATGAGATTAATGCCAGCTGCTACATTGGTTTCCCAGAATTTACAAGGCTCTTCATCATAGTTGCTGAAGTCACATACTCATCATCGTTTCTCCACAGAACAAAACACCGACGGGGCTGTTGCTTGCACATATCTGGAGCCATTGTGCATGAAAATAAATGTGTGCTATTACACTGTACTAAGAATGAACACAGCTGCTGAAGGAACCATTGAACATGTCACAGCTAGAGCTTTCGGAGATTCCTGATGGTTGCTCACACTCAACTCCGCAAGCGGCATCACGTTGCAATATGATGTAGCTCTCGTGGGGTACAGCGTGAAGGGCAGTTGCGTGCTAGCCCTGGGAGGGTTGGCTCGGTGGCACACAATGCTCTTTCCCTCCTTGTTAGGATAATTTACCACGCATACTGGGAATCAAACGGCAAAATACACGGGAAAGCACAGCATCATTAGTGGTTTATGCGCAGATTCCGATTATTTAGTCCTGGCCCAAAAAGTAACGATACTTTATTTTACTATTTAAAAAACTGGCACTAGTCCCATCGGGATCACAATATCAGACATTGCAGGGTGTAAAGAGGACTGAAGGGATGAAAAGGCCAGAAGAAGTAAAAGGGGAGTTTATGAATTCCTCCTATGTAACGAATGAGTAGCCCAATGATCTGTTAAGCAGATTTGTTCATGATTTACATGAAAAAACTGATACCTAAGTAGGAATCAGGCCCTGGTGAAACATCCATTGCAATTTCACCTACATCACAGAAAGGAAAAGGACAGCTTTCAGCTAGCTCAGCTTGCTGCAGGGCTGCACATCTGCCAATGCTGCAGAAGGCAGGTTACAGGAGTGTGTAGCTGGAGTGGGAAGAAAGGGTGAGGGCTCACTGCTCCCAGCAGCATTTCGACATATTCTGAATGAAAGGGCCCATAAAATCCTGATTTCAGCAGGCAAGGCCTCCTGCTCCATACTTCTACAGATGTGAATTGATTCTTGCGTAAAACTTCTGTTAAGGGTTGTCACCTCGCTCCGCCCAGCCTTCTTCCTCCTCCTTCATCCATTCAGGCTGTGGGAGCTCTGGATGTATCCAAGGTAGAGGAGGAAAAGGAAAGCCTAAAAGTCTTTTGAACCATAGCCCACCTGCTAAGAACAAAAGAAGACCTTGTATGCTTGAGACTAAACAAACCACATTACAACAAATGTGAAGAACAGCGAACATGGAGAGAAACGCCTCAGAAATAGGTGTTTAGCAGTGTGTTAAACACAGCAGTACGCGCATAACCAAATTGCCCAATGATGCACGGCACAAGAGATGCAAAACCCCCACCACTATAAAGGAAGAGAAGAACCTGTTCCTGCACAAGGTGCCAGGGATCACCTTCACTTCTCATCCGCAGGCCTTTAGCAGGTACTGGCTGGTGTGATCTTGCTTTTATATCCCCACCGTTTTGATTCAAGGAGAGTAGAAGGTGTCAGAAAACAAACCACACACATTTATCGGCATCAGAGGCTTAATTCTGATCTTCATTATAGGGATGTAGTTACTTGCGCTGACGGAGCTGGTGTTCGCTGAGGGCAGGAAACCATTCAAGATGGAAAAGTGTTCTTTGCATAGTAAAATGTCTACACAGACACAAGAGATTTTTTTAAAGGTTCTGCATTTACCCTTTCAGGCTCCACAAGACAGCACAAAAGACTTCCCTGTTAAAGAGGAACTCACGCATAAAGTGATTTATGAATTATTACAGAACAGGATATTTTATAGACATGTAATTTTTGAGTGGATGGTTATTTTTACTTCCAGCATATATGGGGTACCTCTTGTCGGACACGCTGTTTTGAATTTCTGCTTTGTCATCAGGTCAATTTGTAAAAAAACTACATAAAATGAAGAAAGTACTTCCTAGAATTTATATCCTGCCACAAAATAATGGACATGTCCCATCTTTTCATGTGCATATTGCTACAAACAACCGTAAACTGAAGCCAGTGCTGGGAGAGGCATCATCTATATTTAATCTTACACACCGAGTACGCATTTTGATAGCAAGAAAATTACTCAGCACAGAAAACTAAAGATCAGTAAGTCCGCACAGCATCCAGATCTTAAATTAATAGTTTATGGTCTGGCTGACTTACAATTACTAGCAAAAAGCGGTGGTATAGTTGGGAGTAAATATTTAATGGAATAATGAGGTCTCCCGTGTCCGTATTTTTACACCGTACCGTGTGCGGCTGGACTGCAGGCTTTTTGCAGCCTGTTTCTACACTCGGGTGCTTCAGCATGCGATACGAATTCCTGAAGGCTATGACACTACCAACTGCATTTACCACTTATTTGTGAACAGAGAAGGTTTACCCTCGGTTATTGTGCCCCTTCACCTGGAGCTCTGCTAGCTTCAGATAGAGGCGTACATACAATTTACGCTCACACGGTGCCCTGGCATTCAGCCCCGCCCCAGGACTGGGTCCCACACAGAAACGCTTGATCCACACGGGAACGACCCCCGGCTCCTCCCGACCCCCCCCGGCACCCAGCCGCTGGGGATCTCCCCCACCCAGCCGCGCCCGGACCCACGCGTGGAGGGGGAGCGCGGGGTGGGGACGACGAGCTGCTGCCGCCGCCGCCCCCTTCCAGTGCTGTGGGGGTTTTTTTTATGTTTTTTGATGTTTGTAACACGTTTCGGCTTTAGGGAGGGGGTTTGCCGTAAGTAGAGCGGTGCCACAGCACGCCGCCAGGCCGACGTTCTAACCCGAGGGCGGGACGAGGGAAGGAGGCCGCCCCCTCCCCTTCTCCCCGGCGAGCTGCCCCCCCTCGCCGTGTGAAGGGCGGCCGCCGCTTCCCCCTCCCCGCCGGGCGGCAGCCGAGGGCCGC
>VWZZ01007904.1:126925-154584 GCA_013399095.1 Psophia crepitans | reverse complement strand
CTGTGTGTGTAGCCAGGGTTGCCCCTTCCCAGATGCCGAATCCGGCACTTGCTTTTGTGGGTGGTGATTGCCCAGTTCTCTACTCTGTCCAGATCTCTCTGCAAGGCCTCTTCACCCTCAATGGAGTCCACAGCTCCTCCCAATTTAGTATCATCCGCAAACTTGCTCACAATTCCTTATAGTCCCGCATCCAAGTCGTTTATGAAAATGTTAAAAAGAACTGGCCCCAAAATGGAGCCCTGGGGCACCCCACTAGTGACTGGCCACCAGCCTGATGTAACTCCATTAACTATAACTCTTGGGGCACGACCCGCTGGCCAGTTATTCACCCATAGTATTATGGTTTTGCCTAGCTGTAGGCTGGCCATTTTGTCATTTAGTCAACCAGTTCTGAATGAAGATACTTGTAAAAAAGATTTTTAATGTTTTTTAAACTTAAGTTCTGATTAAATTGTCTCACATGCATCCACTTTTCACCAGTTTGTAGTTTTATCTTGTAGACTTTTGTGTTAATGAGTTGTTACCCTGGCTAGTTGCAAGGGCAAGTGCAATACAGATTCTCATTTTCTGCTGGAAGTAAATTCTGTTTGGGGGCTAACTGCACAGCACTGGTATGCTGCTCAGTTCAATATGTGCAATATACCTGCTGACTGTGCATCAAAATAATGAGATTTCAGCTCTTTTTACAACTTGTGGACCACCTAAAAATGTCGCAGCTAGGCCAGGGGCCTGTGTGTAGTCAGTGAATTTAAATTCTACTCGCAACAGCCTTCGATTTTCTTAGTTTTCAAGAAGTGGCATGCTGGTGTTAGGCTACCTGGAGGACCACTGATTTTCAATATTGCTCTTTTGCTTTATCAGGCTCCATTTCCCAAAACATAGGATAATACTCCTCAGTGTCTGTTGATCATGTTTATTTTTGTTATCAATAATCTAAAGCTTTTTGATGACTTTTCGTGATGATCTTAATCTTTAGGCTTTGTTTTTTTTGTTGTTTTTTTTTTTGCAGCCTAATCACCAATGAGATGAATAGCTCCTTTGACATACAAATGCATTAGACACAGAGTCTCTTTATTTCTTACATGCTTTAAACAATTCTTCCTGTAACTTGAATGGATTGCCTTTTAAAGCTGATTTTTATGCTTGCATCTCCTCTGAAGTAGGGTGATGCCTGCATTTAAAGCCTATTCCTAAGCTGGCATTTGTAGCAGTGTAATAAGTTTGTCTACAGCTATTGATTTCTCTCTCTCTTTCCCTCCCTTACTCCTTTTTTCTTTTCTTTTTTACCCACTATCACATGTATGGCACTAGGTGCCAGATCACTGAAAAATAGACCAATGTGTTCTACAGACAGCAGTGTTTCAAATAATTTATTAAGCATGTGGATTTGCAGAACTGGCATTCATTTCTGTAAGGACCTAACTGGGTAGTAGCAGAGAGCTGTATTTAACTATTTCAGAGGCTGGGTGATGAGGTTTTTTAGTATTTGATATTTCTGGAGAAGAAAAGCTGTTCTTGGAGCTGTAACAGTCTTGATTTAGGTAAAAACAAGGTAAACCTTAATTTTCTGTACAAACAGGCAGGTCATTTCCCAGCTGACGTTGCTAGGTTCTGCATATGGGATCCTACTGCCATTCCTTCTGGTCTGCTCTTGCAGGAGCTCTGTGGAGGTGAGCGTGAGACCTCATTCTGCTTCAATAAACCCATGCTCTGGCGCGTGGGTGTGAAACCTGGCTCGCTTACAGTCAGTGGCAAAGTTCCCAATGATTTCAGTACGGCCAGGATTTCTCATTTCAACGGAGCTGTGAGTTGTCCTCCACCCTGTTCTCCCTTGCCAGTGTCTGTCATGTCCCTCATGCAGTCTTCACTGCAAATTTGAGTTTTGAATGAGTCCTCGTTGCAGTGCCAACTTGAGCTGTATTTTTTTTTCTCATGAAATGCGCTTGGCCTGAAAAAAAAACCCAGTACTATGTTATGTCTCCTGTTCTACACGTCGCCAACAATAGTCACTTCCCTCTGAAACGTCTCTTAACCTAATTTGAACTGAGATGAAATAAAAGTGTATTGTGCTTGTTGAGTAGGTAGCGCTCTGTGCATAGGCCATCTCCTTGCTGCTTCTGCATAATCAATTGCATCCTTCTTCAGTCTGGTTTTGCATATAGCATCAGTCCCCCGAAAGGTTGATGGGATGAAATAAAAAGGTATAATGGTAAAATAAGGTTACTAGTAAGATGGTCGTTTGGGAGCTGGTGGTGACAGCAAGAAAGGCAGCTTCTGAGGAAGCTGAGCTCAGGTCTCCATTGTCCTACCCTGGGTCTGCACAAGTTACTTGGCATAGATGCATTGAGATGCAAATAAATACTGAGAGGTGTTTTTGAAAAACACATTAATATGTGAATGCCATTGACAAAGGCAAACGAGAGAACTCACCCTGCGTCAGTCAAACCAGAGTGTTACTTCTAACCACAAAAGGAGTGCTGTGAGGTCTCGTTGGCTGCGTTGTCAGACTTACATAAACACGGGTATCTGATCCAAATGTGCATGTTTTATTTTAAAACTTGCACGTTTTAAATTACAGGCTTCTCTTACCTACCAGAAATCATCATATAAAACATATGGATAGCAGCTGCTTATTGCCTCATCTGCTCTTGGTGCTGGGTTGTTGTAAAGCTAGATATGGAGTAGTTCAGTAAGAATTGGTATTTTATTGTAATATCAACTGCAAGTGAAATATTTCTTTTAGGAGATTTTTATTTGCGTGGTGGTGTATTTTTCGTAGTGTGTAGTTTTAGAGCTGGATTTGCAAAAGAAGATTATTTAAGTTCTTTGTAGGACCCCTACACGTGAAAGATGGCAGATACGGGAGACAGGTACAGCACAATTTGAACACCATGGCATTAGTGCCAAAGGTGAGCAATGTTGCACATGCACTTAGATTCCTTACATTTTTGTTGCCTTTAAAAGACTTTGTATTGGGATGTAGCTTTGCATACCATCTTGCTGCAATGGAAAAAGTGGTATGTTTCAAATCAAAACCCAAGTAATTTGCAAAACCCAACGTATTTGTACTTTTCTGCACTGCTTTTGTTTCATGCTGATCATAATCCTTTCTTGTTACCATAATCAATATGGTACAGGGTTCTGTTGGGTGTTATGGAGAATAAGCTCGCATATTCTTATTTTGTGTTTTAGCAGTGGCTGGGATGATGGTGGTTGTTCTTTCCACAACAGCAGAGGAGTATTGCAGCAGATGAATTCCTGGAGAGCCCTGTTGCTACTTGTTCAGCTCCTGTTACCACACAGTCTGTTGTGAAGCAGGAGTAAATGTGATGCAGGATATCAGAGGTCAGGCTTCCTGATTTTTGTTTTTCCCCAACAGGAATAACAAGAGTCACCTGCAGAAAAGGCTGAATGCCAGTTGGAGTCATCCTCATGAAATGAATATGCTTCTCATGAAAATCAATCTCTACTCAACACGAATTAACGTGCTTTATGCTCAGCTGTAATGCTGCCATAAGATTCCTTGAAGAAGGCTTATAAATCTTCTAAAGCCAACTTTCAACATCCATTTCCTTATGTTATTAATTTATTCTAGCACCTGTAAGTGTCTGTTATAAACTTATAGTGGAATCTGATCAAATGAACAGGGATGGTGCTTGGTTGGTAGAGGAGTAGGTAGCTGGGGAAAATTTTGTTACCACTCATGATCTATTCATGCTGGCATAAGCTTGGGAGTAGCTTTGTTTGGGCTGATAAGTAGTTATTATAATAATAATAGAAAAAAATCTTTTTGTCTGAGCTTTTCCAAGCGCTGAATCAAGATAGCTAAGTTACGATTCCCATTTGAGAGAGAGAGAGAGATGCCAACCTCAGATAAATTATTTGTATGGGATGAAGGTTTCAAAGCAGAACCCAGGGTGTCCTAATGTCCTAACCCTCCCCTCCTGCCTCTAAGTAATTTGATCTGGTGTTTGATAAAGAATTTCCCAATTTGGTAACAGTAGGTGTATTGTCAGAATAAAAAGCTAACTGGCCTGCTTGTGATGTGCAGTAGGTAAACAACGCGGGAGTCTGAAACCTTAGTTCACTCTTGTCAGATAAACTGAGTGCTACGCCTGGATGCTTCCATGTGAGGATATCCTCACACTGTTTCACCATATGCCTTGGCATAGCTGTCTTTTGAAGGAGAGAAGCCCTGCCCTTGGGAAAGGTTTTGCTTTGAGATTTCGCTGAACTAGTTAAAAGGGAAGGGGGCTGTGTTGTGTTATGTGTTCATGATACAGTTTCCTAACAAAAAGGTGCTTAATGCCATTTTAAAAGGCCATCAGATACTTCCTGTGTTTTGGTTGCTACTTCCAGAGTTACTGGAGAAGGTTAGGGGAACTCTAGCTCCCTCCTAGAGTGCTATGTGTGTGACATGAGATAAAATGGCACAATTTCCTTTTCCTTCCCTGTCTCACCATCATCAAATGGATTTGAACGATTGACCCTGGAGATTTCTGAGTGTGTCAGAGGACTTGTGGTAATTCCTATTATCATTTCTGACTCTATCGAAGGGGTGTTTGAATTCACTGATTTTTATTTGAAGTTCCTCTCTGAAAAAGAGTTCAAAACGTGGTGTATTTTGAGTAATCCTTTGCATGGTGGCATTCATCACCTGTCATTTTTCTGAACCCCTTCCTTTTGGGATGTGTTGCAATCAAACAAGAACTTGCCTTCCTAACAAGCTAATTTCTCCTTTTGTGGTAAAACATCATAAATATAGATGTGTTTAACATGAAATGAAGCCTTCACCAATCTGACTTGTTCCAGCTGTTATTTGGGAACAGACTGGGGAAGCCACTGGTGGAAGGAAATCTAGTACTGTTCAGGAAACAGTAGCTTATTCTCAGCGTAAGCTGACAGGTAGACAAATTTCATAATGCCATTTTTGTGGATGGTGATGACCATTGCATTGTGACTCTTGTTTTGGGAGGTGGGTAAACTCTGCTGGCTTCCATGCTCCTAGAGAGTTTCTCTTCTAGATGTTCATGGCTAACTGAGATCGGGTGATCAGTGATGTATGTTTGGGGCTTTCTGTAAAGGATGGAAAAAGCACATTCAGAAAATATTTTTGAGTGGCGCAAAGACTCTGTACATCACTATTTTGTCAGAGTGATGCAATTATCTGGTAATGATAAAGCTTTTCCTATAGCCCAGGAAAGGAAGAGGTTTTTTTGCTTCTCACTCTCTAGCGCCATAGTAGATAAATTGTTCTATAAGTAAACCTAGACCTTAGGCTCTATTTAAATACATAAACCAGATTTTAATTAATATGTTTATTAACTGCTGATTGATAAGTGGTACTGTTTATAGGAAAAAAACCCAAAAAACCACAATGGGTTTGAGGTTTTTTTCTGATGTTACTACTCATGTATAGACTTGTCCTGTGAAGGCTCTTCCTGAATACTCTTTCCCATGGAAGTTAATAGGACAGTGGATTCTAGTTAATTGACTATTTCCACGTTCCGTATACGGAAGGGAGTAATCAGTAATATCTCATACAGCATGCTTAAGGTGAGAGAAATGGTGGCAAGAGTAAAGTGTCCTGTGTTAGATTTCATATATAGCATTTGTGCAAACGTTTCTTGGTCAGAAGTAAAAGCAAGCAATGAATAAAATCAGAGATTTGTCTCTTCAACTTCATGCATGAGCTGAAGCTACCAAGCTGCTTTTATTCATCTTATTTGTGTCTGGCTCATTCTTTTAGATAGTTGTTCTTTAATAGTTCTCTGCATTTAACAACCTTCTCTCATGATAAAGCATGTCAGTCCTAATGTTGTTTTGGGGGGAGGAGAGAGCAAGGAGCGAGGGGAAAGGCAGTTTATGGCTCCAAGCAACTTGCCTTCCGTGTGGTAATCGCAAATTGGGACATGAAAAAGTCTTGGATTTAAGAAGAAAATGTTAATACATCATGGATGATGTGATTAAGCACATCATTAAAGACTATGGCTTGACTTTGACTTGATTGTCCTAAATATGAGCATTTATTTTCCTTTATCTATTTCCTGCTTCATAGTGTCCCAAAGGACGTACCGGGACCGTGCAATGAGAGGACCCACCTATGACACAGGGCTTGTAGGTTCACTGTGCTGCGTTTGTCTGTAACGTTGTCTTGGTACCAGGACCCTGAATGGAGCAATTGGCCCATGGAGTGGTGGCAGATACTTGGCATCTGTTTGCTTTTCTTCACCTTTTATTCAGCTCAGACAAGTTTTACGTACTGTCACACAGTTAATACAGAGCCTGAGATAAGAGGCAGTGTGTCACGGTGTCCATAGCTGCTTTTCATGTGACTAAAGCATCCCCAGATAATTTTTGTTTAATGTAGATACTAATAACTTTTACATAATCAGAATGCATTACATGGGATGCACTTAAGATGAACCACCTTGACACTGCTGATCGCTGCATGTACTATTTATTCCCTAGTTATTTTTCATTTGTTTTTTTTTTTTTCCAAACACGAAAGTGAAGCAGCCAGCTTGCATTCTTGGATTCTTTCATTTTCTGACTCACTACTTTTCTTTTGTCTCCTGTTTTCAGGTCAGTGCTCGGTTCTCAAAACGGATCCAGACAAAAATCAAGGACCTTCTGCAACAAATGGAGGAAGGGCTGAAGACAGCAGATCCACATGATTGCTCTGCCTATACTGGCTGGACTGGTGAGAAAGCTAGAATTTGAATGAAGTGTGATTGTTAAATTGTACAACTGGTTTTATTCACAGGAGGAGGTTCTGATATTCTCACAGGAACAGCAAAAATACTCTGATACAGGCATTTGTGAGTTGGATTCTTCTAACTCTGGACCCTTGGTCACTACTGTCTGGAATGACTTGCACTGATTTCAGTGGACGAAGGATCTAGTTAGAGAGAGATAATTAGCTTTTGTATATAGAGATCTTTACCTTGCCGAAGGAGTGGATTTTCTAAGGCTACATCTTCTTTTGGCTTAGCTCTAGTTTCTTTAATGTTTTCTGATAGTAACAGCATCTTCTCATCATTTGAGGGGTGCAGTAGCTGTTCTGTGCTTGAGCCCTAAATTCTGGAATATGGATGATTTGGCTCTGCGTGGTCTGTCTGTACAAAAACAATAAAATAAACGTGTGAGGAAGGGGGAGTATGAAGGTGGGGTTGCAAGACTGTGAAGCGTGTGAGAATAAACAGGCGTGTGCAAGCACTGGCCATTGCTAGGCACTGTTGTTCATTTAGCATTGCATCACTGATGCTGTCCAGCTGTGAATGAACCCTTCTGCTCCTTTAGGCAGAGACTGCCGTTGTCAAGCGTGGTGCGGCCACTGCTCTTCAGGCTGCCAAAACGCTTTTCTGTCTTGGCCTCTTAAGTGCCACTTTGCTATTACCATGGCATATTCTATTCCTGTCTCACTCATGCTTCAGACATGCTTTTAGCACAGCATACTTCAAATGTGCCCCAGGGAGATCTATTCTTTTATCTTAATTGTGATGAGAGGAAACAGCTTGAAAAGCTGTCCAGGCTTTGCCCATCCTAAGGCCTAATTCTGGCAATGAAAGGGTAAAATTTCTTTTCTTTCTTCTTTTATGTTTCAGTACAGATGGTGCTGTGGGTGGATGGGTGGGGAAGTTTTAGACAACTCAGACTTAAACACTAGATGTGTTTTGAGGTCTGAGAGTGAGTGGCTGCTAAGGAAGTGCAGAAGATCTAGAAGTGGTGGGCTTTCTTGCGCTGACATTACAAAATGGCTCCTGGGGAGCTGTGTTCTGACACTCTGACTGACAACTGAAGTTACGGCTGATAAACCAGAGCATGCTGAAAATGAGTCATAAGCTAAAAGTAACACAGCCATCGTTAGCTGAAACAAGAAGATAGATGAAAAAGTAATGCAGTCTATTGAAAACGGGGTTTTTCCACCCTGTAGAAGGATCACCAACTACATCTATTCCAAGTTGAAAACTTACTTTTGAGGCTGCTGTGGAACTCACTCAGAATAAAAATATTTACGTGATTTTGCTTTTAAAATACTTTCTCCCCAAACTTCTTTGCAGCATTTTAGAAGTGTGCGCTCAGAAGGTAAAATCAATGCTGAAAACAAGTGCTCTCTGTGCTCAGAAACAGGCGTTTGAGGTGCAGCCTGGTCAGGACATGAATGTTTTGCTTCTGCACCCCTACGCTTGCAATTTAGTTGGATTTGTTTCACTTTCTTCAGCCTATGTGGTTGCAGTTTTTAAGGTGTGGTTTTGTTTTAATGGAAAACTATGTAATGAGTTCACTGGAGTGAAGCTTGATGTTACCTTCCAGCATCTGAGGACTTGTTTGCTTTTTGGCTTTTACAAACCAACTTAACTTGTGAAAACTTAAAATGTTGTTGTGGAATATATTTAAGGTTATAAAGAACCTGGCAAGTTGAATTAAAAAACTTGTCAAAAGAGCCTTTTAAAAGTCAAATGGAAAATAACTAATTTCTTGCATATAAGACATGAGTATTGTACAATCAATGTACTTGATTGTACACATGCTTGTTAGCCTAAGTTTTTGACTCTGCAGTGATTTCTTCAAATGTTGGTGCCTGTGTCATCAATTTTCTTCATTCTCTGCAAATTGTGAGTCTACCGTTGGGCTTCAGTCTGATTTTTAAATTTATTTTTATTTTTGTCACAATCCAAATTGAAATGTAATCAAGGTAGACAGCCTGATGCCTTCCTATTGCATAAGCCAGGACCATTGAATGACATGTTTTAATTTGCATTTGAGTTACTGATTCAGAGGCAATGAAGAGGGGAATATGATGTACTCAGAAGCAAAAGTAAATGAAACTGTCTTTTTTTCTCATGTGTTTATTCCAGGCATTGCCCTGTTATATCTGCAACTGTACCGCGTCACGAAAAACCAGAGCCATTTGCAGCGATCTCTTGATTATGTGAAGAGAATCCTTCGCAATCTCAATGGCAGAAGAGTTACTTTCCTCTGTGGCGATGCTGGGCCACTGGCAGTGGGTGCAGTGGTTTATCACAAGCTGAAAAATGACAGTGAATCTAAAGAATGTGTTGCCAAGTAAGTGGTTGATGGTGGAAAAAGCAATGACCTTCACTTGCAGAGAGCATTGGTTCAGTAACATTAGCAAGTGGAGTTTTGGAGGACAGGATTAAAAAATGGAGACGCTTTCTCCCCTGATGTATTTTCAGTCAAAGAATTATCTTTATCTTTATTAGAGCTGGCTTACACTTGATTCATGTTTAGCGGGTTATCTTGAGTCCTTTGTCGCTGTAAGGACAGGATGTCCTGGGCATATCTGTAGCACATGCACGTTCTGATTTTGTCACATTGAAGTGACATTTAACAAAAGCTGGACGCTTGTCATCGGCAATATGTAGTGCTTATGCAGTATGTGATGCTTCCTGTAAAGCGTGGGTCTTAATTGTAGATTCGTTGCAAAACACGTACGGTGCAGGGATCTGGAAACATCCAGACAGAAACATGGTATATTGGATTGATATGTAACAGTGATTTAATGAAACAAAGCGGAGGTATTTGCTGAATTGTTAAAGGCAAGGGCTTAAATTAGGTCAGAGCATATGAAAGATAGCCTGAAAAAATTCCAACCCCTTTTCAAAGTAATTTAAAAGTAACAAATGACTCGAGAAATCCTGTTTACACGTAGAGCTTCCTTGGAGAACTGACCGTCCCTTTTGCTGGTATGGAACTGAGCGCTGTCCTGGTGAAGGCTGGAAGCACTGGATCCCTGTGGGGTTTGCATTCAGCACCAGCAATGCACCTGCTGGCGGTCCAGCAGCACACCTGATGCTGCCAGAATTTACAGACTAGCCTTCTCTCCTCATCTCCATTCTGGTTTATATTTGGAAATATAATAGATCTCTTCATAATCTAGAATCCCAGTGTGATTAATCTCTGCTGCTATTCCTCCTTGCAGTTTGAAATGGGTGGTAGCTTTGGGGTTGTTTTTTGTGTTTAGAACTGGCAGTAAACTGGGGCATGGCATTTCGCATGCAACTAGGAAAGCAGTGTTTCTGTAAGGCGTGAAGCATCAGTATAGTAAAATGAGATTAGCATTAAATCTTTTCGTCTCACCTGTCCTTGGAAAGTCATTTCTAGAAGAAGGACTAAAAAGGAGGTTAGTTTGATTATTTGCTTCTTTGCTTCCTTTTTTGTTTACCCATATATTCATGACACTAGCTGAGTGGTTCATTATAGATATCAAAATGTAATCTATGACTGCACTTTTAACTTTTTACCTTGTAGTTGTCCAGTTGTATCGTTTGAATAATAAAACTTAACAGTGGACAGTGTAGAAGAAAATAACTTAATTCTGTGTCCAAAGAGTAGTTCTAAGAAAGGAATGATAATATATATTTTTTTTTTTGTGAGTGGCTTTTCCCTAGTAGTAAGCAGTGACAGCATAAATCAGCCATTGGGGTCTGGTTTTGCTCCAGCATGATGTTAATGCTAACACTTCTGCCAAGTAATAGCAGCTAGGGGGATCTGGGAATTGAATTTGGTCTTAATTTGGATCGTCTTGCCCCCTCCCCCAGTTTAAAATGTGATCATCTCCATGGTTTCATCTAATTGCCAATTTAATCACAAAAGCTAGGAAGAGACAGAGAGGGAGTAGGCAGGAAAACAGATCTCTGCTCTACCTCAATTCTAATGCAGACTGCTGAAGTAATAGCACTGAGTCTGTGGGAATCAACTAAGAGACTGAGTTGTGATGGCCAGCCCAAGTTGTGTGGTTTTTTTGTTCCTCCCCCTCCACATTGCTAAAGGCAAGCAAAACACTTGTGCATAATACCAGTGCCCTTTTCAAAACTGGGCTGCTAAACATTTGAGACGTGTTGCTTAGGAAGGGGGAGTGTTGAACAATTGCATTGGGTTGGGTTTTTTTTGTTTGATTTTGTTTTTCCCCTCTTAGATGTCTACAGTTAAGGGTCTGTCCTTTGGTGAAATTCCCAGAGACTCCAGGAGGTTTCCCTATTTGTTGGAGTAGCGCTCCTGCCTCCTCCAACCCCCACCCTGCACCCATACATCTGTTCCTGTCCGCACAAGAACCTGACAGTTGCACGGGTACTAACCTGGCTCTGGCTCTGAGTTGCCGGTCTTCCAGGGATGGTGGGCGTGCAGAGCTCCTGCGTGTAAACCTGACAGCCAGCTGCACTGGGGAGGGCTGGAGGGGAGTTGTGGGGCTTCAGCACTCGTTCTGCTTCTGGTATGATTGATCGCTTGTACAACACATAGTCCAGGATGGTCTCTAGAGAAGATGCTCTCTCCCCCATGTCCTTGTCTGATGCAGGTTGTTGCAGCTCCAAAGGACAGTCATAAGCACAGATGCTGAACTTCCAGATGAGCTGCTTTATGGCAGAGCGGGTTACCTCTATGCCTTGCTGTACCTGAATACTGAAATTGGTCCGGACACCATCCCACAGTCTGTTATCAAAGAGGTAAGATACTTTTCTTTCTCCAGGCAACAGCATCTGTGAAATTGAACTGGAATTACTCCTTCACACAATTCAAGGGATTAAGAGAGGGATGCTGAAAAGGAGGGGGACCTAAAACTAGAAACATGTCTCATCCCTCCCTCCAATCTCTTCTTCCTTTCCCTGCTGCCCAGCTGGGACTGAGACAGGCCAATGCGGGTGGGTCCATGGCCAGCCATGGAAGTGGATCTAATATTTAACTAGTTTTGGAGCATTTGAGGATGAGAAATGGTTACAAGAAGCCTTGAGAAAGAAGTGTGTAAGTGTATAAGAGAAAAGAAGGAGAATTCAGTGTGGGGAAGATGGGTGAGTGTTCTGTAGGTACCAGAACCAGAGAAGGCAGGCCTGGAAAAAGATGAGCTGAAATATTTATATATGAAATTTCTACTCTTAGAAATACAATTGATTCCAGGTTTTAGGAAAAATTCCATTTCTACCTCAACACTCCAGTTCAAATGAATTGAATGTTATTGTCCTGTCACTGTTTATCGTGGCTTGTTCTTTACTGTGGTTTTAGTCATGAAAAAGCAAAACCCTCCGAATGAAAGCAAGCAAGACAGGAGTGTGCTCTCTTTCGTAGGTAATAGATGCTATTATTGAATCGGGGAAAAACTTTTCAAAGGAGGAGCGGAAAACAGACCGTTGTCCCCTGTTGTACCAGTGGCACAGGAAGCAGTACGTTGGAGCAGCCCATGGAGTGGCTGGCATCTATTACATGCTCATGCAGGTGAGAGTGTCTTCCGTGGGCTTGGGTGAAACAGCAGTGATTTCTTGTTCTGCATCAGGGGATCTTACCTTCAGCTTTTATGCACGTGCAGTGTTGTGCTGGATCAGGGTCTCACAATTGGAGTTAGACTCTGGCACGGAACTGTGCAGAGATACTATTTCAGGCTCTGGTAGCAGAAGAAAACTAACTCAGGTACCCTTACATTAGAGTGAATTAACCCTTGAGTTGTGGTTCAGTGCACCAGCGTTTCAGTAGCTGAAGTTTCCTATCCTCAACAGAGACAGTGGGGTGCCTTCCCTCATCCTCATACTTCCTCTGGGGCCTGCAGCTAGACCAGCTAAATATTCACTTGCTCACCAGCCATCACTCTTAATTTTTTCCCTATTTTTAAATGAGTTGCACCGCTGGTACCTCCTGTCCTCCTGTGCTCTGTGCCCTTTCTCTCTAGTGACTTTTTTTTTTCCTTCACTGTCTTAGAGGTTTTGGAAGACTATTCTTAATCACACAATAGTCTTCAGTATCCTTTTATTCCTTATACGTTCTTTCTCTTCCTTGTCACTCCAGCTCTCCTCCAAAAATCTGATGTTCCTCAGTGCATTTATGACCCCTGCTCTCCTCTTTCTGTTATCCTGAGAGAGATTCCTCTCTTTTGTATGCCTCCTCTTTCCCACACTTAAATCCATTCCCCCCTGTCCTGAGATTCTTCAATAGGATTATGATGTTTTTCAAAACAGACCTGTATGTCTTATTGTGGTTGTACAATCTAGAAAAAGAGCCTTAAGATTCATTATGGAAGATGGCCATAGAGCTGCAAAATTTCTGTTATACCTGTTTCTGATTTTTAAAGTTGCTGCCAGTCTGTGCATCTTTGTAACTGTTAATTTTCTTACCAGCTCATGCAGAATGACTTTCCTTCAGGCAAGTGAAGTGATTGTACATCCTCGCAGCCTGAAGCTGCGTGCAAATACTCACTGCAGAAGTGACTGAGCTGGTATTTGGTGTTGCCACTGCTCAGCCATTCCTTCTCCTCATCTGTTTCAGATTAACTCACACCGCTTCCACCAGTAGCTGAGGCTAAAGCAGCTGACTTCGCTTTGCTGTGGAAGTGGCTTCTGCTCTGCTGCCTGGGGGCAAGACTTAACCTCACTGCAGCCATTTTCTGCAGTGACCATCTCACTGGGGCCTCAGGCTGCTCTGATCTACTTTACTGTTATCTTCACTTCCTGCTTTCTTCAACAAGGTGGTCCACGCCCTTCCAGCTCCCTCATCTTCCTGGCTTCTATTTTTCCTTCCCTGGTTCTGCTAGGTTTTCTGAGAAACATCCAGTCCTTTAAAGAAGCCTCCATCCTTCATTTACTATTCAAGGCTGATAGAAGAAATAATTGCAGTGCTTTTTGGTTTAAGCAAAAGCTACTTTGTTTACATGTTAAAATCCTAACTATCTTTTCCTTTACATATAATCACTGCTTTTAAGAATTACCACAAAGCCATTGTGTATGCAGCATTAGATTACTGTCTTTTCACTGTACATTAAATATTGTGAGTCATGCAGAGTTGAGTCATCCACTGCAGAAGAAGATGGCATATTGGAGTCCATCCTTTCCCCATCCCTCCCACGCCAAATGGGAAGAATATTTCCGTATTTTCAGCAAAGAGCACAAGAGATGGTTTGAGCGATGGTTTGGTAACAAAAAAAAGGGCATCCAACATAGCACTTGAGATGCGAAGGTCACTGATAATCATTTCTGTACAACACCTTTATGAGGAAACATATATTGCTGGATTTACTTAAGATGACTGCTGGAAGAATAAGAGCTTAGCAGTGTTGACTAAGTCATCTAGGAGGTAGAGGGGGCAGTTCTGAAGTTCTAGCTAGGGAATGTCTAATCCTAGCTCCTTTTGCTAACCCTGAGGCAAAAATGTCTGTCTGCATCTCATTGCTTTTGGCCAGAGAGTCAGGACACATACCTGTAAGTTACTTCCTTTGCTGTTGGAAGTTAGGTGCTGGGAACCTCAGCAGCTTGGGCAAAGAACTCACTTGTACTCACATCTTCTCAGAAGCTCGAGGTGAGAAGGAGGTTTCTAAAGAGCTCTGCACTTCTTGGATTTACCTCCTAAGGACAGATGTGCTGTGCTGGGCTTGCACAGCCAAAGACTGAAGGCATTTATTGCTGGTTCCTACACGCTTCGCCTTCTGCTGGCAGGGGTGCAGCGTGAAATCAGAGCCTCGAAACAAAGATTCCCCCAGAGACTCCCAACCCCAAAGGTCAGTGTCTGAGTGAGGGCTGATCAGCTCTGGGGTGTTCTTCATGATAAGCTGATCTGTATTCAGGTGTGTTCCTGATTAGCAGCATGAAGGTTTCTGTTCCACTCAGAAAAGTCCACTCAGTGCAGTGGTGGAGTTTGCTTGCTGTAAGACTGTCAGTTGTAGCAGTGTGCTCATCTATTGAATGCGGATGTGCTGGTAGGAAAACAGTGAAACTGCACGACATCGAGTCAGGAACAAAGACAAGTGATTTAAAAAAAAAAAAAGTGAGCTTAGTTATTAGGCTCCCGTAGGCTCCAGTTTATGCAGTTGTTCCTGCAGCTTGCAGGAATTCCAGGAATCATGTAGGCTGTGTAAAAATAGAGAGCTCTGTTAGGAAAATCATGTAAAATGGGCTCATAGAGGAGGTAATGCCAACTAAGAACAAGTGAAGACCCAGCAGATACTTGCCTTCTAAACCTTTACTTACAAGCAGCATGCAGTTGATGGATATATTCTCCTTTTGGCAAGGATGTAAACTAAATAGAAGAAATGGGAAAGAAAATTCAGAAGAGCAATCTAAGGATGAGTTTGTAGTACAAAGATGTTTAGCTACCTGTAGAAGTAGCTGTTTCTTCTGAAATTGGAAATGCAGATTTATAGCCCATAGCTGCAGGGAGTTTTATTTATGATGGAAAACATTGCCCTTCATAAGCTTTGGCGAGGTATGCCACTACATACACTCTTCATTTATTGGGAAATAGGACAGGTTTGTCTACGTTAGTTACTTTTAAAACGAAATGTGTAACCCATTGTGGTTTAAGTATGCATTATGAGCAATGTATCTATAAAACCATCTTTCTCCTGTAAGTATTCTATTTTGAGGTGTAAGGAGAGGCCTGAGAGTCTTGAAATCCATATTCTGTTCTCAGTTCTTCCATAGTCTTTTTGTGTCACCTCCAGTAAGACAGGTAGCAACTTGATGCCCCAGTTTCTTTGTCGCCACAGTAGCTGTAAAAATACTCGTCACAAGGGTATTGTGAGCAGACATTAATTAAATCTGGATGAAGTGATTCAAAGTATTTAGATCAAGGGCACATATGTAGGATACTTGAAAATAGATCGTAGAATTAAGTGTTGGTACACAATTTGTTACTAATTCTGTTTATGGTTTTGGTTGTGGTTTTTTTAATGTTTTCTTTAGCCTATTGCAAATGTGGACCAGGAGACCCTGACAGAGTTGGTGAAGCCAAGCATTGACTACGTGCGTCATAAAAAATTCAGATCTGGGAATTACCCATCGTCACTGAGCAACGAGACTGACAGACTGGTTCACTGGTGCCACGGTGCCCCTGGAGTCATCCACATGCTCATGCAAGCTTATAAGGTGAATCATTCTGTGTTCATACAGGCCTCTCTTTTTACAGAGGCACCTGTGTGCAGGCCTGTTGGATTGTAAGGCCCGTGTTTCACATCCTTCTAGATCTAGACTTGCAAACGATAACCCTAGGCTAGGCACCTAAAAATCTCAAAATAGTTACCTAGGTATGTCTGTAAAAATAAAGTAAGTGGGTAAAATTGCTTCTCAGGATGCTAATAGTTACTACACTTCAGGCTTTCTTGGAAAAGGGCCATGTATTTAAACAATTTGATATCAGAGTCCTGGGTGTGAGAATATTGACCTAAATTCTTTGAATCTTTATCCCAAGAGTTTTAAGAATTATGTTGGTTTTCAAAAGCGTAGGTTCATGTGTCTTGCCAAAGAATGTCTTCCATAAATTACTCCATTATTAAGATACAGCTCTTGAGAGCTTAACATCAGAGCAAAGATCCCAAGCCCCTTCTAGGGTATAAATATAACCACTGAGCTGTCACAAGCCTACTGTTTGCTCTTCTCCATCCTTAACTAGGTTTGCTATCTCTCGTGTTGTGCGCTTCTGATTTGCATGACATTTGAAAGTATGCTATTTAATTAAATTTATGTAAATTGATTCTTGCTCTTGACAGCCCTCCTTGGCAGATTCCTTGGTTGGCCTCTGGGTGGGATGATGAAAAGCAGGCTTGGTTTATGCAATAATTGCTCATGCTGCTACCTGAAATGTGAACTGCAAATCTCTTGCAGTGATGCTGAATGTAGCAGCAATCACAGTTGCTTTTTCTTTGGCTGTGGTAGGAGGTTGTTCTGTTTAGCAGTCTCCTTTCTGGCCTCTTTCTAAATTTTAGGTGATGGGCCATACGATCATCGCATCATAGAATGGTTTGGGTTGGAAGGGACCACAAGGATCATCTAGTTCCAGACCCCCTGCCATGGACAGGGACACCCTACACTAGACCAGGTTGCCCAAAGCCCCATCCAACCTGGCCTTGAACACTGCCAGGGATGGGGCCTCCACAGCTTCTCTGGGGAACCTGTTCCAGTGCCTCACCACCTCCACAGTAAAGAATTTCTTTCTAATGTCCAATCTAAATCCCCCCTCTTTTAGTTTAAACCCATTCCCCCTTGTCCTGTCACCACACTCCCTAACAAACAGCCCCTCTCCAGCTTTCCTGTAGGTCCCCTTTGGGTATTGGAAGGCTCCCCAGAGCCTTCTCTTCTCCAGGCTGAACAACCTCAGCTCTCTCAGCCTGTCCTCGTAGGAGAGGTGCCCCATCCCTCTGATCAGCTTTGTGGCCTCCTCTGGACTTGCTCCAGCAGCTCCATGTCTTTCCTGTACTGAGGATTCCAGAGCTGGATGCAGTACTCCAGGTGGAGTCTCACAAGAGCAGAGTAGAGGGGGACAATCATCTGCCTCAACTTGATGCTTTTCTTTTACTCTTTATATTCCGCTTTTTGAAGAAGCTTTAAGAAAACTTGGAGTATGTTTTGCTGGCTATGCTTTCATACCAAGCACAGGGATTTGCAGTAACAGACAGCAGTGTTTGTCCTGGAAATCAAATGCTGTTGCTAAGCCTTAATATGAAATTTTATAGTTAAGTAGCTGACAAACCCTGTTGAGAGAGAGCGACTTTATCAATCTTGTGGATTTAGGAATCTTGCATGTTAATTGCTTCTATTATGTTATGAAATAGCCTGTGAGGGGATGCTGTCTCTAAAGAACTCAGTCTACAGTAGTGCATCAGTTCCTTTTCTTTTGGTCCTTTGCCCAAACTGGCTAGTGCTTCTCAGTATTTCCAATACAAATACCAACCATGGTCATGGAGTGTTCCTACTTGTACTTACAATCATAGAATCATAGAATCACTAAGGTTGGAAAGGACTTCTGAGATCATCAAGTCCAACCGTCAACCTAACACCACCATGCCTACTAGACCATGTCCTGGAGCGCCGCATCTATGCGTTTTTTTAAGATCTCCAGGGACGACGACTCAACCACCTCTCTGGGGAGCCTGTTCCAATGCCTCACTACTCTTTCCGTGAAGAAGTTCTTCCTAATATCCAATCTGAACCTGCCCTGACACAACTTGAGGCCATTCCCTCTCGAAACTTGTGACAGAGCCCTGCGCTATGCAAAGAGATATTCTTGTGCATGTTTTACATGGAATTGAAGGCAGATGGTGAGCAACCAGAAAGAATTACTTGGAAAGACAAGGACCTAGCACTTTAGATCTGCATTTGATGGGCAGTAATCTGTGTTACATTTCTTGGAGGCAAGAATTACATTGCTGTATTTCAGATCAAATGATGTAGTGGTTTGGGAATGGAGGGGAGAAGCAAAAAAGGACCATGTACCCTTCAAATAGATTATAGGTTGTAGTACAAAGGGCTTTGAACTTGAGTTTTTCTTTTATGGTCCTTATTTCAAAAACAAAACCTGGAGAAGCTCTTTCCTTTTCAACACAGGGAAAGGAGAAAACTTGGTAAGAAAAGAAAGGCAAGTCTATGATGAATGGATTATTAAAATTCGAAATAAATTGTATATGGAAGAACCCCACATGAACAGCAAAACATCTCTCAGGTCCAGCTTCCTTTTGTTTTCATTAGTACTTCAATTTATGTGTGTTTATTCTCTGTTTTTATTCCACAGACTTTTAAAGAGGATAAATACTTGAAAGATGCTATGGAGTGTAGCGACGTCATCTGGCAGAGAGGTTTACTGAGAAAAGGGTACGGGATCTGCCATGGTACTGCTGGCAATGGCTATTCCTTCTTGTCTCTCTATAACCTAACTCAGGACAAAAAGTACCTCTACCGAGCTTGCAAGGTGAGCTTTGCAGCATCTCAACAAAAGCGGTGTTGCCCTTCCACTTCATAACGCTTGTGCAAGAGTAAACTTTTGATCAGAGTAGGTGGTTGTGTGCTAGAGCTGGAGCCGGCTGGCTGTGCGGCTGCGTGGGACAGCAGTGTCCCCTCACTTGCTCCACTTTACTCACACTTTGACTGGATGAGTTCAGCTGGTATGCGGGGCACGCACTGTCTTACTATGCAGAGTGAAACTCCCAAATGTTCTGTAAAGGCAGGGGGGCGGGGGAGGGGGGAGACTAAACACGTTCAGAAGAAAACAGAGTCTGAAAATCAGCCTGCCTGAACAATAACAGACTAATGTTATGTGGTGCTAATTATTCCATTGAGACATCCACTGTCATCCTCAGCTCCTCGAGCGATACTGTTTGTAGGCTTGTGTAATTATTTGTTTTCAGACTAGTGTCTGTTTGGGGCTTTTAGAGCTCTGAATTGCAGTTACTAAATTGCTCACTTAGATTTTTTTCATTAATACAAATTGCAGAGAAAGACACACTCAGAATTTTTCCACTGGAATTGTCCAGGTTCTGCTATCAGCTCTGACTGTGCTAGCAGCTGCCAAAGGAGAAGGCTTTCTCAGCCTCTGGTTCCTCATCTTGTAAGACTTTGATCTGATTTTGGTTTGGTTCGTTGGGTGCAGGTTTTTTTCAGCTTAATGGATATTAGGTTTCGTAGTGCATACATAGCGATTTAGCTGAGGCCTTTTTGAAAGGATTGTAATGGGAAATGTGATGAGTTGCTTCTCAGGTGCTTTCAGATGAGCGCTGGCCACATGTAAAGCTATTGTATTGATGATGATTAGAGGACTTGAACATCTTCCTTATGAGGACAGGCTGAAAGAGCTGGGTCTGTTTAGCAGGGAGAAGAGAAGATGGAGAGGGGATCTCATCAATGCTTATAAAGACCTGAAGGGTGGGTGTCTAGAGGAAGGGAGCAGACTCCTTCAGTATGAGGGGCAACAGGCAGGATGAGGGGAAGTGGGCCCAAGCTAGAATGCGGGAAGTTCCATCTCCATATGAGAAAAAAATTTACTGTGAGGGTGATGGAGCACTGGCACAGGCTGCCCAGAGACGTTGTGAAGTCTCCTTCTCTGGAGATATCGGAGACCTGTCTGGATGCAGTCCTGTGCAACTTACTCTAGGTGATCCTGCTCTAGCAGGGGGACTGGACTAGATGATCTCCAGAGGTCCCTTCCAGCTCCTATGTATCTATGAATCTGTGAATCTGTGTATTCATCTCTACCATCAGCCTGTTGCTCATCAGCAGAGATTTAAAAGGTTGCTGCTTGTCTCACCTTGCATTTACCAAAGCATCACGCTGTGAGGATGCCTGTAGATACACCTGTATCCCAGAGAACATAATAAACCCCTGGAACTCCCATGGCCAATGTGTGACGTCATTACATGTGAGCACTCCTGCTGCTGACGTGTCAATCACAGCACCAAGCATGCGTTGCTGTCGGCACAGTTGTCAGGGTCTCCCTGCCATCCTCCATACTAGTACATCTTCTGCGGGCCTGTGCAGCGTTGCCAGCTCCTGTTGGTGCTGCAGTTCTGGCCAAGGGGAGCCCTGACATTCTTCCACACCAAGCTAGAGAAAAGCAAGCATGTCTGTCTCAAAGCCAAAGAAGGAAGAGACTCAGTTTCGTACCTGAAATCCTTTTGAGAAGGAAGGTGTGGCACAGTGGCCAAAGACTGCTAGAGGTGCCTGCCATAGTGGGTCTTGCAGCGTGTTTGCAGCCATTCTGCATTTTAGCATCACCAGCAATCAGTCAGACCCTTTGGGCTCTTGCGGGGGAAGTCTTCAAACAGGCAGAGGAATTTGTTTGTCTGGCATTCTTGAAATGTTTTCTTTTTGAGCCAGAGCATGCAGGGAAGCAAGCGTGGAGTTATGTTTATACCTAAAGGCGTGTAACAGAGAACTAAATGGCTCCTCTCCCAGGGGTGTTAGCTCACACTGAAAAAGTGAGCCCGGAGGAAGGAGTCTGGCCAGGAATCCCTGGTTACCTCTTGGGAGCCATTTCACAAATGAACTGGAAGAGCTTGAAAGGCTGTAGCTCACAGAGACCCCTGGTTTGTGCTTCTCACTTTCAGCTTCACAGCCTTTCTCCTTCTTTATCAGACAGGCTCCCAGGAGGCTGAGCTGCTCCTAGCTGGCCTGCCTGTGAGAGGAGAGAAGGGCTGTGGCATCCCGGGCTCCAGGCAGCGGAGAGCATCTGAGCTCTGTATCACTCGGCGTTGTGATTAAACCGCTGCTGATGGCAAGCGTGCCCAGTCTGTGTGACAAATAATGGCAGATGTCTTCCTGCTGGAAGATATTTCTCCTTTTCCCACCCTTGGTTTAACGAAGGTATTAGTGTGGCTTACTGGATCTGAGTTGTGCTGAAGCTATGGACTTGTAAATGATGGTTGTGCTTCAGTAGCCCGGGGTGCATTTTTTAAATTTCTGTTGCAGTTCCCAGGCTGGCAGTACTAGCAAAGGCTAGCACGTGATAAGGTGTGGATGTTGCGAGAATGGGTTGTAGTTTAGAAACATGCCATAAACATGTTCTGTCCTCACATAGAGGACAAGATTACATGGAGAATTAAACCTTGATTTGAAGATTTATATCCGTGGGAGGCCCAGAAATGTTTCATCAGTTCTCAGTATCGGTGTGGACCACAGTGTTTGTGGGTTTTTTGCTGGGTTTCCTCAAGACATTCAGATGCATGCACACACCCTGACCAAGGGAAGAAAAATCCATCCCCCAGTAAACATTTAAACAGAACAGAGTGGCGTGAAAAAGGGAGGAAATGCTGCTCTTTATCCTCCCATTGGAGAGATTTATGGCTCTAGGGGTATGAGCTGTTTCCTAGCAGGTGCCCAAATTGCAGGAGAAGTGGAGAGACACCTCTCAGTTCTTTGCTTTGCAGGAATCTCCGCACTGTATTTTGAATGGTGGTTTTGTTCCAAGCACAGAAGTGCCAGGGGAACTTGCGGGCCCCGTATGCTCTGGGGAGCCATAAAGGAGAAATAGATGGATGCTATTAAATTGGTCCAGATGCGGTTCGTAAGTCATATATGTGTAATGCTGCTACTGCAGCAGTGTTGATCAAACACAAGAAAGATATTGTTAACTCTTTTTAATGGTACTCCATCTTCTGCAACAAACTGTTGATGACCATAATTGTCTAACTGTATTCGAAATGATTTTTCATAAGGCTTAGGGAGAGAAAATAAATAAAACTACGTAACGGCAGCGAGAGATTTAATACTCTAAATTGGTCCATGGAAGTGAAGGAAAACCAAAACGCAATTAACAACCCTGAGTCCTGAGTGTACGGATAAATTAAGCACCAAGACAGTTAAGAAAGTGATATTATAGTATTAGGAAAATTTTGTCCTTGAAACTGAACATACCTCTTCTTGTAGCATTTTTTTCATTGACGTATAGAAGGGTTGATTTACAGAAAGCAGAAGTTTACAGCCCACCTAATTACATTGTCATGAAGCCAAAACTCGTGCTGTGGAAATACGCATCCTAAAACCCAGTTCCAGCCTTGTCACCGTCGAAGCGGGACAAATTGATCTTGGACAGTGATTTCTGTGTTGTGTCTCTGCTTACACTATTTTACATTTAGTACATGTCGAAGATATGCAGATACTCAAGCTTGCATTTAACAGTCTTAAATTAAAACAATAAAAATATTTAATACATATTTCATTTTTTTTTAATGTTTTCTCTAGTTTGCTGAATGGTGTTTGGAGTATGGTGCACATGGATGTCGTATTCCTGACCGACCTTACTCTCTCTTTGAAGGTAAAGTTACGGCATTGCAAACGGTGTTGCATTATACAGGGAGGAAGTGCAACCTTGCAGTTTTGGCACATGCTTAGGAGCTGGGAAATCTTTGGTGGGTTCTTCTTCTATTAAAAATAGACCCACTCCCTACCACCACCTCCGCCTACAAGAAGGTGGAGAAGTGGTGGTGGAGAAAAAAGCAAAAGAAAGTCATTCACTATCACCGCTTTCGCTTTTGGTTGCATTCTAGCAGTTTCCAATGCCAAGCCAGTGCAACTGTCATTCTTGAATAAAGCTCTGCTGTGCTGGTGCCTCTTGGCTTAAAGCAAAGAGAAGTCCGGGCAACACTTTTGTCGCAGGCGGTGTTGCAGAGCAACTGGGCAGAGGGGCAGCTGTTGGGTAGGGGGTCTCAAGAGTTGTTGCTGGCTTGTCAGAACTAGACCTTCTCTGCTGCAGTCCTAAAGCAAGGAAAAAATAGTTTTAGTATGAACCCAGATCACTTGAACAGAAAAGAAATGCAGAGTTCTTAGGGGCTTTTCTATAAGTTAAAAGCTGTTCCTAGATACTTTCCTAGAGCTTTGTATATTTTTTATTTGTAGTTTATCTTCTGTTCCCTACCTCATCCTTATGTTTTAGAAATACAGTAGCAAAGGAATCATAGACCCAAGTAGGATTTAAAGTAGCACTGCTGTTTTATGAACAATGAGCCTAGTGTGCCACCTATCACAAATATGTGAAATTACAGCAGACCAAATAGGATTATTTTACAAATAAACCTATCCAAGGTATGAACACAAGAGAGCAGTAGTTATATGCGACCCTTCTAATACGGAGTTATTGTCTTAATGTTTAAGGGAGGAAAGTATATTTATTCTTATTCCTGAAAGCTCCCTCGCACACGTTTGTAGAGGGAAAAGGCAGGCATACAAACTGTTGTATAAGAACTTCGAAATCTGATGAGAAGGTGAAGCAATGGCAACTATAGGATGATTTGTGCTTTATGCTGACCCACAGCTTGTATTTTAGTTTTTTTAATGTAAGTAATTTTTTAAACAAAAATCTAGAAGTCTCAAATTTGAGACAAAAAAGTCTTAATTGGGGGCTGGGGGGGTGGTGTAGCCAAAATTGTCCCTGAAGTTGTCCAATGCTGCATGTACGTGCACACTTCAGTGGAAGCTGCGCGTGCATCTTATGGGATTGTTTTAATTATTTCATTTGCATCAGATGCTGTATTTCAGGAAGGTTCTTTTATTTGCATGTGCTTAGCTGTTGATAAAATGGGATTTTAGCTTGATGATAAAACTGAGCTTGCTCTCCTGCTGTAGGGTTCCTCTGTTGTCTGTCACCCTAAGAGTTTTAGGTGTTAGTGCTTCAGGTTCTGGATGACCTCTTTATGAATAGCAAACAAATGAATCTGTACATCACAAGTATAATGAAGTTTTGCCTTTGTTTTTTAACCATTGAAGTAGTGAACAAGAGCTGCTCAAGTTCTGAGGGACGGTCCAAACTGGGATTTACTTTTTCTTAATTGAAGGACCGTTGAGGTTGTGCAGCTGAAAACATGGTAGCAGAGAGATCTTTGTTTGTGCCTTTAATCTTTTTCAAGTGGAAAATGAAGTGCAGATGAACTTGCCTTTCTCTAGGCCCTAAGTTCACCTGCTCAAAAAAAGATCTAGTGAGGAGGTGTTCAAACAGGCACTGTTGCCTTTGCTGTCAGCTGTGGTATTTTAATGTCCAAGATGCACAAAGATCTCTTTCTCGTTACGTTTTAGGCATGGCTGGAGCTATTCACTTCCTCTCGGATATTTCGGTACCGGAGACTTCCCAGTTTCCAGCGTTTGAACTTGGACCTCAAAGGAGGGAAAACAAAGTGGAACAGGACAGCTAAAAGATCATTTGGAAAGGAAACTGATGCCAAAAGAGATGAGACTGTTTAGTGCCTCTGATACTGAACCAACTGGACTCTGAACCGATGGATGGATGGATGGATAAATCCCTTTCCTCAGCCCTTGTCCCAAAGGACCATGAAGTCATTAGAGCATGAACGGGAGAAGCCACCTTTAAGTTCTGTTAAAGTGATGCTTTCAGATGTAGGACAAGAGAAGTCAAGTTTTGAACTTTCTCTGTTCCGTTGTATTTGTCGTCTTCAGGTCTTTGACATGCTCTGCATGTTTATTGGTGTTGTTTGTTGATTTGAGTCTTTTGTTGTTAGCAAAAAGCTGGTGTCTGTGTGAATCTCCATCCTGTACCTCTGTGCATGACTCGCAACAGCAGTGTCGCTTTCTGCAGCGTGGTTACCCAGAGAGTTCCACCTTATGCCAGAGAGTGAGTTCGCTGCAGGACAGTGCCCAGCTTCACTGGTGAGCTGGCAACTTTAAAAAAGGATGAAAAATTAATTTTTTTGCAGAAGCTAAGGTGACGGAGATCAGCCTTTTTTGATGAAGAGGTATGAGGCCATCTCGGTTTCTAGAAACTTAGCAGGTTGGAAGGCACCTGCCTTGTCTTTTGCTGCTGTTGTGAGAGGATTTATTGAAAGCCTGAAAGAGAGGCTTCCTTTGATCCTGGTTAGTGTGTTAGGCACTCCCAGCAGGGTGGAGATGCTTGTCCCCACCTCTGCAAAGCCCCATCCCACGGCATGCGCTTAACAAACTGAAGGTGGAGTCACCCATAATAACCTCCTGCTGCTGCCAAGAGCAGAGCAGGGAAAGGCGTAACTGTGCTTATCTTCGCCTGTATGTTGATCTGTAATGAACCTGTCCTGCAGCATCTAGTACACAAACGAAGAGGGAGGGCATCAGGGCAGTTTCTCATACTGGTAACTCAGAATGAGTGTTGCTTCCAGACCAAGGCAGTGGTTTGTTCTGGGCCCTTAGCTCCATCTCCTAACCCCGCTACATTTAGCCCACATAGTATGTAGGAGTGATGAATACCAGCTGCTTTTGGAGGCTGCAGAAGATTAATGAGAAACATGAAACCATTGCTAGAGGCTGTAGTTGAAGCTTATTTCATCTTAAAATGCAAACAGAAAACAGCACTTTGCCCTTAGTTTTAACTGTGCTGCTAGTGCTTTGCTTTCCCTTCTAGTGTGGTGGGGCTGTGAAATGCTCGGCCTGCCTCCAGGTGCTCCTGAGCATCAGGCACGCAGTTTGGGAGGAGAGGTGGGACTTGCTGCAAGTACACTGGCGGCAGGCCTAGGTGTTCCAGTTAGTAGGTACGCTTACTGCGTGGGAAAGGTGAGCAAGTGTAGCGCGCTCTCACTCGCTCAAGCTCTCTTGTCATCCTTCCCCCAGGTCTCCCTGGGCTCTGTCATTCCAGGCGCTTATTTTAATGGCTGTCTTCTGTTGGGTGGGAGCGTGGCAGATGGCAGAGACTTTGACCTTTCAGGCGCGATCTGGGACATACGTGACCTGCAGGCCATCTGCTGAGCGCCAGTGTTTGCGGTCGGGCTTGGAGGTGCATTATTGTTCCTGCATAAATCTCTGAATGGTAGCGGGTGACTTCCTTGAACTTTAGAGTGCCTGTTGCCAGATCCTTTGGGAAGTTAATAATCTCCAGGCTCAGTTCTGCTGGGCAAGAGCAGCAGTGCCAGCTTAATGTCACACTGTAGCTCCTCTGCTTGTGTGTCAGACAGGACTAAAACACAGGAGCAGCAGGGGAGACTTTTCCGCCCCTCCAGCAAAGGGCAGAAGGTGAGGCGGGGGGCACCACACCCAGCTGCACCCATGCAGCCAGGGACAAGGGAGAATGCTGAGAGGCACTGGGAATGAGGGAAGCGGCTGGGGTGAAGCAGATGGGAGCAGAGCAGCAGAAGGCAGAGGGATTGGTGAGGAACAGGGAGAGCAGATTACAGGAGGGAGCGTGCAAAGTGTACAAGCAGAGGCCATCTCAAATGAGACGTTCCTCCGTGGCAAGCATGCTGAGGTCTGACTCTTTCTTTCTTCAGCCTGTGACTCACTGACCCTGCTCATAACTAAGCTGGGGAGGAAGCTGGCCCCGGGTGAAGTCTCGCAGAAATCCTTGCAAAGGAGGTAGATGGCAGCCCCGATCCTCTTTCACATCACCCCCACCTCTTTTTTTCCTTCCCCTCCACTGTGAGTGCGGGGCATATGGGGTGGGTTAAGAGGGAAGGGGTTTGCCAGGTCTGCGGGAACCGCCTGCAAACAGAAGAGAAGTCACCGGCCTTCCCAGCAGATCCTGAGCATGTGCTGTACTGACCGTTTAACTGGGGGGGGTTGACAGGCAGGGTTTTTTGTTCAGTGATTATATATATGTGTGTGTGTGTATATATGCCTTCTTGGCTGCTGAGCTTGGAATGGCACCAAGGGGAATCAAAACTCGCTGGTTTAAAAAATACATAGGCATATACACACTTAGCTTAATGCTGAGCAGATCCCTGAGTTGCTTGAGTGCACCCGCTGAAATTATGAGCAAGTCATCTACCAGTTCCTTCTGTACCGTCACCAGCCTTCTCCTGCGGTGGGGCCTGGCTATATCTTTCTCTGCAGAAGCCTCCTGGAATTGAGCAAGACTGGAAGCGTAATGTATTGAGTCAGGAAGCACCTGACAGCGCGTCTCCTCGTCTTCCTGACGTGACTTTCCCCGTGGCTCCTCCTTTCTGTTCGTCACAGCGCTGTGACATCTAGGTGGCCCATTAAGGAAGGGTCCTGTGTGAAGGTGAAAACTGCATTTCACCAAGGCATTGTTTTCAGAAATCGCATCAGACTAAAAATACGGAAAATGGCTTAATATTCCCGGGTTTGCTTTGTCTGTGTGTAATAGTCCATCTGTTGCAAAAAGCAGTAGTGTTGAAAATGGAGATGCTCTTTGGGCAGAAAAAGAGGGAAGAAAAATGCTGATGTTTTGTTCTTTGGCTTTATTAGTAAAGATCAAGCTATGTGGTGGTAATCTGTGTGATTCCTTTTTTTCTTTTCCCTGTTGTACCCCTTCCTTCCCTCCGGCACCGCAGTGATAGCTGCCCACCTCCCAGGGTTATAGAATAGAATAGAATAGAATCATTAAGGTTGGAAGTGACCTCAAGGATCATCTAGTCCAACCATCCCCCCACCACCTATTCCCCACTAAACCACGTCCCTAAGTACCACATCTAACCTTTCCTTAAACACCCGCAGGGACGGTGACTCCACCACCTCCCTGGGCAACCC
>VWZZ01007904.1:78150-124129 GCA_013399095.1 Psophia crepitans | reverse complement strand
GGGGGGCGGGCAAGGGAAGCCTCAGCTGCTTGACAAGGTGTTTTATCTGCTTGGCTGACCTGGGTGCCAAAAAGCGGCTTCTTGGGTATGTGCGTATAAAACCTATCTGAGGGTGCTGGGGTGGTTTTGTTTAAGTAGGGAAGGAAGAGCAATACCTTCTTCGCTTCTTCGGGTAGTCTGAAGAGCTTGTTGGAAAATGTAGTCCCGGCTGTTTGTCTTCACAGCGGTGTAAGCTGTCACGGGCTCTAAAGAAAAGGGAAAAAACAAATCCCCACCCACAAACCAAAAAAGCTTGTCACAACATTCATTCTCTTTGCCCCAAAGTGATAACGAAACAGGCACAGCTGCTGGCAGCCCTGAACAGAAGTGGCAGGGGTGGTACCCTCCTTGTCAGTCTGGGGCCTGTGAGCAGCGCGACTGCTCACTCAGCCTGCTGATGCGCGGGAGGCGTGGAAGGCACTGCAGCGTGCTGCAGGAATGGCTGCCCCTCTCCGGGGAGCCACGGGGCACCGAGTCACACCAGAAAGAAGGAGCTGGAGGAGAGACGGGAGAATAAAACTCCATTAATAAGATTGTGTTACTTTAGCGGCTTCAGCCAACAGCGCTGCCTTGATGGGCTCCCTCGCCCACACCATGGCAGAGGTGCCTGAGGTGCCCAGGGCCTGCTGGGGACTGCCTGGGCTGCGTACCTGCTGGAAGGGTGAGAAAAAAAAAAAAAAAGCAGCAAAACTATGAATCAGACTGCCATGAAACTAATTCACCCATTAATGGGGAGCCTCCCCTCAAGAGCTGGGTAAGGCAGCACCTTGGAGGGAAGGCACCTTATGGCATGAAAGCTTACTTTCCTGAGGGATAAAAAAGCATCTCCTGTGCCATTTCACACCTTTACTGATGGAAGCCAGATGATTTGTGTCCCTTTTTTTTTGGTGCTGGGTCATACACACCCATGTGCCCCGTCTCCCTCCCACCCAACACCATCTCCAGAGTGCGGCACCTACCCCAGGACAGGGCTGCAGGAGTCAAGGACAGCCGTCCTGGGCTTGGGACTGATGGTCTGCCCAAACCCATGGAGCTGAGCGTGGGTGCACCTCCCCAGCTGCATCGCATTCGACAGGCAGCTCACAACCAGCTGCCTGGCACTGCCCGCATCCCTCCCCTGCTGCCGGGGTTTTGGGGCTGCAGCCTGTGGCAGGGTGGCTCACATGCATGACGGAGGCGAGGGGAGGCAGGTAGAGCCTGCTCACCCTCCTCACTCTTGGCTTGGTCCCCTAGACCAAGACTGAAGCTGGCAGACCAGGCCTAAGAGGTGCATTTCTAGGGTGCTGGGGGAGTCGGGACATGTCTGTCCCAAGCATTTAATCCCTTAGCACTCATCAGGCATCCAATCCATTTAACAGAATCCAAAACAAATCTGAAGGTGTTCTGATAGCTGTAGCCAAACTGGTCCCATTAATGACCTGAAAAACACTGGGGAAATAAACTATTCCCTCCACTTGGGAAGCAGAGTCCACACCCTGCACCACCATGGCCGGGGAGACACAGGGCTGGTGGGATGGAGGAGGAAGGGCGTATGGTGTTGCAGTTGAGCCTATAAAGACCTCTGCTCCCTGCCTCCCTGCCTGGTCCCCAAGGAGGAAAGAGCAGAGCACATCCAGTCATCCAGAACCTTTGTGGTTCATTGAGGCAGGACCGACAGCGAAACCTCAGGTTAAAACCAGGTGCCCCGCTGCAGAAAGGGCAGGCTCCCACCCCTTCCCACAGCGCAGCCTGGGCTTGGCACACACCGGTGTGTACCAAGGCCTGACGTCACCAGCGCTGCGCGGCCAGGTGCGCCAAGAGGCCCTGGTAGGGCCTGTTCTCTCAGAGCGGAGGTGCCATTGTGGCAGGAAGGGCCTAACTCCTCCCCATCCCCACTTCTGCCGGGGTCACAACAGCAGAGACCTCAAGGTTTCCTTACTCATCTAGGCACGTTCCTCCTGATCACTGCCTCCTCACAGGTACATCAGACATGTTTTGACGAGGCACTACTGAAGAAAAGACCTCAAGGGTTTATCGTTTATGTTCCTGGCTCCACCCTGGGCTCAGTGGCTGGGCTTAAGCATCTCCACTCTACCCAAGCCCTGGTCAAGGCATTTACACCCTCGTATCAAACACCAATGCAAGAAACAAACAGGAGCCCTATCCTCACAGCAGATGAAATCCACTTTTTGACATAAACAGACCTCAAAGGCAGGCGAGGGGTCAGCCCAGGGCTCCCAGACACCAGCACCAACCTTATTCTGCAGTCACACCGCCCTGCCTCAGCAGCGAGGCGCCAAAACCTGTCTTGCCTTAGTGAGAGGACACAGCAGCAGCACCCACAGAATCCAGCACAGGCGTCCCGATGGATAAAGCATCACCATGCCACAGGCAAGTCCATATTAGTGCAGCTGCCAGCAGTTTCTAATGCCCAGTAAAATTGGGTTGAAAATTATGTTTTCCTTCACCCGTGGGATTGCACCCCGGCTTGTCATCACTGCCCACTGGTTGGAAGGGAGAAAAATAAGGAAACCTAAAATCTTCCAAAAGGAAGGCACTGAGAGGGCAAGCACAGACGTAGTTTGCAAGTGATTCACATGGATGCCCACACAGATCCTACATTTTTTAAGAGACAATCAACCAAGTATGCTGGAAGAGAGTGAGTGAGAGTGTGTGTGTGGGTGTGGGTGTGGGTGTGTGTGCGTGCGCACGCATGCATGTGTGTGTTTTCTAAGGGGTAGCATCATCCACCAACACTAGCAAATAAATCAGCCACACTTCAAGGAAAACCTCACCAGAAACTGTTTCAATGCACAGCGCAAGAATTACACTATAAAAGGCTTCTATTCAACGTGGTCAGGAAAACACCAGCTCTTGTCGGTACATTTCAGAATAGAAAAGGACTTAACAATATCTACTAACATGAGATCTGTTGTCACTTCTATTGACAGAAAAAGGTTGGATTGACTTTTAAAAAAATATGCTCTGTATATACAACCGTAGTCAGCGTTAAACTTCGCGCGCACAGGAATTCAGAATATACATGCGGTTGTGTTGTGCGGGCAGATGGACCCAGTCAGGTATAAACCATCCTTTTTTTGTACCTTAAGTGTCCGCTGAGCCTGCACTGCACACACAGAAGCACTTTGCTTTGTCCCTCAGGATGATGCACAGTAAGGGAGAGCATTTTATTACTGAAATACTTCAGAAATTATTTCTGTGCTGGCTCAGGTTTGACGCATGGGTATAGGGAGGAGAAAGGGTGACTGGAAAGAGCCCCCCGAGCAGCACAGCGATAGGGGAGGATGCGCACACAACTCTGCTCCTTCAGTCTCCTCCTGTGCCATGAAGTTTTTGCAGAACCCCCTGATGTTTAAGAAAATCAAAACATTCGCTTGTCAGGCAGTTCTCTCCAAGCATTTACATGAGTGTTCGACACAGGTAGCCGCTTTCATGTTTCACAACTTAAAATGAGAAAGCCAAGTGACTGCAAACCAGCTCTGCCTGTCAGAACACCTGGACCTACGGCGAGGTGACCTACGGCTCGGCTCTAGCTGCACCATTTACTCAGTACCAGCTCCAAAGAGCTAAGACAGGCTTTTTGTCCTTCCTAAGTACATCACTACTAAACTACATTTCAAGTAAACAGGCGGCCTACTTAGGACTGCTGGCATTTCTTCATCTCTCAGTGCAGTGAAAGACAACTGTGAGAAGTACTGGAATGTGGACAGTAGATGAATTTTAATCCATAACGGAGCTCAAGCAAAAGCCTGGACAAACTTCTCGCTGGATCAGGGCACATGAATCCTGCCAGCACAACAGAAAGTTCCCTGCCTCAAAATAAGCAGGAATATTCTGCAGCCTAAGACGACAAGTATGTGTCCTTCCACATTTTTTTAAACATACGCTGAACTTTTAAACACACGTAGCAGGATACAGTTTAGGACAAGCTTGCACGGATTGTAACACAAGCGCAAGTGCAGGCTCAGATCTTGAGTCTACCCATGCACTGACCCTCATTTCACTGGCGAGAGAATCAGTCCTGTGATCCTTTAAAGATCTTCCATGCCACCTGAGACTCATCCTTATGGACCAGAAGTGGGGCTCTCACTGTGTCCCGCAATGAGAGTCACAGCTTTTCCTGGCTCAGAGAAGCCACCGTCGTCCCAGAAGGCAGGTTATAGAGAAAGGACATTGGGGAACATAATGCAGTGTGAATCAATTTTGGTCCTGCCAAACCAGGCAGGTCTCCCCAACACCCATCAGTAGAACAGACTGTAAAATACTTTTCTCCCTTCCCCAGCTGCCACACAATTACCTCAGTTACAATTTCACCCAAGTCAGCTCTGTGGGAATGAGCTCCTCAAAAGCGAGCTCTGCTCCAGATGACTATTAACACCACCAGCAGCTTTTAGAAACACAGTGTCCCCGGTGTTTTCTCTGTTACTCACGTTCATAATGAAGCGATGCTCTTCTCTGCTGGTTCTGCGAGTCTAGCTTGCTGCCTAGGAAGAAATCTTCACAAGCCACTGACATGCATTAACAGCACCATAAAGCTTTGGCTCCCTCTACAACACAGGTCTTCAGAGTACTCCAAACCCCCTCAGGGTGGTTTCTGTGCCCTGGCCTGAGTGACACAGGCGCAGTCGGTGCACTGGCAGTCAGTAAGCATTCTGCCAGTAGCCAAAGGACCATCATCAGACTCCTCACCCTCAGCTACGCTGACTCTGCAAGCCCTTCAGCAACAGAAGGCGATGCCATCTTCTTTCTGCCACTCATTACTGACGTGGCTCTGAATACATGGTAAGGGAAAAGGTCCCATTAGTTTGTCGTCACGCCTCAGTTGCTTCATGTTTTTGCTAGGTGGACCTGAGAGCCCTCCGAGGGAAAGGGGCTCTGCGTTTATTTGAACGTGTTGACTTGCAGACACTTGAGAGTCAGCCACGAGCGTGAGACAGTGAGCTGGGAATCCTGGGGCCGCTCACAGCAAACCGCACCAGGAGCGAAGAGTTTTTGAAAGCCGAACCATCTGGACATCAGGCCAAGGAACTGCGCTTAAGCACCAGCCCCAGATGTTATTTATTTGTCTGGCCCACAGAGGAGAGCAGTTTTACAGGTCTGTCACCTGGAGGCGACAGCTCTACTCGGTACAGCAGTGAGACCACAGTCAAAGCTGCTGTTTCTCAGGGACAAAACTCCCATCGGTTTCAAAGGCAGCAAACCTGGAAGTGTGCTCCCATTCCTTCTAACTGCAGTTATTTTCCACTTTAGGGAAGAGAACTTACCTACGTATTTCAGTGTTTCTAACTGTTCTGTCACGAGGAACGAGCACAT
The DNA here is from genome assembly GCA_013399095.1 of Psophia crepitans. NCBI lineage: Eukaryota > Metazoa > Chordata > Aves > Gruiformes > Psophiidae > Psophia > Psophia crepitans. The sequence continues at coordinate 118,777 of VWZZ01007904.1, read as the reverse complement.
GTAGCTCTGAGGTTATAAACACCTCCCTCTCACTACTGCCATCGAGGTCATCGGCCGTTTCATACAATCTCAGCACTGACAAACCAAGGGGAGCCAGGATGCCGATCACACAGGCAGAGCCCAGGTGCTGGCCAAGAAACACTCAAGGCCTAGTCCTTCGCTGTTATTTAAAGTAATGAATCCCTCTTTTCTAGGGCACTTGGCAAAGCCCCTGCCATGACCTGACCAACACCAGTGCTCCTGTCACTCACTGGCTTCTATCACAGCATCTCTCTCGTGCATCAGAACTAAGTTTTACAAGAAAAACATAAATGGAAAAGATGGTGGCCACTATTTCTGGTCAAAGCCTTGCCCTCCCTCGGCTACTTCTGCCCTCTTTCTCTGTCATTTCCCTTACAAGAGGGCCTTTCTGCTGCAGGGTTTTATGAGAGTGCACATCATCACTCCGGGGTTACACATCGGTAGCCTGCCACGAGGCAATTAAACCCATGACTGAAACAATAAACCCACGATTGAACAATAAATAAAGAGAAAGACATACAGGTTTTAAATATAGGTTTCCATTAAAAGCATTACAAAGACAACTTCTCTTATTTCGAAGACAAAGAAAAAAATCCACTTCTACTAAAAAAAGAAAAAAATTTAAAAATCACCCCTTTGCAAGTAACTTTAATGAGGAGGGGTGCAGGGAAGGAAGGGAGAGAGGACTTGGAGAACTAGCAAGTGTTCCAGTGGGCGGATGCCCTCCATCATGGTCATTTTTCAATGGCACCTTCTTCTCACACAGTCAGGTCAGAGAGCCAGAGTGTCCTCACGTGGAGGATTTCACCACCTGCTCGTAAGGGGGAGGTGGCGTGTTGCAGTAGGAAGGTGGGGGTGGGTAAACCGGGTTTCCTTGTGGGGAATTGGGCTGGACATGGAAAGCCATAGCCATGGGATTCATCACAGGTCCACCTGGATCTGTGTAATACGGCACTCCAGGTTGTTGTGACCCTGAAAGACAGAAAAGGAGAGAAAAGGTATCAACACCGGCAGTGGCATCAGCTTGTGCTCTTACAGGGCCTGTGCTCTGCCCACTCAGACAAGGTTTCTCAAAGTGCTCATCAGAGCAAAGACAAGGAGCCACCTTTCCCTTGCTCCAGAGAAACCCAGGCTACTACAGTTGCTTCTTGAGATTTCACCAAAAAGTTTCACCTTTGCATGCAATGGAAATCATTTAGTGAAACAGAGGGCACCACTGCCCCAAGCGACTACCATTTGAAAGGGAAAACAGTGAGCCCGGCTCAGTTCCCCGGACAGAAAAACCTCCATGCCTGCAGCAAGGAGAGGCGTGGAATCCCAGATGGACAAAGGCGTTTCCACTGCAGCCCTGACTCAGGTGTCAAGTCTTACAAAAGGACTTCACAGATTATTTTGTGGTGCACTGGATCTGCCTGTACACCAGATTGCATCTCAAACAGATAATTTCCCTTCAAGGCACGATACGGCTAAGGAATAAACAAGTATGAGGCAAAAACCAAAGCTGAAGCCAATTATGGTTGGCTAACACAATGGGACAAGACTGCTTCGCACAGATTAAATTTAACAAACAATGTTGGAGCCTGCAGGGACAAGGGACGGAAACGTATGACCAAATGCAAAACTCCTTAGGCGTGACACATGAGGAGTAACAGAGACTGCTGCCACGAGGAATAACAAAGGTGGCATGTAACCCTGCCCAGATATCACAGCGAGTGGTGGAAGACAACTTAATGCAATTACAGCAATTAAAGTCACAGACTGCCTCTATTGGAATATGTAAATTAGTTTTCTTCTCTTTCTCTCTGTCTCTAAAATAGACTGGACTGAAAAAAAAAAGCCGTGGCTGAGCAACAGGTTTTCTTCTTTTGGTGCTCATCTGTTTTTCTTGTACTGACACAGACTCTCAGGGATTTTCCACTCAATCATTAGTTTTCCATGACTTAGTAACACTAAGACTCAGTATTGTCACAGAAGGAATACAGGCTTCTGGAAGCTTTAAGCATCCTTTCGTACTTCAGTACAAGCACTGAGGAAGGAGCTGCATACCCGAACCCAAAAATGTGGCCGTACAGTATTACACCAGACGGGTCGAGCCCTAAGGCACGGGGACGCAAACTGTCCCGGAGCCTGGGGTGCCTGCCTAGGGAGCTCTGCTTGGACACTCAGGAGCAAAGAGGACAGAAAGCAGATCAGGAACACAGCAATTTCCTTCTTAACACAATAATTTTTAATGCACCAGCACAATAATTTTTCCTTTTGCCCGTGTGAACAAAGAGCGTCTCTTCCTTTGTCACCGCGACGAGAAGCCCTTATCCTACTGTTCTATTGCCATCTACAGCATCAGCATGCGGCTGCGGGAGAGCCAGGCTGGGAGCAGCAGCCAAGTCCTACCTCTCCAAAGTGCGGGCGAAGACCCTTTTCTGTAGCCTTTCTCTTAAGCATTTTTGTTTGAAAGTTAAATCCTGCCCAGCTCTGCGCTTCTGCAATTTCCATCCCCACGGGGAAATGGGAGAGGTTGAGGCAGCTCACAGCTGCTTGCTCTTTAGGAAAATAACTGTTTCCATTAAAACTTCCCCAGATTATTATTGATGGGGGAGAGGACGGGGGCAAGTGTGGACACCAATCTTTTGAGGTATTTTTTTCAGTTCATTAAACCCAGCAGAAAACAACACTTGATTATCAACTCAGTAAGTATTTGTTAAGTGTCTGCAAAGGGGCCCAACTTTTTCTAGCACCTGAGCTGCCGGTTTGGGGCTACGGAGGCCAGACCTAAAGCGAAAGACACCTCCAGGTCTGCAGACTGCTGCTCGCAGGTGAGGTGTTCAATCCATTTTCCCAGTCAGGCCCACGGAAAAAGCACTCCCACCTCCAGGCTGCTGCTGCTGCGATGGCAGAAGATACTGCTGTTACCTCTGCAGGGAAGGAGGGAGATGGGCAAGGAGCCACATTTCAAGGGCTCCACCTCAACCATGAGCTGGCTACTGCTACCAAACCTGGAAGAGGAGCTACAGCAAAACGAGAACTTGTTTGGCTACTGATTCCTAGTGCTTTTGCTGTTGAATATTCCTAGAATAGTAGAAAAAGTAGGAAAAAATAATTGGTGGGGTTAAGCTCAGAGCCCAAAGCTTTTAAGAAATAGTAATACCAGTCTGGAAGCAGGTGACATTAGCAGGTCACCAAAGGACTGGTGTTTACATTCGCCCACAGTTTGTGTTCCATGAAAAACTAAAACCTTGCTCTAAAATTAAATCCGGTATTCGTCAATCCAACCAAAGACACTCCCTTTTTCACGTAATCTTGAGGTTATTTTTCAGGCTTAAAAATATAGTTTAGTTAGTCTGGCTCCCTCCCGACTGTCAAAAAATAAATACTCTCTGTGGAAAGGTTTGTTCAGTCAAGCAGAAAAACAGAGGCAGAATGGAAGCCCTAAAAAACCTTTTAGGATTTAGAGGGAAAAAAAAAAAGCAGCGTGAATAAAATCTTAGTTGTTTCTGTAACATCTTTTCATCCAGTTAGACCTGTGAGAGAGAGGGGGGAAACGCATGCCTACGGGTACATGCTTAAGGGTGCGAGAAAGAGCATTTCCAAAGTCCGCGCAAGGCACGCGGGTGTGCAACAGCCGGCGTGACAGGGCAGAGAGCCTGAACGCCGCCCCGCCGCACAACGCTCGCAGCCGCAGCTAGCTAGAAAGGGATTTGGGACACTTTTCTAAGGAGGCTGTGTTGATGCAGCCACAGTATTGCACACAGATGGAATGGTTCAGAAGACCAATGTTGATAAAGAGGTTTGAGGCAGCAAATTTTCAGAGAGACCCCTCCCTTCTCAGTACAAAATATTCAGTTGTATTTCCGCTTCCAAGCCGGTGTGAAACAAAACCAAATTGCCAATTCTGAAAAAGTTGTCAGAAAAGGTAATTATCCTCTGGCTGCAGCTCCTAATACAACGTGTGGCAAAACGACAGCCTGGGAGGAGAAGTGTCAGTGCACCAAGTGTGCCTGCTTGCACGTTTGTGTGTGCTTTCACAGGCACAAGTCAGCACAGGTTGCGCAATCTGGAGAGTGGCTAAAAATATCTCAGTTTGGCCTTGCTGAGGCAGGGAGAAGGGAAGCACCTGAATATGCACCCAGATATCATCTCAGCACTGCAGAAGGTTCTCCAGCTAGAGACAGCTGGATTCAAACTGCTCCCGTAAGGCACAAACATCATCTGCTTACAGGTGGCTCTTATTTTGCTGGATTCTCCCAACTCTCCAGAAAGGCTGTGGATGTCCCATCCCTAGCAGTGTTCAAGGCCAGGTTGGATGGGGCTTTGGGCAACCTGGCCTAGTGGAAGGTCTCCCTGGCAGGGGGTTGGAACTAGATGATTCTTGTGGTCCCTTCCAACCCAAACCATTCCATGATTCTATGATTCTAACTGGGTCTATAAAACAGCCGGAAGGGAAGAAATAAGAAACTTAGAATGCAGTACTGCCAGAGGAGCCATCACTAGGCAGATCCTCCTGATGCTCACAGCCATTGCTGACCAGCGAGCAATCAGACTGACAAGGAGAGAAGGACCACTGCTGCAGAAGAAACTGCTAGCCCAGCAGATGGGCTAATCAAAAGAGAAGACTTACAAGATAGCCAGTCCACAGAAGAAAAACGTTAGGCTTTCCTTTACTTCTGCCAAATGGTAAAAACTGTATTTAAAACTCTTCCTTCATATCACTGTTCATTTGGGGTACCTATGATTTTGTCTGCGGGGCAGTGAGAACTTGCTCTCCTCCTTCCATGCATGGACATGCAGCTGTAAAGGTACCAGGAACCACAACGGAAAGGAACTGAAAGTCTTGTCACCCTGGGTTTCAAAAACACCACTGCAGCTGAATTAAGTCGTTTGGAAGGCAGAAGACTTCACTGATCACAGGAGGTGGCGGCACGGTTTACCGCAGGTGCAATTCCTCGTCTAAATCCCAGAGTTTCCAAAACCCAACCAAATAAAACCCCCAGCCCCACTCTTTCTAAATGCCTTGGCAAATGTAAGAAATTAGTGAAACTTGTTTAACGAGCAGTCTCTGACCTGATGCAGTGTTGACTGGTTGTCTGGTGTAAGACACGTTAAAAGTAGGTTCTTCTACTAGTGGAGGAGGGTACATCCGCCTTCGGATAAAGAAGCCAGCTCCGCAACAGAACAAAACTCCCATCATCAAGAGGAACCTAGGCAAAGAGAAGAGGGAAGTCAAAACCCACCTGCATTCAGGCAACTCTCAAACCCAGACTGTTCACTGAGAGAAACAAGAGTATCATCTAGCAGTCATCAGCCTATGAGCGTTATTGGGGTTTCTTAAATAGGTTGTCTTTCGAGAGCACGCCTATGCCATTTGAGATAGCTGTATCTTGGGGCATTTATGGATATAATACGGACAGCTTTAGCAATTAGTACTACTGGCCAATGCTTTCTGGCATGCAGAATACAAATCTGAAACTAAAATGCCCTTGAACGTTTGGAAAGTCCAGGTTCATAACCTGACCTTTGTCATTGGGATGCTGAACTGAAATTCCAGGTCCGTACAGTTTCAAACTGCATCTCATGGACACAAGCCTCACTTTTACAGCATCGAGGCTGGCCAGGAGGTGTGGGGGGGAACTAGCTGAACAAGAGGAATACTATTCTGCAGTGGCCCTTAGAAGATTATTAGATGTTCTTAAACCAGTCAACACTGTAATTTTGTCGCCCATGGGAAATACAGTAGCTGCCTGTAAGCTCAAGCCAGAAGACTAAAGCATTCAGCACTGAAGATGACAAGCTTTGCTTTGTGCTGCCTAGATGGGATATACATTCTCAAGGAATAGGACATAATTTTGCTTCAGTAGTTCTCCTCTCAGACCCTTTTCTGACTTGACTAAACTGCCTTCATCATTCCCTTTCCCTGCTGCTGTGGCCACAGTCACATGCACATCGGATGGTTTTGTTCTTCAGACGGTGGCTTTCACTGTGTCTCCTTGATTAGGTATCAGACACGTTAGTGACTGATGTGAGGTCCTGTAAACCCACATGGTTCTTCTGCCATTAATTGCCACCTAATTTCAGGGCCCTTTACTGGAAGACAAATGACAACTGTGCTGTTTTGAAAGGGATGGGAGTTGGCCAGAGGCCACTGAAGTGGGCCATAGGCAAGCCCATATACCATGCTTATCTCCTCTGGAGCCTTCCCAGGTGCCTGAGAAGAAGGGTGTGACACTGCATGGCAAAGAAAGCTATTTCATGCAAAGGGACAAATTCTGTTCTCCTTTCTACAGTGAAAACGAGAGCAGAAGGAGGTCCCGTTTCCCTGAGCCAATATTAATACATTCCCTTTTGGCAGCGTTCCTGCAAAGGATTTGTTCTGAACAGAAAAACAGAGATTTACGACGTCACCCCGGGGATTGAGATGCAGAGCTCTTCAGTTATATCAGTAAGGATTGCACACTGAAATCCCGCAGTCAGCTTCAGGAAATCTCTGTATTATAGTATATATCAGGCTTCTGTTTTTCAGTGTTTATTCATTTCAATTTTGAAGGCTTTTTTTTTTTTTTAAGCAGTCTACAAATTCCACATAAAAATGCCTGAAATCAGGTTTCCTAGGAGAGCTTTTGCTCTCTGTAATAAGAAAACCTGTAATAAGGTTTTCTTCAGGTGCTTTCTTAAATTCCTGTCCAAAAATAATTTACCTTATTTTTTCATTATGCATATAACAGTGATTAGTTTAAGCTTTATCCAGATTACTGAGATGCTGGTTTCACAAGCTCAAATCTTTCTGCCTTCTTTTCCCTTACTGTCATCTCCACTGAAATCCCCACAGTCATAATTGAAGTCAGTTTAATTGAAGCCTCAATTCAGCAGGCAAGACTGTCTTAAACCCTGCCTAAATGCACAATCCTCGTGATACAATCCTCTTTTAAAACAGAGTGCCCAACAAAAACAGACAAACGCTGCTGCTTGGTAGTAGCTGGGACGTGCGTACAGAATTCAGCAACGTTGGATAAAAGCGGGACTGCTGCCTGTATAGACCAGCAGGATGCGGAAGCAGGAAAGGTCAGTTTGACACGAGTAACCTCCTTTTTCAGTGTTTTCTTACTACATCAGGAGGATTTTATAAGCACAAAACCAAAGCCCTTGCATTTATGTGTACACATACACATTACTGCATCCCTGTACCTACTTCACTGTAAAATACTAGAGTTGGCAATACTCTGATTCAAGTCCTACGAACAAGACAAGATGATGACAAACATAAATTTCCCATATGCTCTGACCTACCAAAAATACCATAGTCGCTGGATAGAGAGCGCTCTTACGCAGCATCTTGAACCGCAGCAATCCTCATAGGAGCGACATCTGTAGAGAAATAAGGAGGAAAGGGCATTAGAGGAGTGGCTGCCACTCAGGTTTAATCGGCATCCTCAAATCCGACACCGTTTGCACCCCTGCCCGAGGCATCGTTATAACATTGCCATGAGCCTGGGAGGCAAAGCCTCCTCGAAGTGTCCAAGGCCAGGTTGGATGGGGCTTTGGGCAACCTGGTCTAGTGTAGGGTGTCCCTGCCCATGGCAGGGGGGTTGGAACTAGATGGTCTTTAAACCTCCTTTCCAACCCAAACCACCTGTGGGCCTATGGATAAGAACAGACTGCCCTTGGCTGGATAAAGCTGTCAGTCACATGGACACATCCATGGCACAGCTCTATCACTATTCAGGAGGTTTTTGCATGTTATCAAAACTACCTTCCCATATACTCCTAAAGCCACCTCAAAAAGACTGAATGTAGCGTTTAATTCCATATAAAAGGACACATTATAAAGACAAGCAGTATTACTGTGTTTTCTTTCACAGTAAACCAGCACTGCAGACCTCAAACATGAGCCATCTGGGGTTTTATTCACTGCACCAAACAAGAATTGCAAAGTCAAAACTGCCAGATCACTCAATCTTTGTAAATCAGCAGCTTCCAAATAGAGAAGCCATCGTGTGCAGAGAAAACTTCGAAGCATACTATTATTTGCAAATTTCATGGCATTTTTTTTTCTTCCAGGAAGTTTCACTGGACTGCAACTGCCAACCACTCACATTATTTAGCAGACTTTCCTCTAAAAAACCCAAATAATATTTCATATGGAATAGAACCATTTTAACGGTATTATAGCACCGACCACTGTAAGCACAAGGTACAACCCCACTAAAAGCACATACAGTCAGCATCCTCTGAACAATTTCTGTGGTAACTCAATCTTTTTTAATGGTGTTCACATTTGTATGCTCAACGCACTGATTTAATTACGCATCTGGTTATGGAAAATTTGCCCAACTGCATGACTGTGGTCCCATATTTCTGCACAAAGCTAAAAAAATAATCAGTTGGATAATTGTACAAACAATTATATATTTACACAGTCAATTAACAAGGCTCTACTCACAAAATACAGCAAGTCACACAGGCTTCAGCCTCTAACCGGGGCCAGAGCGGGATGCTCTATGGATACAGAATCAGTTGTTTTGCAAGTGAGAACAGCTAGATGCTCTTCTGATGACAAGTAGGCAGGATTTATTTGAGCAAGCTGGAGGATCTGACATGATCAGCACAGCAAGTTCTATTAATATACTCAGGCACCCAGTCTGAGACTCAAGCAGAGTCAGTCACTCATGCCAAAAGAGGAAACAGCCACTTTGCCGTGCCTGAACCCAAAAGTGACCCGATTTCCAACCTTTCTTTTTTAAAGCTTGCCAGGAGCCTAACAAATGCTCATACTCAAAGCTACCAGGTATCACAAAGCTACAGCAACACTCAGCAAGTCGGCATTAACTCCTGTCCGATCGGGACCAAGGAAGTAAGCATTCCTCCTTCCTCCCCAGGTAGATCAACCCTTGCCCCTTTTGCTGATGCTGCACAGCAAGGACTTTTTAAGGCTTGTCAAGCCAGAAAAGCAGAGAGGAAACAGAGACCATAAATCTAGATGTCCTTCTTGGGGCAATTAAGGCTTAAATAAAATTTTAAAAAAGGATTTTAGGGATGTGAGCAGTCTTTATCTCTGCCTCCACGTGCTGGCTCTTGTCAGCCCAGACACCTACACCTGACCACAAGCAGGACAGGGAATGGATGCGCCCAGCCGGGCTCTGCCTCCAAAGCCATTTCCCAGATCAAGCCACAAGAGCTGAACTTGTACACAAAGTTAAACTAAACCAGAGAGCCCAGGGAGGCTGCACGTATGCCTGCCCCGTGCCCAACCCTGCCTTGCTTATTTTGCATCTGTTTTCTCTAGAGCCAGAAGAGATGGGAAAAGGCTATTTTAGAATATATAATTATGGTCACTCGAACGACCGAAATTAAACCATCATCTGTACGAGGAGTATAGTACCTGAATTTACTTTTTATTTTTAATCTCTGAGTTGTCTAGGCTACAAGTCAGCACAATTTTTGAAGTCTCAGTGACTTAGCTTTTCTTCCTGCGAAAGCGGACCAAAGTACCAGCTGGAAGACAGAAGGGCTCAACTGCTGAATGTTTATGAAGCTCCTGAGACCACTGAATGGCAAACAAACAGGTCATCTAAGAGAAGTTGTGTCTCCTATACAGATGATCGCACTTTCAAATGGTTGAAAAGGATGACGCAAAGGATGGAGGAGTCTCTCACTTTAGCTGCGTTTTGAGAAGTTCCATTTTACCACAGCCAGTAAGTTTTCCAAGGCAACTCACCCAAGGCTGAGCATTGCATTTTCTGGGTGGATCTGTGAAGCTAAACCAGTATCACGACTCGGAAGGAAATCCCTTTGAGATCTGACACTAGTAACCCCTTTGCTTTTTAGCCATAAAACCAAATGAGTGCTTGATTTTGCATGCCTGCAAGTATGGACACAGGCACCCGTATGTAGGAGCCTGGAATCAAGGATGATACCATGCTAACAACCTGCTGTTTGGATTCCCCAGCAGTGCCAAAAAAGACTGGAAGAACAAATGGCCCATTTGCCGATGATGCCGTCAGGGTACTGCGGAAGCTCTGCTGATCTCTTATTCTTGATTAAACGCGCTATGAAAAAACAACACAACTTCTGCCAACATCGATCCCAATTACAAGAAATTAACTTGCTTACAAAAGCCATATTTATTAGCAGGCAAAAAAGTCAATAAAATCAGTTTATTAATGGAGCAACGCACCAGCTTAAGTATAATCGGTCTTTGAGGCACTATCTCTTATTGCCTGACAGCAAACCCCAGCAGAATTAAGACCCTTGTTCAGAAAAAAAAGACAATTAAGCACACACACATACATTTAATTGATATGTATATTCTCTAAATTACACTGGTGCTTGTGCTTTGCTTAACAAGGAAGGACCGCTTGCGCCTAATGCCAGCTGAAGAAGAATGAGCTGGGGTAAAACCACAACAGCCTTACTATCAATCTGAACTAGACCGAGCCTATCTCCTACAGAGGACTTTTCTAAAGCCAATTTCCCTCTTTCACGCATCAACAATGATCCTAAGAACTGCGCCTTCCCAGGGCAATGCTTGTTTCATAGATCAAAATTTAACCCATTACATAGCGTAAGACACGATCCATTAGTCACTTTGCTAACCTGCAACTTCACCAAGCATACGGACTTTCTTTTGAAAACTGTCACGTGATTTATGATTTAGAAAGTACATCTCTTCATTCATTATTCAGCAGAGTGAAATGAATGCATCTGCATGTCCAATGACTTGTACTGCTAGCACACCAAGGAACTGCTGTGTCAGAGATCAAAATCACGCTGCGTGTCAGATCACACAACAAGCTTTTTGCATGGGTTCGCACTTAAATCATGCCACTGAACTTCTTTCCTTAAGGGACAAGCAAGGCACAAAGTTTCACGTAAGGGTATACGGTGTGACCCAGATCCCACAAACAAACCCTGGACTCGCATGTGTTCTGCAGGTGACAATGCTCAACAAAATGGTCCAGAAGCTCTTTTCCGTTTATACCTGCATTTACACAGCTGAACAAGTTCCTTCTTTGCAGAGCTGGTGCAGCAAAGAGCTGCATCTAAAAATAGTTCTGATTGGCACTTGCTGAAAACTGGAGAATTTAAAGGGGTAAAGCAAGGACTTCAGCTTTCAGCAGACTGTATGGCCTCAGTGGTATGACAACACTCCCTGTCCTCACCCACTGTGGGTATCCCACATCAGCACCGTCCCTTTGAGTTGCAGGCTGCAGTGTTCTTAGATTTCTTCTCTAGACTGTTTGCATCGTATGTGCCAAAACCTCATTCAACATTTAGGATGTTTGATTAGCAATGACTTTTGAAAGAGAAAAACAAAGCGCAGATTGTTAGTCCACGTGTAGTGGCAGAAACCCTACTCTAGACAGAGGGACAGAGAATGGGAGGGTGGAAGAAAACCACAAAACCCCCACAACAACTGGTTACAGTAAACTGCATGATTCCTAACCAGTGTCCTGTAGACAAGCATGACTTCAATTCCAAAAAGGGCTGCACACTGCTGAGAGGTTAAATGATTACTGGACATACGTAAGGCCTATGAAGCAAACCAGGATTCAGTGGAATACAAGAAACACTGGCAGTTTTTTAAACGTGGGGGAACCAAAGGGAGCTTGGAAGTTAAGTAAAGGAAGGTATAGCAACAGACCAAAACTATGAACAGAAGAGATGGATTTTGGGGGAATGGCTAGTATCATCACATGAAGCTAAGGAAATCCCAGCTGTGGACCAACTGGCATAGGCAAAACACCAGAAGGAGAACTACAGGTGCTCACAAGACCTGGAAGGGATGGACCATTGAGAATGGGTCACCTCCAGGCAGACTCAGCGCTGAGTTGTCAAAGCCAGAAGGCTCAGGTCTGCTACTGTTAAACAAATGAAGGCAGACAGCTGAAGTATGCATATGTATTTACAAAAAAATTTAAAAAAAATAATTTAAAAAATAATTTAATCAGCTTGGAACTCAGCTGCCAGGATACAGTGATGCTGAGCAGAGAAAAATCAAACGAGCCATGAAACAAAAAGAAAAACAAAGTGGGCAACCACCACACAGTGACTAGCAGAAGCAATTCTGATGAAGCTCAGAGCCTTGGCTGTGCTATCAGTGAGGAGTAATGCCAGTGAGCTCAACAGGACTACACTGCCGCAGGACTCAGAATTGGACCTGAAGGATGAGGAATGAGGATCAATAGAAAGTGCACCAAGTAATTGACAGAGAAGGAGTTATTTTTCTACCAAGTTTATTTCATCATTGATTAATCCATTTCAGACCATTCTGTATGTGCATTTCCATCTTTCAATAAAAAGCAGTTTTCAAAGCAAAGCCATTGCCTGTCCTGCTATGTAAGACTGCAAACATGGGGAAGACCACCAGACAGATGGAGGAGCTTAACGCCACAAGCACGGCAGAGAGATTATCCCAAGGAATCCATTTCGCTGCAGCAGACCACTGAACGTGGAAATCAAAACAGACCCCAGTTCTGCACTCAGGAGTCCCAAAGTGGTTTAATCTCTCTCCAGAAAGACACTGCAACATAAAGGTCACATCCCTCCACTGGCATTCACTTAGCAGCAGTAACACAGGCAAGATCTTCAGCTGGTGGGAGCAGAGTGATAGGCAACATACGCTTCCCAGCCTTGGTCTTAGAGCTGGTTGTGTCTCCCTGGCACGTCTGCCCATGTGGCCTAATTTTCAGGAGGGACACAACTCCACCACAGTTACCTGCAGTCACGGGTTCTCACTTGCCAAAAGTGTTTCTCTTCTTTTCTTATATGTAACAAAGGTGATCTCGCAGCGCATGCAAGAACAGTGTCTTGTAAAACTTAGGTCTGATTTTGGCAAATATATAACTATACATATATAACAAATATAACCGCTTCATAGATGAATGCAGTCATGACCTCCATGGAACAGCTGTACTTGAGTAAAACACTGCAGGCTGTACGCAGGAGAGCACTAGAGATATAGTGATCCAGGTACTTGATAAATCACTCAGCCCTTAACTACATAAGCAAACGTAAGGCAACAAGGAGGAAAGGGGATGTCAGGTCATTTTTTCTACAGGGTAGAAACAACAGAGACAGAAACAATATTTGCTCAGATTAGATTCCTGTCTGCTTTGACACAACTAAAACCTCCTACAGCGAGACAAGATACTTGGCTCCTGTCCTTCAGAGACATGAAAAATAAGAGCAGGTAACAGCTGAAAAAGGGATTATTTCTCAATTATTCTTTAGGTGAAGAGCCTATAAACACTATCTCTGTGCAAGAACTCAGCAGAATATGGTAAATCCTCCCCTACTTCTGATGGGATGAAAAGTATTTGCTCAGCTGCTCCTATCAACAACCCTTCCTACCAACCCTTCTATACAAACCTTCAGCTACCCAAGGGCTTGCCATATCCCCACCCCTCTCTTCTCAGACCCCAAGAGGAAAGCCACCCTACAGAGGGACTCTCCTTGCTGACTCTAAAGACAGTGAATCTCACCACATGTTTTTCCAGCAGCACACATCCATCTATAAATCTCTGCTCCTCCTGTGGCAGAACCTAGCAGGAATTGCTGGGGTTTGGGCATTGCCCAGTGGCAATATATGGCACCTTAAATAGCTATTTTTTAAACAAAGGCTGCAAGCCTTTCTTTAGCAGAGCAAAGCAGAGGAACAGCCTGGTGTAAGGCTCTGGCAAAAGTAAGACATAGGTTATGTGTATGATGGCAGTTTTAATTTTCTGGAGGTGGAAGAGAAAAATTTCACGTATCAAGAGGAATGAGGACTCCTAGTTAATCATCAGGATCCTTATTAAACACAATTAGTTCTTTATATCTCAAGCTGCTCCCAGTGGGCAAGCAGTCCTACTGCATCTAATCACCGCTTTGGGAGATTATAAGCAATCTGCTGGCAGGGGGCGATGGGTGTCCATGAATTTGCAATCTGCCTGAGTTTAACATACTAACGCACAGCAAATCTGTCTTCACCAAGCCACCACAGGCTCAAACACAGAGAAGGACATATGTACTAATGGCCAACAGTTAGGTGTCACCAAGTCTTTCAAAATTTTCATTCAGGTTCTCCCTGTCCAGAAAGGGTTAGGAGCTTCAGGATGACTTTGGAGTCAAAGTGCTCCTTGATACAGTCCCTTGGAGCTCAATCCAGGCACAAACCTTCCTGTCTCACTGACAGGAAACCAGAATAATTTTTTTCATCAGCCTCACATTAGGGTTTTTGCCCATGAAATGGATGAGTTAATGCTCTGATTAATATTTCAAGTCAAACAGCCCCAAGAGGAAAAAATTCATGATAAGCCACAACTGCGGTCATTGCATCCACTGGAAGTGGGTGGGACTGGGGTCCCTGCTCCACCTCAGCCAGAGGAGAGTCCAGTTTCAGAGGACTACTCCACTGGAAGACAAAGACTGCTTCCTCTCCTCCTTCCTCTCCATTCTCACAATAAGCTGCCTACACCTGGTCAGCCTTCAACCCCAAAATCGTTCAGAGCTTCAAATCTCAAATTCAGTCAGTCATCTGCTTGATTGCCTGTGAAGGCTGAGGTATTAAATCACTCTCCCCTCCTTGGGACTCACTCCTAGCAAGTTGAGTGGGTTGTTAATTTGGTAGCCTAATTCTCCCCAGGTTGTGCATTGTACAATTGATCCACTGAAGCAAATTCAAGTGCGTGGCAAGGCGTCTAGTTGCTGGGTGATTACTGCAGTGAGGACTACAACCTCAACAGATCCATTGACATCAAGGGTATCTAGCGCCTTATCTGAAGCATGAAGCATACCACCTTGAGAACACAGACTATTGAAGCTAGTTGTGATGGTTTGTAACCTTATTGTTTAAGGCCACACAGGACTGGTGTGTGGTGTTTTTGTTGCCTTTATATACAGATGGCCTGATAATTACTGCTGTCTTCCTTCACGATACAAACTGTGCACTTACGTTCTTGCATTGAACTACATATGCAAACAGGCTCTTCCTGGAGCTGCTTGCTGGTAAATCGGTGGCCCTGGCCTGAATCCAGGTCTCCGTTTCTGTATGGTGCCAGCCATTCAAGGAGCCTGGAAGCGTGCAAAACTATTACACTGCCTCCCCTCTCCCTCCTCCATGCTGGCTTCAAATCAAATGGAAGAATAAATCAACAGCTAGATTACTGCCCTAAGCACACACCTGCTGACACTTCATGCAGCTGTAATTGCAATGGGAAAGCTAAGTATGTCATCAGGAAAGCCAACTTAATTAAAAGCAGTAAACATAACAGGATGTGGAGCACAGAAAGTAGCTCCCATCATGCAGCATGCCCTGTGTCTAGAGTGGCGGGGGGTTTCCCAGCCTCTTGTACACACACTGATGGAAGAAGTGCTCTCTAACCTGTCTGAATAACAGCAACAGAAAATCACTTTTTTTTATTGCTTTCATTTGGAACAATTTGCACGTTCTTGGTCATGTACAATATTATTATTATAGACTGACCACGAAGCACAATAAGGGCTTACGCATTCAAAACCCAGGTGAGCACAACTGTGTGATCAATACAAAAAAATTTCATCTGCAAAGGAAGAGAATTGTGTGGAAATGCACAAGAAATTTGTTTCAGAAGTCACGGAAAACCACAAACAGAATGCTATCAGCGTTCTTCTCCAAAATAAGAAAAAGAAGCAACTGTTCCCCTGTAGGGCAGGAACATGTTTTAAACATGAATAATATTAACAAACATTCCTTCTTTAGGTTTACATAAATGTTCTTATACTAATTCTGAATGAAAAACTGAAGAGATTTAATCAAACATAAATGTGTACACATGCTGCACAACTGCTGTCTGCAGTAAACTACTTTCTACGGCAGAAACATATTAGCCTAAAAATATAGCACTTCTATCTGCACGTGCTTAACATTAATTCAGGTCGTGCTTCAGATAACAAGAATTAGCAGAGGTTACAAGACGGCACTCCCCTATGTTTCTTCTGGTCTTCACATATTTGCCAGCAGCAGCAACGGTAACATTTTCTTCCACAGCAAGTTTCCACGGTTCTTTCTAGAGGTCTCTCACTGTGTAGCAAAGAGTGAACAGTCCAAACATACTTAGACAAAGAACCTGTGGCAGAGCTCTAATGCAGGGTCAGTATTCAGGATGTGGAAGCAGGTACAGGCTATGAAGGAGGAGTTCAGAAATCACCACATACATAAGTGGGTGCAATGTTAGGAAAGCCAAACCTCACCTGCAACTGGTACTTGCAAGGGACCAAGTGCAGCAAGAAGAGCTTCTACTGCTACACCGGCAGTGGAAGGAAGAACAAAGGAAATGCAGAGCCTCTGCTGAGTGGGCTGCATGATTTAGTGGAGACAGGTAAGACTGAGGTACTGAATGCTTTCTTCAACTCACTTCTCACCAGCAAGATCTCCCAAGCCTTTGTGCTTACAGGTAGCGTTGAAGAAGGCAATGGAATTACCAGAAGTAGGTGAGGATCAAGTCACAGGTTACTTACAAGGACTTACATATTATGTCTATAGGACCAGATGGGCTCCATTCAAGGGCACAGAAGGACAAGGCTACTTTTCAGCATCTTTGAAAAAAGTCACAGACACTGAGGGAGATCCCGAGCCACTGGAAAAAGGCAAGTGTTGCACCCATCTTCAAAAAGAGGTTGAAAGGATGATCTGGAGAACTCTAAACCAGTACACTTTTAGTTGTTGGGAAAAATCCAAGAGCGAGTCCTCCTGAAACATGATTCTGCATATACAAAGGAGAAGAAAATTACCAGGAACAGTTGGCATGGATTTACCAAGGGTAACTCATGCCTGACCAACCACAGGGCCTTCTCAGATAAAACAACGGTAATTTGTGGACAAGCCAGAAAGCAGCAGATGTCATTTACCTCGACTTTAGCAAAGCTTTCCACACTGTCCCCCACAATACTGTTATACACAAGTTTGGATATTACAGTCTAGACAGGCAGACAGCTAGATGACTTAAAAAAACCACAAACCAACACATCATGCAAAAACAAACAGGTTGGATGGTGAGGCTCAGAGGGCAGTGGTCAACAGGTCATATTCTCCCTAGAGAGTATCAAGTAATTGCTAGCAGTACCACAGAGGTCTGGACCTGTCCTGTTGACAAGCGTGTCGCTGGAGTTGGAGATAAGAGTACTCTCACCCAGCTTGTTGATGGCAGCAAACTAGAGATCAGTCAATGAGCTCAAGGACAGGGCTGCCATGCAAAGATGTAGACTGGTTGCAGGAATGGCCTGACAGGAACCTCATGAAATTGAATAAAGACAAACACAAAGTCTTGCCTGTGGGAAGGATGAACATCTTGCAGACTGTGGAGCAGCTGTGATGAAGAGGCCCTAGGGGTCACAGCAGATAGCAAGCTGAACATGTGCCATGGCAGCAATAAAGGCCACACCATTCTGGACTGTGTGAACAGAAGCCTAGCCAGTAGATCAAGGGAAGTAACTATCACCCTTCACTGAGCACTTGTTGGACCACGTCTAAAATACCACAAATTAAATTGGTAAACTGGAGTGAGCTCAGTAGAGGGCCACTGAGATAGTTGGCCCTTGCTCTATGATGAGAGGTTGAGGGACTTGAGCTTGATCAGTCTAGGGAAGAAAAGGCTTCAGAGGGATCCAAGAGCAGTCTTCCAGTACCCAGGAGGAGTTTACTGAGATGGAGCCAGGCTCTTTTCAGCGGTGCAAGGTGGGAGGACAACAGATGATGGATGTAAACGGAAATAAAAATATATTCTGACTTGGTATGTGGATCTTGTCCACCATAAAAGACAGCCAGACATCAGAGCATGTTGCCCAGAGAGGTTGTGCCATCTCCTTCCTCAGAGTTTCTCCAAGCCCCAACTGGATAAAGCCCTGAGCAACCTGGTCTGATCTCACGGCTGATCCTGCTCCAAGCAGGAGTTTGGCCTGGAAGTCTCCTGAGAACCCTTCCCACACAAGTTACTCTCTGATTCTCTAATCACAATTACTCTTTTCCTCACTACTTCTCTTAAAAAAAAATAAAAATCAATACAGTATAATCCAACTGGATGAGCTGAAATAATGTTAAATCAATACTGGATAACATCAAAACTCTTTTCTCCCTTTAAGTCAGCCAACCTCTCCCTGTGGGTGACTACTTCACTGATCCAGGGACATCAGTCACGGTATTTCCATTGCTGTGGACATGTGCTTACCACTCATACTCAAAAGCATTTGTGCTGCTTTATAAACATGCCATAGAGCCTGGAAAGGAGAGGATTAGAAACATGCAGGTTCTAGCATCTGGAATTTATCACCTCATTAAAAGCTCCAATGTGATGGTGGCTAACAACACGAAGAAAAGCAAACAGAAAAGACGCATGGGATTGGTCCGTCATACCACGGAACTTATTTCGTCCTGTAATGAGGGGGACATTTACAATCATTCTAATCAAACTGCTCCTCATCAGCAAAATGTAAGGCAGCCTTCCCTCTACTATTCATTCCCAATTCAGAAGTGAAAAAAACAACTGGAGTATCTTAAGTGCTGCTGGCATCTGCAGAGAGAGAAGGTGGTTTCACAATCTAGTGCATTCACTGTCATTATTCACATTATTGCCAAATAAGAGAAGTATCTTGACTGTCTTTTCTGCCAACCATCGGCACTTTAGGTATATCTAGGGTAAGACTGAGCTTGCTTATTTAAGTGAGAGTAGGATGAGTATTTTTGTAGAGGATCAGAGCCAAATCTGTTGAGACAGCTCTAATTCTGAACTGCTTTCTGTGCATCCACACCGAGAGATGTATGATCTAATTCTTTTAGCAAAATCAGGAATAACTTGGCTTCCTGCTTTTCCAAAAGATAAGAATTAGACTCCAATGACTAATTCCTTTCTCTGCTTTATATTTGTTTATTTTTCCAGGCCTCATAAGCCTTTTGCTGAAGCAGAAGAAAATTATCTAACTGACAATATCTTGTGACTCAGACAACCAGAATACAAAGAAATGGTTGGTTTGGTTAGTGAAGTAATTTAAGACTCGTCTTGGAAATTCTCTGTATCAACAGTAGAAGACCAACGTACTTCTCTCAAATTCCTGGCAAGCTTTCCATGATGGGTTCTGTTCTGAAATAAGCCATATCTTAATTTAACAGATTCACTCAGCAGGGGTAGAAAATTTTGGAAAATGATCAACTCTTCAGTCTAGCCTTAAGAAAGGGAATTACATTTGGAGGAAACATGTTTGAATTAAACTAAAGCATACCACTGATCTATGAGGGCTAGAACAATTACAACCACTGCAAAAATAATTAGACA
Organism: Psophia crepitans; assembly: GCA_013399095.1. Classification (NCBI taxonomy): domain Eukaryota; kingdom Metazoa; phylum Chordata; class Aves; order Gruiformes; family Psophiidae; genus Psophia; species Psophia crepitans. Next base: position 99,482 of record VWZZ01007904.1, on the reverse strand, counting down.
AGGTACAAATATCATTAACTACTTGGACAGAGAGATGTATCATTATTTCTGTAACAGAGACCTCCAATCTTCACCCCAGCTTTTAATACAGAAAGCCTAAGCAACAAATTTTAAGGAAGTTTTGAGCAATGTCTCTAACAGCTTTTTCTTTTTTAAACAATTATACTGGAAGACAGATTGAATCAAAAACTAAAAAAACTTAAGCTCAAAAAAAGAACAGTCATATCACTGCACGTTTTTACCCCCCAATCTAGCTGAATTTCCAGTACATTTATTCTGACACACTGATTTCTTATCCCATGTTCCTCTTGCTTAGTAGACAGAGTCTTATCTCTGTTTTAGGACGGCTGAAGTAGAGCCTTTACAGGAAAGATTAACTCAGCTATCTTGCCTTGAAACTTCCGATAAAAGCAAACAACCATTTTATGTGACAGTCCACCTTGGATTTCTAATACCCTGGGCAATTAAAGAGAAGCAGGTGCCTTCTAGGAGGATGTGCCTACCCAGAAGAGATAAGGCATATGGACATGCCAGTCCCAGGATGCCTTGGTCCAGGCATGCCACACTAGATCTGTGAACAGACACAGGACTTGGTATTTCTGAGCTGACAAGCCAGCCTTTTCATTATCATACAAAGTATCTCCAAGAGAGACGTGACATACTGCCAGAAATCACAGAGAAATCTTTAAAAAGGATGGCACTGCTGGGTGTCATAAGTCTTCAAAGATAGTGTCAAGACCAAAGGACAGAATACATATGTTAAATGGGTAGAAAAAACTTCTGTCAGAAAACCAGGGATAGAAAGGAATGGAATCTATTGCAAACTCATCTGACTAAATATATCTGCTTCTTATGGACTGTTGTTCCAGAAATTGTAAGATAAAAAAAAACCATTTCACTATAGCACATCCCAGATCTAGATTTGCACAGAGGAGACACTCTCGGGATAAAGTTACACATGATGCCTTTAGATGATTTAACATCTAACCATACGCTAATGGAGAAGATCCTATTCATGCCTCCTCCCCCACAATATGCAGAATTCTCCCTTCCTCCCATTTCACCAGTGTTCGCCAAAAACTGTACCAAGCTGATTCAACACTGACTCAAATGTGCTAAAATGAACAACTTTATGTGGGATTTGCAATATGAATTAACTCAGTGAAGGATCAAACAAGTGCCAAAGCAATGGGACTTCACCCTAAGATACTGAGATTGGTGGTGCGCCTCTCCTCCATCATACAGGTGTGAAAAAATAGCACAGATAGGAAGGAGCTGGAGATCCTAGACAGCAGAAATTGAAATTGCAGAAGTAAAGTAGGAAACCCCAGGTACTGTAGACATCAATGACCTTTCTATCATTTTGATGCACACCCCCTTTAAGCCCATTCTCTTCCTATGCACTCAAATACCCTCTCCCTCCTCCCTTCCACATTTCTTCACTTGTCACATATCCTCTGAGCTTTACCTTCCCCAAATCCCTATTGTCTTTCCTTAATGTTTCTTCTTCCCTGCATAAACTCATAATCGCAGTAACAATAGCACGAACACGACGCTCATCATCATCGCAGTGGTCACTGAGCACTCCCATCCCGCTCCTTCCCCCTTCCTTTTTCCATTTACTTACACCACCCAGGAGACTGGCAATTGCAACACATATATGCAATGACTCCGATAACAGAGTGCTGCAGTAACTACCAAAACCACACACAGCTACTAGTAACAGTCTTCCGATTGACCTGATGCAGTCAATGTGCAACGGTTTTCCCCCCACATTAAAAGATCTTCCAAACCAACCAATAACCCACCAACACCACAGCCCCTCCTCCTTTCAATGAGGTGCAATTCCCATTAACCTCTTTGACGGACTGTAAATACGCACACTGCTTGTCTAGAAGATGATCCACTTCAACACACAAAGATGACAGTAAACTAGTCACCAAAAGGAAACCAACTAGAAAACAACCCTGCATGCATCGAATCTACTGCAGATAGTGAGCCTCCCCTGTGGACCCCATGCTTTTGCAGGACTCTATTTACCTGTGGCACAAAGAGTTGGAACTAACACTATATTCAAGTAGCTACCAAAGGAGAGCCGCAAAAGCATGTGGGCAGAAATGCAAACAGAACACTGAGGTGATGATGAGTAACCTGAACGTCAAGGTACAGTGGGATTTTCATAATTTCGTAACATCCCAGCTTCCTTCCCACATTGCAGCAAAATAAAATAAAATGTAGGTGGAACCAAAGTCCTGTTATTAGCACGCAAAGAAAATGAACTTATTTAAATTCACCCATCTGTTCTGGCCAACCATTTATGAGTAATTCTCAACATATCAGTCACCTGAAAAAAAAGACAGTGAGTTCTAGGCACAAACACTTCCTAAGCAGTTAATACTCAGGACTGCAGATGATTAAATCACACAGTGTTTCATTATTTCAGTGAGCTTTGTTTCTCGCCTGGCTTCCTGGCTGCTTTTTCTCTCTAGCACTTCTCTCCCGTTTCTGGCAGATGAAGTGGGGGTGGAGAGAAGGGAGGAAAGTTCTTGGGCAGCATAAGGATTACTGTAATTTCCAGTCCTTCAGAAAGGAAGAGCTTGCTCAGGGAACAGATGACCTATTGCTGCTACCTACTCCTCTACCCCACTTAATTTTATTTTTTTTTTTTCAAACTTATATTTACAGGTATTTACAGTTACGAAGTTATACAACTCAGGGACAAAGTTTAGTACATTTGTCTTCTTTCTGCCCCCAAATCCACACGGAAGATACCTCCCACCCACACATTTCCTCCTCCTTTGTGCTGTTGCTGTGGGCAATTTAAAACAGAGAACTGCAGTTCAGAGAGATCCTCAATCATGCACCTACAGGTCACGGACATTTGGTTCACACTCAAGCCTGATGTGAACATAGATGCCACTCATCAGAAGGACAGTTATGCCACAAATAACAAATCACCCCAACTCCCTAAATTAAACAACAGTATTAGCACAGGGACAAACTGACTTTCAAAGCATTCTTGGTATTCTGCCTGCTTACCTGCCCTTGTTCAAAACAAAGGGAGAACTGTCCTCCCACAGCTCTACTTACCTTTCCTTTCAGCATTCTGAAATAAGAGCTGTTTAAGATCTTGCGCTTTATTTTCAATCGGAAAGGTCGCCTGGATTGGGTGGCAAAACGAGTCTGTACACTTTTTTTAATAAGGAGAAAGGGAAAGACATAAGACACTGGGAAGGAGGGAAAGGAAAGTTTATTGCACCTTCATTTTTTAATTAGAAAAAGTCTCAGAGAAGTTATGGAAAAAGTATAGTTAGTGAAAAAACAACACTCTAAGAGCCTACAGAATCTAGTTCTCTCCTGAGCACTAGAAAACAGAAGAAGGAAAGTGATGACTACTTACATATAATATGTGGGATATAATCCTTCAAAATACCAGCAGTGCTTTTTGGCCTCTGTACACTACAAAGAAAGAAAAATAGGGTATTAATATTTACGTAGGACAATGTACAACTATAAACACAAGCACAGAGTATTTATAAATACTGTGACTTTGAGCAATTAGAAAAGGTTTATATTCCCAAAGATTTCCCGATCCTGATACACACAGCAACTGGGAGGTCAGTTCATGTGAACAGCAGCGTGCCCTGCCAGGGTTCAGATCCCTAATGCGGGGCTTTGCCTGCGGGGCCCCACAGCTCCCCACGATTCGCAAACAAAGTCCGTACGTTCGGGGCAGGCACAGGATCCGGCTGCACATGTTTCCTGGCAGAACTGCTCTCTTAAAAGACCACAGAGAACTTAAGAGCCCATCATGGTTGTAGTCGCTTAAGAGACTTCCAAGGCATAAGCAGTTTGATGACACTGTGCATATGACTACACAGTAAATTGAACAATTGCAGGGAATTAGTCATCTTTCTGGAAGTCTCTGGCATGCGGAGCCAGGCTCGGAAAGGAGCTGAACGGGGAACACATCCATCCCATCTCCTCTTCCTACAGCTTGGAAATATCTCAAGTGTTCATTAAAGTACCGGGGAAAGGAAACTGCTTTCTGCAGCCCAGGGGTATTGTTCTCTTTCGCAGATTGCCAGCGTATCCTTGTTAAAGTCTGGCGACAGGCAGTTTCTGAGCGTGTGTGTGCAGGCAACGTGGGAAACGCACATCGTTACAGGCGCTGCCAGAGTACAGACGGCAGCTCAGAACAATAGCAGCGCTTAAAAAAGAAAACCAGATGTCAAGCCCAAACTCTATATACAACGCACGAAATATTTCTGCACGTCCCGCTGATATTGCTAGTATAAAATGCCGTCTTCGTTGCAGATGTAGCTCCAGAAGCTCCACCGCAAGCTGCGTTATCTGATCACACACGGCCAGGGTGTTGTGGGACACCCTCCACAGAGCAGCGAGCAGTATCTCGCTGGGGTTTTAGCAACAACTTGCTCTGCTGCTCACACCTGACACCCAATGTCGGAGCACGCTTGGCACACCAGTGGTGCTTGGATCATCCTTCATGTTCACTTGGCAGCTCACCTTTAAATAATAGCTCATGTAAGTTTATTAGCCTCCCCGAATCCCAGAATACCAAATGAGTCCAGTTAAGACAAAGACAAAGTGTTTTCAGATCCCCAACTCTCACTCCTCATGAATAAGAAAGGCTGCAAGCTCTTTAATGAGCATCTGATGAGCTAAATCACAGACAGATCAATTGCAGTCCATGAAGACAAACTGCTATGGATTAAATTGTTAAGAGCGGTACAGGAGATGGGGGAGGAAGAGGAGGAGGAGGAGGAGAAGGAGAAGATGCTTTTGATGCATGTGATCAGGCCTTTCCACTAATCATAGAATAGAATCATAGAATCATTAAGGTTGGAAGAGACCTCAAGGATCATCCAGTCCAACCGCCCCACCACCACCTATTAACCACTAAACCATGTCCTTCAGTACCCCGTCTAACCCTAATACAACAGTCTCACACCAGTCTTCAAGATGAATAAGCTTTAGCTTCAACTGAAAGGATTGTTGGTTTTTTTTCTTCCCTGGGATAAACACAGTGGAAGCCTCATTCCCCTCAAATCGATGCCACAGCTCAGGCAGTATGTGGAAGAGGGCTCCATAGCTGCTCCTGGTGCAAGTGGTGTTCAAAGATCCATCTCCACATTTCCCCTATTCCCCCTTTCCCCTCCCTCCTTCAAAGCTTTCAGCTTTACAATCCTTCCTTCTGAATCTTTACAGCAGCTTGCTGTTTCCTCGTACTCTAAAATTAGAAACATGCCAAGTTTCTCTCCATAACACTCTGCAAACGTTTATGCATTGTAGACCCAGCAGGTCCGCTGCCGAGCCCGTGCGAACCACTTTGGCTCTTAGCCTTTGAAGGCTGCAGATCAGCAGTGCCTGGCTAAAATCCCACCGCCTGCAGGTTGACCCCTTGGGAAGCCTCATTTCAGAGTCCAGCTTGGAGTGTACACCATTAAATGTTTTTCCTTCCTGCTTCTCAACCAACATGAGTCACCATTTACCTCAACCGCCTTAAAGCCTTTGTCAGTCTCGAGCATTTTAATTGATGTTTTCCCAGCAATGCTTCTGACCACGTGGAGCCTGCGTACCCTTTACAAGTGTAAAGGAGACATTTATGTTCAGCACTCTTTTTGCTCACCCTCCTCCCCGTATTTTAATCTGCTTTACAAGTTCTAAAACGAGTTTGGAAGATTCCTCCTTCCCACATCTCCCAAGTTGTAAGGTTTCTGTTTCTGCCTCTTAAAAAATTCTCTATTTTACACAGCCAATATGCTTAATGCTGTCACAAGAAAGACTCCAACCTAGGAAAGTTTTGCAAGTAACAGTTCCTTCGAGCTTACGGGGCTTAGATACCCGCATTGACAATCCTTCGGTGCCCAGACTTTGCTTCTATATGGGCCCTGGAACAGCAAGTACCAATCCTGGTTCATCCTGCCTTTTTTAATGTAACAGCATTATGAATTCTGCCTGGCAGTTGTTCAGCTCTCCAACACAGGAATCAGGCAAACAAGCAAGTGGACCCGAGACGTGAGCAGCACGGCAGAATCCGATAGGTACATGTCAAACGGATTTACACACACAGGACAAACACTGTGGTCCCTGCTCCATTAAAACTCCTACCGATCACCATGACAACTTTATGCCAGTAACCCCGGACATAAAGCAGGCAGCTGCTAACCACCGCCTCCATTGCTGGTGAGCAGACCTCGCAGGAATTCACTGCTAAGAATAAGATGAGAATACCATTAGCTCTCAGGATTTGAGCCTCTTTAGCACTCAGGTACCAGCGAGATGAACAGAGCAGTCAGGACACGGATTAGTTTTTCCCATCCTGCACTCATCCTCTGAAGCAGGCAATGATCACCCGTCTCTTGCCAAAATCCAAATTATTACTGGCCTCTTCGTTAAGCTGGTGGAGAGCCATACAAGCATGAGAGGGGACGCACACCATCAGCAACAGGCGCTCATCCTCACAGAGCCTTTGGAAGATGACATCCTTGAAGTTGTTTGAGACTATTAAACCCTCCGGAAACCACAGCTGGCAGCAACTCACTGCGGTCCGCAAAACAGAAACAAAAGGAAGACTACTCATGTTACTGCAATACAAAAGGACCTCAGACAGGAGGGCTGGTGCCCACTGCACTAGCTCCTGTATGAAGACAGACTACATCTCAGAGAGTTTCTAACAAGTTCATGTCTTTAAAGAGCCATTTGTCCATTCACTAATAGCAACAACAACAACAACAACAAAAAAAGTAGTAGTATGTTTCTGGTTTTTAAACTAAATTTAGGTTCAGCCCTGCTGATGCTTTCGACTAGAAGGACTGCATATTTCACTTATAAAATTTCTCCTTCTATGTCTTTTAACCATTTGGCATAGCTATAAAATATAATACAAGAGTATGTTCATTTTTTAAATAAGGTCTAATTGGGTGTGCATATGTACTCCTTAGAGAATTAATGGTATGTGAATTAGCCAGATGCTTGAATACATTCCTTAAGGTTGTGTATTTGCAAAGAGAAAAAAACCCACAAGACTCAGGTTTTTGTTTGTTTGTTTTTAAATAAATCAGCATCTGCCTTGTAGTCTGTTTTCCTTGACAGACTGCAGCGAAGCAAACTGCAAGCCGTCCTTCCCAGTGGCCTCTAAATTCATTCAGATTTCCGTTAAGAAAGGAAACATGCTTCCTGACGCAGATTGAAATTGCAAATGTTACTGCTGCTAGTAAGAACAATGAGAAAGAGAAGTTACTAAAATATTAACCAAAGACTGGTTTTGATCACACCATAAAATACAGAACACGAGTACATATGTATGCACGTGGTGTGGGGGAAGGCAGAGCAGGCAGCCTGCTCACTGAATGTCAGATGGTGCTCTACAGATCATTAGTTATGCTTTGCAGGATTTGCAGAAATACTCTCTAGCAGGAATATCCCCCACATTGCACATCATTATCTTTTAGTCCATAGGACAATAAAGAGAAAACAGCTCTGATCAGTTAATTACTCTCTGCAATCAAGGGAGCAGTAGATTCACACCCAGGGCTTTTATTGGAGGTTTGGAAATTGATAATAAAAAAATGTAAAAACAATTACAGCCCCAACTACAGATAGTAAATACTTTCCAGTACAAGTGTAGTCTGTTTTTGTTCAGGTACCAGTGAAAAAAGCAGCCTGCTGCGGACAGACGTGTTTGCGGAGGGTAGGGGGAGGGCGATCGCTCTCTGTATGCCGAAGGGACATTCAGAGTGAGTTTGTGACATCTGCTCAGAGCCAGATTCTGTCGGAGGCACAGGCCTGCTATCGATCACAGGCTCAGTGAAACCCTATCAGTTATCAGCAACTGAAAGGGAGGCTGCTTCTTTTTAACCAGACAAAAAGCGAGATGATACACACAGTTTCCATTATGTATTAGAGTTACAAGGATGCAAATCGGTAGATTCAGAAGGAAAACAGCAGGTATTTAACAGAGTGACCTGCTATGCTGATATGACAGAAATTGTTCCCGGTATTCTGGGATGACCCACTTAGTGTTACCATCCATTCAGGTGGGTATATGCTATACGTTAATAAGGTGCAAGTTGATCCAAATGTCATTCTTGTGGCTACAGCCTCTGAGGCTCTGCTAGGATTAATTCATAGATGATGAACAGGAAGAAAGAGAAGTATCTAAGACATGGAACAAGACCTCATAGTTTGAGCATCACACAGTCCTATTCCAATGTACACCCAGACCTCTGCATTCCACTCGGCTAGACCAAACTAGCAATTGAGGAAATGGGAAGGACAACACATTCCTGACCATATGGCTCCACAGCATCTGAGAAACAACTGGCTACACCTGCAGCCTCTGTTACAGAAAGCGTCTTGCAAAACTCACCCACACAGACCTTTCCCAGTTTTATTAGTCACTGCACCTGGCAAATACTTGATGGAGCCCAGACAAAAGGATGGGACAGTCTAAAGTGCAGCTCCAGACTAAATAACCAGTTCCAGAAGGCACATTATTGGCTAGGAATCACAATGTTTTATGGGATCTGACCTTTAAAATTGGATCAGTTTTTAGAACGCTATCCATTTCAGTGCCTAGACATGAGCTGAAAGCATTATGAGGTATGAGCTGCTCATCAGATAGGGTGTGCTAAAATCAGAACTACTACTGCATGCTGAAAGTTTGAAACACTGGATTTGCAGAGACAAGAATATGAGCATACTTCTCTTCCACAGCCATGAAAAGGGCAAAATATCATCCATTAGAGTAAGAGACAACATATACCGAAACTGAAAAGTGCAGCATAAGGGTGAAAAAAAATTTACTAGAAAAAATACATCTTGTTTTAGCCTTGCCTGAATCCATCAAAATGCACCCGTACTTCTTCCCTGGTGATGTTAACAGCTGATGGTAGAAGTAGCCCCTCTTTCCAAACCATTCTAAGAAACTGAGCTGGCAAGCCATGTTACCAGCAATTTCAAATAATACTCTTGAAACAACAATCAAAAGATAACTCTTACTAAAAACCAGGAATATGTTAAAGGTATTTTTATTTACTAAGGTTATGAGGAAACAACAGGAAACTCTTGTATGATGGGATACTGATCCTTTACCAGGCTTTCCTTCCCATGTAACAGTAAACAGAACAAATACTATTCCAGATACAGTTGTTTCATCAAGACCAAGATTACAAAGTCATAAACCTCATAGTACACAGAATGATTTTCAGATATTTCAGAAGGAGTTGTTTCTGACCAGTCTTTCTGTCTGTTCTTTAAGAAAGGGAATGTTTCCCGTATAGGATTCTTTTATAAGAAGCAACTTTTCCATCTCAAGTTAGTCCATGTTTTACAACAGTAAAAGTTTTCAGCACAAGCAGCTAATCCTTACTAGTTCTTCTGGTGCTCAGAGCACATGCATTAATCATCATATTTTTATTCAGAATTAATGTGATTAATTGTAATGTAATTAATGTAATTAAAGCCTCTCACCATCAAGCAATACTTTACATTTAGATCTATAAACCTTTCCCACAAAGGAAATACAAATAACCCCCTCCATGCAATTTCAGTTCAGGAGCCTGCTTCCCGCCCCCCCTTTTTTTTTTGTTTTGGCCATTATGCAGCAAATTGAAAACGCACTTCAGTACTAGAACGATGCCATTTCAATTGAATAGAAGCCTTTCATCAGCNCGGCCGCCCCCCTTCCCCTTCCATCCGCGCTCCGGGATGTAAAGCGGTTTGGTATCATAAATCGCCAATATAAAACCTCAGCCCCGTCAGTTCTCGTTGGCGTGCAGCAGTCACACCTACTGAACTGCTCGCGGCGTATCTGAGCCCCAATATGAGACCACAACTGACTGCCTTGGACGGAACGGCTGCACTACACCTTCGGGCTGCCTGGTTAGCCACAGTTACGGTAGTTATTGTTGCTATGTGAAATGTCCAGCTTGGATCTGCGTTGGAATGTCAAGTCAAACGCCTATGAAAGCACCAAGAGATCCTCAACTCCAGCGATGGTTGGGACTTGCTTTACAGTCTCATTTCTGCACCCATGAACCCAGCAACACCAGCACAAACATAAGAGTTGGGGAAGGGCTTACGCCTTCCTGATGGAACCGACCGCTAGTTCTAACAGCAGATCTGCACGGAAGCATGAGGCATGCCACATACTGAAAGCATTTTCACACACACACACCTCCAAAAACAAGCAAAAAAGATTGAACATTCCGCTGGAGTCTCTGCAGCTTCAAGGGGGTAGCGGTAACCTTTTCTGTTCCAACTGGAAGGAAACACGTAACATTTTCCCAACTCCGCTAGAAGCGGTTGATCTATTCCAAATGCTACTGGGCAGGTTCCACAGCTCCAAAATTGAATTTAACTTCTGCAATTATTTTGTTTCCTTTTACATGTGCATGAGAAATAAAAGCAAGGTTATTATTTGCATTCTTTAACTACAAAATAAGTCATAGATCACCTTATCAAACAACCCATAAAGTAGGGTGTGTGGAGGGAAACGATCGTCTGTCAGGAATTAAAGGCAGGCCACGCCAAGAGTGAAGATATTCACTGCTTCCACCCGCAGTCTCTTTAAAAAACAAACCAAACATTATTTATTTTTTTTTTTTACAGATAAAAGGATTTGGTGATACAGTGATTTTACTTGTAATGAACATAGGTAACACTTTCAATGTCACCATCAAGACATAGATATCAAACTTGCTTTCCTTTGACTAAGAACTGGAAGCTTGGTTCATCTCCAGCCCTACCCCTAGGTAGGCACTTGCTCCTCACAGGAACGGATACTGCCTAGAGTACTACTAAGAGTAAAGCCTGGATTTGGGTTTCCCCTGTTTTTATCAAAAGCCATGCCAGCATTCATTCCCTTCAGCTCATGCTGAACTGGCAAATGTGCCTGTTTCCTATGTACATTTCGTTCTTTCGCTTTACCACCCCAAGAATGAAAACAGCCTTTAAATTACCTAATACTTAAATCCTCAGGGGCCGTCTTTCATCTCCCACAATAATAAAACCAAAGCAAAGAAAGACTGAGCAAAGCAAGATGGATTCAGAACTCTATTTTCTCAGTCATTCGCAGCACAGACAAGACTGAGGCAGTAACAGCATCGTGCTACAGATGCCGGTTAGTTAAACTATGACAGCCCATCAAAGGCTGCAGGAAAATAGATTTCTTTGATGGCCACCAGGACTCGCGGCAGTTGCTTTGGGAGTTCCCAGGCTTTGTTCTGCTGATGTTATGCATCCCCCATGCGCTCATTTGTTCCACGGAGAGAGAACGAGAGCACTGACAGGACAGAACACAGCTGCACAATCATTGCAACTCTTGCTCCCCTCCCAACTACCCTTATTTTTCACTCTTGACATTTAATCCAGTGGTGCACACCTTCCTCAGATCTTATAAGTCGTCACTGGAAAACAAAGTATTTGTTTATCTAACTAAGACTTTTCCTTTTTCAATTTTCTGAGGTATTTATTCCAGAACTGCAAATACTGGATAAAAATCCTTTGTGCTTTGAAGTCCTGAAAACATCTGTAACACCAAAGGCAGCAACTCTCCACCTCAAGAAACAAGATGCAGAGTCCATGACCAATCACACACCCAGTGCAGGGAACAAAAGGAATCGATAATCACGAAATATCATCTAAGTGCTGTTCCCCTGTTAGGAGCATCTGTTCGTTTTAAATCAGATTACACACATTATGTGTATATTAAACATGTGAGCATCTGAATACAGCGGAGATTAAAGAGGTTACCTTGGAAACATTCTGATATTTGAAAGCCAGTTTCTAAAACAACCCTGGAAAGTCAGAATTCAGGTTCTTCTTTGAGTAGAAGTATTTATATCAGCACTCTGTTGGGGGAAGCTTTGTTCTTGGTCAACTCTCACCTGCTTAAACAGTGACTGTAAGCCCCGCTGTCAGATGATTACCTACAGATACTTCCATTAACAGTCATCATTGCTGTGCCATTCACAGCCTCACAAGGCATCTCTATCTCCCAAGGGAAAAACACTGATGTTTAATTTATGGTACAGGTCCAGCCTAGTTTAATGACCAAACCAGGACTGAAGAAACAGTTCTAAAGGAAACTTTAGTTCAGCTATATTAGATTAACTACCTTGAAGTAAAACACTGAAACTCATAGTAACACAGCAAAGGGGAACATGGTCTGGTCTACACGGACAGCTTCACTGAACAGGGTTGCATTACTGTGAATATTAGAACACTGACATACGACCATCTCTGTGTTGCAGTTCAGAAAACCCTTTGCTTTGGGACTCTGGGAGGAGTTTATGGGTGCCATGGTTTTATCCCAGCCAGGACCTATGTTGCCCCATATGATGATGTATTGCTTCACCCTATTCCAGTGCAGTCTCGATCAGCCCATGGCAGATGGTGGGGCTGTGTTTCCACCCCTGGGGCAGTCGGTTCCAGGTGTACTGGACGCCCCTCCAAGTGAAAGCAAACTGTGGCCTGCACTCTGCCACCAAAGGGATCGAGAAAAACGCATCAGCTACATCAGTTGTGGCGTACCACTTGGTTGCCTCTGACTCAGTTCATATTGAAGTTCCAGCATGCCCAGTACGGCAACACTCACCAGCAGTGTGACTTCATTCAGGCCATGATAGTCTACTGTCAGTCTCCACTCTCTGCTGGACTTCCGCACTGGCCATATAGGGCTGTTGAAGGATGAGCGGGTTCTGCTGATCACTCCTTGGCTCTCCAGTCAACGAATCAGCTTATGGATGGGAATCAGGGAGTCTCGGTTGGCCTGGTACTGCCAATGGTCCACCATTGTGGTAGGGATCAGCACCTGTTGTTCTTCAGCTCTCAGCAACCCCACAACAGAGGGGTCTTCTGAGAGACCAGGCAAAGCAGACAGCTGTTTAATCTCCTCCATCTTCAAGGCAGCTATACCAGAATCCCACCAGTACCTTTTTGGGTCTTCAAAATACCCTCTCTGGATGTGGTCTATGCCAAGGGTGCACAAAGCCTCTGGGCCAGTCACAATGGGGTGTATTTCTGACTCATTCCCAGTTAGACTCACCAGTCCAGTTAGCTGTTGGGATCCCCCTGTCACTCCAGAAATACAGATGGGTTCCAGCTTGATAGCATTAGGGTACACTGTGCACCAGTGTTCACTAGAGCCTTCTACTGTGGGTCTGCCATGCCAGGCCATCGGATCCACACAGTCCAATGAACCCGGCTGTCCCTTTCCTCCACCTTGGTTGGAGACAAGGCACCTCTAATCCTGCTCATTGTATTCAGTACTTGCTCCTTGAAAAATTACTTAGAAGTCCCTTCAAGAGGATCATAAGCACAATCAGGCCTTCCACTCTGTCTGTGGAACTGCCCATTGGAAAGGGGAGCAGCATTTTTTTCAGAAGAGTCCCCTTTTGTGATCGTTTTCCTTGCACCGTGTGTACTCATGCCTCTAGGGTTAAGGTAGATTTTCTATCCCACCTACTCATGTCCTCTCTGTGGTCACACAGGTAAAACCACAGGGTGTCTCACAGTGTGTACCTGCTATATCCTCTCTCTTGAGCAGAGGAACACCTCTTCCTAACAGCTGAGATACTGGTCTGTACAGGCAAGGAGTAGGTCCTATCCTCTTGGAGTTGCTGGACCTCCTAGAACAGTTTCTCCATAGCCGAGACAAGGGACGAAGAGACGCTTTTTAGTGCTGGAGTCAGCCAGTCACTTCATCCACCACTGGTGCCTCTTCACCTTTCCAGTTCATTACTGCCAATAAGATGGTGTACATAATGGTGTGCTCCGTACAAGCTTCCGACACATCGGTGGTGTGCATTGGACTTGATCAGAATTTGGGAGAAACTACGTGCTGCCCGGGTCATAATAAACCATCTCCCCTGTGGCTAATTCCCCCAGGTACTGGATACCTCACTCCATGGTGGTCCACCTGCCAGAACAACATACATCATCTTCACTGAAGGGACACCTTTCCCTCACGCCTGACAGCAGTCACCTCCAGAGGCTGAGGGCTTGTGCCTCTTTTTCAGTTGCCTTATCAATGCCCCCTTCTCTAGGCAGGAATCCCAGCTGCTTGGCTTCCCTAATTCCAGGCCACTGGTCCCTTTATCCCAGCATCAGAGCAGCCGGGCAACAATGGCAGAATCAACTCTTTACATGAGTTTCACAGGCCACTCAGGGACAGGGACTGGGTGATTATCTCTGGTTCCACCTCTTCCTCCTGTTCTCGTGATGACCCTGGTTCATCATCACCCTTTACTAAGTGAGCTGATTTTTTTGTGTATTCCTTTTTCTGTATGAGGGCAACTGATACCAGTACAGGTTCGTTCTCTGGTCCAGCTGCAGTGCCTGTTGCCGGGGTTGGAGTGGCCACAGTGCCTGTTCTTTGGTCACCAGATCCAGAGATCCTCTCTTCCCCTGGAAGGTACTCAATAATGTTGAAGAGGGCTCAGTAGTGATTTGAATTGCCAGGGTGACAGCATACTTTTTCCAAATATTTTACTACTTTTTCAGGATTCTGCACTTGTCCAAGGATGAAGTTTCAAAACACCGGAGGCATCCACTGTTCTAGGTACTTGCTCATACTGTCCCACACACCCTGCCACTTATAACTACACAGCCTCAGGGCAGATCTCCAGGTAGTGTTCTTAAATAGTTGTTTAACTCTAAACAAGACCTGAAACACATTCAGGAGACATAGCAATAGAGGTATGCTGGTCTGAACATCCCAAGAGTATTCAAAATTCTCAAGAGCTGTTGTAACCAGCCAGGAGAAAGGGAAGGTGAAGGTGAAAGTATTCTCCCCTGTCTCCCTCACAGATTGGTTCTCTGAGGAAAAAGGGTAGAGTGTGTGATTATTGATAATTCCCAGGAGATAGTGCCGAGGTATGGAAATGACAGCAGTGCTGAATACACAGACCAAATCATTCTCATGGCCGACAACGTTATCTTATCATAAACAAGTAGTACACAGTGCAGCAAAAGGAAAAACCTCATCTAGCTCCCATAGGGAATGCATAATACAAGTAAGGAATTACTTTACACAACCACGCAAACAAATAATGTAACACTGTGACCAGCGACTATTAAACTAATACAATGAATGCTTGCAATGAGTTTGTTTTAATACACGCTGGTCAGATCTGTCATTTTTCCAACCCTTCGTGCCCCATGTTGAGCACCTAAAAGGACTTTCCTGGTTTAACCCCAGGCGGTAACTAAGCACCACACAGCCGCTTGCTCACTCCTCCCTCAGTGGGATGAAGAGGAGAATGGAAAATGAACACCTTGTGAGTTGAGATGAAGACAGTTTAATAGGATAACAAAGGAAGAGAACAACAATAATAACTTTATATATATAAACCAAGTGATGTACAAATGCAATTGCTCACCACATGTGGAGGAAAAACCCCACAAAACGCACCAAAAAAAACTCCCTAGAAAACCCACAACCTGATGCCTAGTCTGTTTCTGAGCAGCGATCTCTCCTGCCAGCTAGCTTCCCCAATTATATACAGAGTATGACATCATATGGTATGGGATATCCCTTTGGTCAGTTGGTGTCAGCTGTCCCTGCTGTGTCCCCTCCCAACTCCTTGTGCACACCCAGCCTAGTCACTGGTGGGGTGGGGTGAGAAGCAGAAAAGGCCTTGGCTCTGTGTAAGCACTGCTCAGCAGTAATCATAGAATCACAGAATGGTTTGGGTTGGAAGGGACCTCAAAAACCATCTAGTTCCAACCCCTCTGCCATGGGCAGGGACACCCTACACTAGACCAGGTTGCCCAAAGTCCCATCCAACCTGGCCTTGAACACTGCCAGGGATGGGGCCTCCACAGCTTCTCTGGGCAAACTGTTCCAGTGCCTCACCACCCTCACAGGAAAGAATTTCTTCCTAATATCTAATCTAAATCTCCCCTCTTTTAGTTTAAGCCCATTCCCCCTTGTCCTATCACTGCCTGCCCTTGTAAACATCCCCGTGTTATCAACACTGTTTCCAGCACAAATCCAAAACACAGCCCCATACTAGCTACTATGAAGAAAATTAACTCTATCCCAGCTAAAACCAGCACAATGGATTTGGGTTCATCCAGGCTAGTAATCAGGTTTTTCTTTGCTTGCACATAGTCTGTTAAAGTTCTTCCCAGTTGGCAGCAAACACATTATCTTTCTCAGGCCAAAACTCTCCTCAAACAAAGAAAGAGCAGAAGAGTTTGACCGAGCATAATTTATATTTGTTTAACAAGTCAGTTCAAGCTTTCAGAAAGATGCTCTATTGTGGCTTTTGGGCAGGCACTCACCAGGTAGACTGAAACATCAATAACTTTTAAGTTAAATGAAGAACCTAAACTCACTCCTACTCAGACAGTCCAATAACTGCCAGAGTGATAGCATATGATTATTACTTTCCAGTGAGACAAATCCAAAAGCTGTACCTCACAATGACTTATTTGAGCAGGAAAAAAACCTAAGCATTTGTCCTTGGAGTATTTCCCATGAAAGGGCTAGAATAAAAAAAAGTCAACACTTTTTGGCAAGTAACAACGCCTACTAATGGCAAAGAATTTTCCAAATGAAGTAACTTCCTACATAAGACCACAACAATTGCTTTTCTTCTATTAGGAACTTGAATGTACCCAAACAATAATCTTCCATGTCCCTGTTTGTCAAATTTTAACACAATCCACTAAGAGTATTGACAAATCTCTACATTTAAATCATAAGCATACCAGGATTAGGCATTTCTCTCAAAGGACCATTTCCTCGGTTTGAGTGATTACCTGAGTTTTTCTACATTTAAAATACATTCCTGGAAGAAGCGCGGGGGGGAGAAGAAAAAGAAAAGATCTGTTGTAGAATCCAAAAATTACTGTCTAGATAGAGATACTGGATACACATAACCAGACAAAATCAAATAACCTCTTGGTATAGCAGCCGTATCTAGGCTCATACAGCTTTTCACCCCTCAAACCACTCACTTCACAACTTGACGAAGGACATGCTGGATGCGGACAGCTTTTTACATGCCTCCTCTCTTGTGCAATCAGTGCATGCTCCTTGCCCAAACATCTGTCCATACACCTGGATTTTCTTGGGATCCCATCAACCTTCCATAAAAGTTACAATGCAAGTTTCCTATCCATCACTGATGGACCTCTAGTTACCACTGTTGTGGTCTGTGGTTCATCTGGTATTACATTCTCCTCACTGCCTCTTTGCTTCATATTTGTGTGTGTGGAAGTTACTTGACAAGACACAAAAAAAGTAAGTCGGGGTGCTGCAATGAACTCTGCTCTTCCCTTTGACACAGACTACACAGGTATCACAAATCTCTTCACTAAGGTTATTTCCTCACAAAGAGTATCTGAGGTTACCTCAGGGACATTCTGCAACTGAGAAGTGCGGGCTTGAGATGAGGTATAAATGAAACATTCACTCTCCACTAACAGGTGGTCTACACTCCAAAAAAGCTCAAGATCCCTGCCTGGAGGTATTGCTATGCATGGATAATAGCATCAGATATGGCCATAAATGTTTAATTTATAAACCTAGCAGCTAGAAAATGATTCAACTAGACTGAAAATGCTGAGGATTTTAATAGTGCCTGCCCACATTCACACATGGAAATAGCACCAACAGCTCAGACACAAGCATAGACACACTCGTCTATTTGGCCAGTATTGACAACGTTGCATAAATTCAACTTCTGGAGAAAATTAAATCCCTGTGCAAGCAGTGGGCAACTCCAGCGGTATCAAGGGCATTGCTCCTGCTGCCACAGGATACCGCTTGGCTTGCTGCCCCTCTCTTCAAAGGTCTGCCAGCTGACAGAGCTTGCTGCTCTTCCAAGTGCTACAGGAGAAATGGCACCACCGAAACAAAGCACTAAAGCAGCATCGCGATTCTTACATTTTTCCAGGACAGTTCTGCATGGGCAAACAATGCTTTAGACTGCAACCACAAATGTAACCTCATGGATGGGAGAAAGAAGTGGAATAGGAGCAGCAGGGCAGTGAAGCCAGCAAGAGAATGATATGTCCAAGATAACCAGCAAGATGAAAAGCAGAATAAAACCTAGGGCTAATTCTTCTTTCACCAGGTTTTACGCCAGCTGGAGTTAGCAGGTAAGAAGCAAAGCATCAAACCATAATCATGTTGAGTCATCCCTGACCCCACAGGTGTAGTTTTCGGAATGGGGAATATCCAGAAGGATGTCTGACGTCAGTCAGGTCAGCTCCTCTCCTCCCTTCTGCTCCTCAGAAACAAAACCATGAGGCAGCAGATGAGGCTAACTAGAACCAATGGTACCCACTCCGAGCAGTAGTCAAGGTTTCTTCCCAGCACTTTTCCAAACAGGCTTCAGAGGTCAGAAACCAACAGGGTGGCAGCCAAAGAAAGCACAGAGGCAGACTCTGAGAAACAGGCCACCATATAGGAGTGACAGCATCTTGCTACGGGTATTGGTGAGGGGATGACAACGCTGGCTTTGTCATTTTTATACTGCAGACAGATGGCTGGTGCACCTCTCCTTCATGCAAGGCAGCAGTTCCCATTTTTCACCTGCAGCCAAGTTTCAGAGCAGGAGCCCTTTTTGACACAGAAGCATGATACCATGAATTAGCTACAGCTCCTCACACCAGCCCAGGGCAGAAATCTTATCTTCCCATGGCACAAGGCAAAAACCCTCACCCTTTGTTTTGTAGTGTGCTTAGCCTCTAATTTGGGAAAGAAAAAGCCTGGCACCTCACCACTGAGAGGTTGCTCACCCTTGGCTCACATTTGCCACGACATTTTTTTTCAATGAAAAGATGAAAGATTTTAATAGTTGATATGCAGTGGTGCCAACTCATGTCAATAAAGCCACATTTTTTCTATAGCAGCAGCAATCTTTACTTCAGTTTACAGACTCCCAAATCAGAGATAAGATACCAAAGAAAGCCTCAGGCCTTCAAATACGTCAATAGGACTCCGTATACAAAGAGGACCCTGTGTTAATATTCACGGTAGTGAAGGTAAGCACGCGCCCAAGTCTTAGGGGGAACACTTTCAATGCTTTTAAAGGAATGGCTACCAATTCCCACAGTGGTATGCATTTTTTCTAAAATTATGTCCAGTCTAAGGTAATGGATGTCTTGCCATGAGTTGGGTCACATAAAAGACAAAGGAACTGGACCACCTCTCTCCTCAGTTAAAGGAAAAAAACCCGTTCTTGCTAAGTTTCTTGCTAAATTGCTTTTCAAATAAACAAACAGGAAGGCTTCTAAGGAACATCTTCTTGTGTTTTCAGAAAGGGTAATGCTTCAGGATAGGCTTTTCTCATTCACTCCTGCATTCACCAAGTGTTTAACCAGAATATTAGAAAGGCCACAGATTAAGTGAAAACCTCACTTTTTCCCTCAGTGACCCTTCCAGCTGCTGTTTCTCAGCATGTTCCAAACTTCAAAACAACACCCTAACTCCTTGTGAGGGACATTAATTCCAGGTGCTCCAAAAAGCACCAACAACGAATGTTGTGATACCCCAGCATCATCTCCCCATCTCCGCTCCGCACCCGCAGAGCTGCCTGGTGCGGCGAGGGGAAGGAGCAGAGCAGGATCCTGAACCCCGCTGGTACCAGAGCAAGATGCCAATTCATGGATCCATACTGACCTTTCGTTTTAAAGCGTGGGCACTGCCTTGTCATTCCTGACACGTGATCATGCAACTTCTAGGAAGAAGTCCGAGTCACTGGGCTGTTAAAGGATACTTAAGAAATCCTATTTTACAATCATTCCCTCAAGCTTTCTTAGCTTGATTTTAGGGCCTCATCCAGAGACCACTGAACAGAATGGCTCCTTGGATTTTGGCTTATGTCTCTGGGTAGGACTGTAAAATGTAAATAAAACAGAAAATTGCTTTGCTGCCACCAACCTTTACAAAAGGCTAAGACAGATGCTACTAGTGGTAGGACTTTTAAAGGAGCGGGCTGACTGTGGAAGGTGCCGGTCACCTCACCACGTGCCGAGGTGCCACTAAAACCCCCAGAAAGCCATACCAGCAACCAGACTAAGGGGCCTACGTAACACTAAATAAACTGCTAGGCTGCCCTCGGTACTATTTGTTTTACAGATGCTTTTGTTCAGCAGGGCCTTTTTTTAATTAAAAAGAAAAAGTCAGCCTCTTGGGGGATCTATTTTCCTTTCCTCTTCTGACTTCAGCACAAACACACTAGAAAAATTATAGCCACAGAACAAATAAAAATAGCTGAAGAACTTGCAGCTGCTGTTAATTTCTCAAGTATTCAACGTTGCCCATTTAATGATGGAACAATATGCTCCAGTTTCAGTCGTGGTACTACGCTATCTGAGCGGGAGGCAGATATTTTAGCTTGTGCGAATGCCAAAGGCAAGCACAGCAAGGGCAGGAGGACAATGTGTAGACCACTGGACATCCATGCCAAACCTTTCCTCATGCCTTTTCTTTCTCATTTAAAATTATTAGTCAACTTGCCAGCTGATTAGATCAGGATTGCAGACTTACTAACATGTATAACAGGAAAAAAATATGTGCTTAATAAAAATTCATGAAGTAAAAAACATTTTTACAGCTGAAGAGCTGATTTTTCTTTCTATTTTAAGTATCGAGTGTTTCTGGTGTGAAATGCATTACACAGGGACATTTTGCTTGATTTTCTCTCTGAATAAAGACTTTAACCAACTTGTCTATAGTCTGGATGAGTGGATTTCCCTAGTTTAGTACAGAACAGAGTAATAAAGTACTTGGTATCTGTAGGAAACAGAAATGAAACAAAACAGGCCTCAAGCTTGGCAAGGAGAATCTTAAAAAAAACAACAAAACAAACCAACAACTAAAGCCCTATCTAAATACTAAAAACACTTTAGAAGCACTGAAGTCAGATGCAGCTGAAATGCTTATTTCAGTACATCTCTTGCCGCTTTGCCTTCAGTTGCCAAATATCTTCTCACGCTTACCTGCTTACAAACTAGACTGAGCAGAATTCTAGAGAGACAATGCTTATAAATTCACACAACATCCATGAGTAGCAATGAAGCACAAAAGAAAAATTAAGACTTAGGTATAGGAGTAGATTTCAAAGGCTTGGAAGCAAGAGGGAAATTAGGAAATTGTTGTTTATAATTGGAAATACAGAGCTTGTATCACCATTGGGCTTCGTTTGCATTGTTCGCATGCATAACGGCACAGTTAGGGGTCATAAAGCCAGAGCATTCAGCAGGTAATGTTTAGGGAAAAAAGTTCTGTTCTCCCCTTGTTAAGGGCCCACTGGCAGAGAAAATTTTAAAATATGATAGGTAACGGG
>VWZZ01007904.1:52340-78046 GCA_013399095.1 Psophia crepitans | reverse complement strand
AAAAAAAAAAGGGGGAGGGGGGGGGGGGGAGGCCCCAACAACCCAGCCTTTGGCGAGACTTTCCTGCTGCTGGCCAAGGAGGCATGCGGCACTATCCCTCCTTGCGAAAGCAAACGCTCAATCCAACACTTAACGTACCAGTGACTCTCGTTCAGATCTCTCTATAACATCAAACAAAGCACCCGATGAACATGATTGAGGTGGGGAAGAAGATGGTCAGTTGAGGTAAAAACCATACATAAAGACTAGTTTCACACACGGCCCCGTGCCTTCCGGCAGGTAAAGCGCAGGATGAGCTGAAATCAAAGGCGGCCAAGGGCGGAGATGCGGCAAAGCACACGGTGCTGAGTACCTAAGGGCAGGGACAGCAGGCAGGCAGCACCACCAGCACTCTGCTCCTGCCCTCAGCCCCGGGGTGGAGAAGAACAGCCAGGTGAATCTGGGGAAGTCCTCTGCGAGCAATGTTGAGAGTCCTGGGGAGCCTGCTGGAGACAGCTCAGTCTCCAGCTGTTCCTCCGGTTTTTGGGCTCTCCCTGACCTCATCCTGTTCATAGAATCTGTCTTGGGTCCTTCCTGCTCTCTTCCTCCTGCCGTTTAACAGAGCAAAGCCATATCCCTCTGGTGTCTACAGAGACAGCAGTAATACAGCTGAACCCATTCTTCATGTTAAATTAATTGTACTGACTGTCTGCAGCTTGCTCCCTGCATGCATGTCTGCTCCCATGACAGAAGATGCTCATGCATATTAAGTCACATCATGGGACAACACATGTCAAGGCATACAAGGCACCTATCCAGCCCGGTAAAGACCTATAGGCTACAGTCTCCATTGCTAAAATATCTGGCCTTCATAGTTTGAAGCAGATGTGGGTGCTGCTCAGCAATCTCAGACAGGATCCATTCAGTGCATATTTCTCTGAGAAGATACTGGCTAGCTGAAACGTTTCATTTGCTTGTGTCCTGGTTTTGGCAGGGATAGAGTTAATTTTCTTCCTAGCAACTGGCACAGTGCTGCACTTGGATTTAGGGTAAGAATAACATTGATAACACACTGATGTTTTTAGTTGTTGCCGAGCAGTCAAGGACTTAGCTTCTCATACTGCCCTGCAAACGAGAAGGCTGAGGGAGCCCAAGAAACTGGGAGGGGACAGACAGGACAGATGACCTGAACTAGCCACAGGGATATTCCATACCATATGGTGTCATGCTCCTTATATAACTGGAGGGTTGGCCAGGAGATGGGGCAGCTCACGAACTTGCTGCGCATGGGCTTTGGGTTGTGAGAAATTGTGCTGTGCCTCATTTGTTTTGTATATTCTATTATTATTATCATCTTCCTTTTCTGCCTTATTAAATGGTTTTTATCACAACCAAGGAGTTTTGTCTGTTTGGGGTATTTTTTCCCCTTTTTGATTCTCTCCCCCATCCCACTGGGGGGGAGGGAAGTAAGGACTGTGTGGTGGTTTTAGCTGCCAGCCAGGTTAAATCACAACATCTCTCCAAAGAAACAAACTAGGCCATAAGAAGTGATTTTATTCAGCTTTTATAGTTAGTATCAGAACTACCAATAACATAAGCACTCATCTGTGCCACAAGAGCAATTGCAGAACTAGGTAAAATGAGACAACCAAGGAAAACAGAGGAAATATCTCCAGAAATAGAGAATCCCACACCTGGCATCACAACACTCCTGCATACATTGCAACATGAAGGTGATGCATGGAAGGGATGAAACAAGACCCTGGTCATCACTGAGCCCCAAGAACCCACTTAACACAGAGGTTTTGGAAGGAGAACTTAACTGATATTACACCGATATGAACAGACCCTACGTGGGCAAAAGCAGGCAGTACGTGCACCCGACTGGACTAGCTCACATGCCATTGCTGGTACTCCTGCAACAGTTTGCAAACCTTTACACTAGAGGACGTTCTTCACACTTACAGCCCAGTCCAGCCAGAAGCTTTCAGTGAGACTTCAGGGCTTGCAGCTATACTACCAGGTAATGCAAATGAAGGGCTATATTTTCCTTTTTGCTAGTAGGAGGTGGGGAGGGGAAGAAAAGGAAAAAAACCCACACCACAAAGCTGTTTTACTATGGCCCCACATTCACAAAGTATTTTTCAGGGGAAGAACAAACCAAACCAAAACTCTACATCCAGAATGACTGCATCAGTGAGATGACTCAGTGACTTCTTCCAGGCACACTGACAGGGACTGCTCTTAGAACAGTACAGTGTTCATTTAAATAAAAAGAAACATTGTCTGGAAAACCTCCTCACTTCAAAACCAAAATTAGTAACAGGATGCTGTTGGAATTCTTTACACAGTATTTTTTTTTCTGTTCACAATTTATAATTAAGTTCAAAGAGAATGAAACGTCAAACTTTTCATCTGCAATCACCAGGCTACAAAGTTCCCTGTTCATTCGTGAAAGTGAAAACAATCATAACCTCTTGACTCCAGCTGCTGATCTGGGTGGGGGAAGGAGATCACCATGAGACTGACAACTAAATGGCGAAGACTACTAAAAATGACAACTTCACAGTGCACGGAGTCTCTAAGGATGATTACTTGGAAATTCTTGTCCTATTTCTGAACAGCTCTACGAAAGCCTCTGCAACTTTAGAAGGCTAGCTACCATAGTAATGGCATTAGTGATAGGTTAGAAACATCTCCCTGAAACCAGAAATTACACCAGGAGACCAGAAACAACAGGCTGAGCATTCCTCAAAGGTTTGCAACTAGAAAGGTCAGTCAAAAGACACAAGGAGAGATGCACACGGGACCAGGACACCAGATCATGAACTCGTAGATTGTTGCCAATGACCCTGCTGAACACAAATGCATCACAGAATAGCATAAATAAATAATTTTTTTAAAAAGTATACATGCAACCACATCCACCTAGATGACTGGCAGATGTTCTGCAGGAACAATGAAACAAATCGTAACAGAGAAACAAGATCTGGACAAGAGGGAAAGATGATGATACTGTGCTGTTCACCCAACTCTGCAAAAGCAGAGATGGAAGGGGATTGTCTTTACAAACTTATTAAATGCTCCTCCAGGTTGTAGGGGAGAAGCAGAACTCTCAGTTTTCTTATTTGTACCTAATGCACAACTAAGTAAACTAGAAAGTAACACACAAAGGCAAATTAATTATTTTCCCAAGCTCTGTTTTGGGATAATTTCATCCTTTTTCCTATCCTCTTACTGCTCCTGAGGTCATCTATATCTCTCTTCCAGTATCTGTCTTGTTCTAGCTGATACTGCATTTTCAGACTGCTCCAGCTGACCAGCTGTTTTTGGGAACGCCCACACTCAGGGAATGTCTTCAGACAGTTTGAAATGCTGAACACTTTTCTTGGAAAAGAGTGATCATGACGCCTTTAAATTCAGCAAGGGAAATTAGAGATGTGGGGTTTGGTTTTTTTTTTTTCAGCTTGAAAGGAGGAAAATTAAGGAAGACACAGGGAAGAGGGGATCAAATCTCTCAGAACCATGTATTGCCCTTGCAGAGGGCTTAAGCAACGCCTAACCACAAGCCATCCTAAAACAAGGCTGTCAGCAGAGCTGAGGTCTCCTCACCTGCCCAGCTGGGAGTTCTACCATTCATGAGAAAGTACCAGGGTGCAGCCAACCTGACAGGTAGCCATGGCTGAAGCCAGACCACTGGCTGTCCACGCAGGCACCAAAACTTAAGCCCTGCTTTTGTTTCTTAAGCACAACAAAACACTACAGGATAATGTCTATACACAGGTGACACTAGTTTATATTTCATGTGGGCTAGTAGGTAGTTTTACAGTTTCGCCATACTTTGAAATACACAGTATACGGATTGTATAGGCGCACTCTGAGGCACACTTAACAAACCCTACGTAAATAGAGAGCTCCCAGGATTTTTTTTGCAGAAAGCTCCACATGCTGGGTTCCATGTGATGAGCACGCTTCCCCTCACACCTTCCCACAACCAGCAAGGTACCTGAGGACATTGTAGCAGGGACATCTTGGGGCTCCTTTGGGCCTTACAGGGAGACTCCTGCTCTTCAAAGCCAACACACGGTACACATGGGGCATAACGTTGCAAATGCATTACCTGCTAGTTTTGCAGGGGGAGAGCATAAGAAGAGGCCAGATGAGCCAGTCTCATGCATAAAATGCAAAACCTGTCAGGTCTCCATGAACACAAGTTAACTGGAAAAGCTCCTCGAGCGTCTGGGCAGTTGCCAGCCTTGCTGGAAACACTGCAAAGGATATTTACAGAAGACAAAGAAAAAGCCAGAATGTAAAACAAATTATGAGAAAGTGCCGACTTCTCAACCTCCAACAAAGAGCTCATGGCAGCCAGCAGGCATAAGAGCAGGTCTCTGGATTCACTGGCACTTGGTTGACTTTTCTCCCCCGGAGCCAATTCCTCGTTTTGTCACTGCTGTTTTTCTTCGTCCAGAGCCAGTAACGTTGTTTTGCTAATGGCTTATGCAGGAATACTGGAGCCAGAAGCTTGCACACTGGTTGCTTTTATTGGTCTATTAAAATGAAATGAAGCTGGTGTTAAA
The DNA here is from genome assembly GCA_013399095.1 of Psophia crepitans. NCBI lineage: Eukaryota > Metazoa > Chordata > Aves > Gruiformes > Psophiidae > Psophia > Psophia crepitans. The sequence goes on along the minus strand of VWZZ01007904.1, from coordinate 73,487 downwards.
GCTTTTATAATCATTTAGGATATTTCATTATGAGTTCAGCACAGAAAAGCAAGCAATGGCACGTTATGCAACTGCACAGCCATAGTGCATCTGCCCCCAGGTCTGAGGAGAAATCCGTACGGACTGAAGGGAAAATGAACAGTGGGAAAGTCAGTTTTCCTGAGTTTCTGCTGGTAGGAACAGCTGTTTGCTGTGCTTAGCGCCACAGAAAGAAATAAAGGGGAAATAAATTCAGCAGAAGTATAGTTTGATAGAGGCTATGTCAGGGTGACTATTCGTATTTATAATTTGTTGCATCTAGAAGCCCTAATCAGAAAGCAGAATGTTGCCACACCATCACTACAGAGACAAGGAGCAGGGACTATCAAAAAACAAAACACAAGAAGCAACAGAAAGCAGAATGCAAACAAAGGGTAAAAGCCAACAATGAAGCAGTATTCCTTGTCATGACAGCAAATAGTCTCATGACACAGAAACCATCGGTCTCTGGCTTTCAGTATCAGATGTGCTTAAAACAGCCCTTCTCAGAAAACCATGCCTAGCCATGCATCAGCAAGATGTAGGTATACCAAAATCTACCAGGGCCTGCAGTGAAACAAGACTGCACGTATCTGAATTTAAAGGAATGAGGAAACAGGAGAAGCAGCATGTCTCTGAGCAAGCGGAACCCAACTGCTTGTTTTTACCACAAGGAATATTAAAGTCATGTGCATATGATTTATGGAAAAAACCTCTGTACTGCTGAACAAACTTACAGTTACTACAGGCCCACACTTGGAGCTCACCTAAAAAAACCCCACCATGTAAGATCCTTAGCACCTGAATTTTGATTTACAAGCTTTAATGTAAGATACACTCATGGAAGCATTAGTTAAGAACAGCCAAACTATGAAGTGTTTGATACAACACAGATGATCAAAGTGTACTGTGTCCAGTTTTGGGCCCCTCACTACAAGGACATTGAGCTGCTGGAGCGTGTCCAGAGAAGGGCAACAAAACTGGTGAAGGGGCTGGAGCACAGGTCTTATGAGGAGCGGCTGAGAGAACTGGGCTTGTTTAGTCTGGAGAAGAGGAGGCTGAGGGGAGACCTGATTGCTCTCTACAACTACCTGAAAGGAGGTTGTAGTGAGGAGGGTATCGGTCTCTTCTCCCAAGTAGCAAGTGACAGGACAAGAGGGAATGGCCTCAAGTTGTGTCAGGGGAGGTTTAGGTTGGATATTAGGAAAAACTCCTTCACAGAAAGAGTAGTGAAGTGTTGGAATGGACTGCCCAGAGAGGTGGTTGAATCACCGTCCCTGGAGACATTCAAAAAACATGTAGACATGGCACTCCAGGACATGGTCTAGTAGGCATGGTGGTGTTAGGCTGACAGTTGGACTTGATGATCTCGGAGGTCCTTTCCAACCTTAGGGATTCTATGATTCTATATAATCCAGTTCCTCCTCCAGCAGTTTGTACCCAGATAACCAAATTAAGGCTCAAAAGGATCAATTTTCTTTATTTATAGCAATACTCTATATCAAGTCCTACTGAAAGCAGACAGACAGAAACCCTCACAAACACCAGTTTCTCCTTTCAAATGCGCAACGCATCTCTCTGCCCTTTCTAATAGAACTACACAACATACATCTTAAAAAACCAACATACCCAACCAAACCAAGAACTCCACCGCACAGCTTTCTCCCTTGAGGTGCAGGAATGCCATAGGACAGATGTTAGGCATGTTGCCTGAAAGACACGGGGACAGTACAGCCATAAACATGGCACAGCCACATAAAATAAAACTTAATCCTAACCAATAGTGTGAGCTAGAAATCACAGGATAAAACTTCGATTTATGCAGTACAGCTCTTATGAGTCAGTCGTGACGATAAACAGCACTCCTTCTGATGCTCACCCCACAGAAGGGAGCCGAGCATTTGCTGCAGAAGCAGTATGTGTATTCCAACCATCTTCTGGCAGCTGCACTTATCCACAGTCCTTCAGGCTAAAATCTGTCCATCTCTTCCTACAGGCATGCTGAAGCAAGCCTCTCAGCACTGAGTTTTGAAAATTATGCTAGACTAATTTGTCTCTTTCTCAGTGTCAGCACAGGAGGTGAACACATACTGATTTACCTCCTAGCCAGACCTATCAAAACCAATAAAGCTTCATGAGGCATGAGTCAATATGTACTTTTCAAGGTAGGCTTCATGGTCTTTAACCCTCTTCATTGAAAAGTCTTCTACTCCACTAATACTCCATGCAGGGTAAGGTACAACTAGAAGTTGGTAATGCTACTGCAGTCCAACTCAAACTAATGAGTTATTTTATTCCAGTTCTTTAAAAGCTTAGAAATTTAAATTAAGCTAATTTTAAAGCTCTGTTTGAGGTCTTTTTTCACATGGGAGGGTGTCCTGTTTCAGTCGAGATTGAGTTCATTTTCTTTCCGGTAGCTGGTATAGTGCTGTGTTTTGGATTTATTATGAGAAAGATGTTGATAACGCATTGTTTTTAGTTGTTGCTGGGTAATTGTAGTGCTTACACTACGTCAAGGACTTTTCAGGTTCTCAGGCCCTGCCAAGTGCACAAGAAGCTGGGCGAGCATGGCCAGGACAGCTGACCCAGGCACTGGGATATTCCCTGCCATAGAACGTCATGCTCAGTACATAACCAGGGAAGCTAGCCGGGATCGCTGCTCAGAAACGGGCATCGGGTTGCTGTTGGGTTTTTTTTTCCTTCTGCGTCTGGTGATCAATTGCATTTGTGGATCACTTGTTTTATTATTATTGTTGTTATTTTCTTCCTTTGTTATCCTATTACACTGCCTTTATCTCAACCATGATTTTTTTTTCTTTTTATTTCTCCTCTGCCTATCACCTTGCAGGGGGAGGAGTGGGCAAGTAACTGCATGGTGCTTAGCTGCTGGCTGGGGCAAAACCACAACAGAGGGCAATCCCAAATTTTCAGCAGATACCAGCAACAAATTTCTCCCCTAGGAATTTCTACTTTCCAAGAAGTGTTCATAGCTAGAAGGCAAAAGTACAGAGAAGGGCAACTGCAATGAATAACCAAATGGAGCAGCTACCTTTAAGAAAGGTCTAAAAAGTTTGGGAGCCTTCAATGTGGAAAACAGATGCACGGGTGATGGGCAAGAGCAAGGTTGAATGCACAGCTGAATGAGGTTGAATACAGAACTATTATTCATCAAACCCTGTAACATCAGTTTCGATTAACACCCCTTGTCCTAGCAGGAAATTAGTTCAAGAAGTACTTTACACAGCAGGCAGACAAAATCTGAAATCTGTTGCCACAGGAGATTGCAGAAGCAGACAGATTCAAAAGGGACTAGACAAACCGATGGAAGACAGATCCAAAACAGTAAGAAATTAAAGAGGGAGCTACACCCTAATAACTCGGATCCAAGTGCTGGGTAGGTTGGAGAAGTACAAAGGGAGTGGACCTCAGACAGCGGGCAGGGTCATGGCCTTTGTTAGCACAGCGCCTGCCACTGTCCGAGACTGAGTACAGGTACAGACAGACTCTTCTCTTGCCCATCTTACTTCTTTCACTCCTGCAGTCACATCTATTTCTCGATGCGCAATTAGCAAGAGCTGAACTAATAAACGGTATGAACAGAATATGACTTTGGTCTGTATTTGAAGGTGACAAAGCAAAATGTCTTTATAAAGGTTCCAGAAGCATCCTTACAAAGCAAGACAACACAATACATGTCAAACAGTCCTCAAAGAAATATTTGCATTTTCCCTACAGAATAAATTTAGAAGACTGAACAGATTTTGAATGCACTAGTCTTGACAGAGTCTTTTGAAATAAACCATCATGGCAGGAATATATTTTATTTCCTATTTCAAACCAAATAAATGACATTTTCATCATTTACTATAATCACTGCATAATCACCACTTAATTGGGTTTTAAGCACTACTACATATCTCGGGGGTAAGCATAAAGTATTAATAACCTAAAACCCACACAACACCTATAAAATATTTCAGATACGTGTTCTCTGACCCTACAGAGAGTTTGAGAAACAAACCAACAAATACATCGTAACACCTTCTGCAAGTTCATACATGGCAAAGTAATGCAGCATTGAATACGCCATTAAATATTCAGGCTCTCCCCCACACAGCTGCAAAGACTACAAACCTCATGATTATGCAGATTTAAAAATCCATAAACAACCACAAAGATGATCTTATGCCTGCAAGACACAGATCATCCCACTTAACAGCTCTCCAAGTAGGAAGAGCATCTCCTCTCTCCCATGCAGAAGTCCCATTGAACTTCATGGCCTAAGAACTGGCTAGATGAGGATTTAGAGAGGCGTCCAGTTTTGGCCAACACCTCCCAAACAGCCACATAACGTATGGATGGGTCTGTGTGCTAGCTTACGAGGGTGCTTTTCATGAAAGCATCATGATAAAGCCAGAAAAAGTATTTTTAGATTTCAAGATAAATCAAAATTTCTGGAAGATTTCTCTCATTTAAAACATTTTCTGACAAACTTGGGCAAGCATTTGGAAACCCATGGGGAATCCATAATTTTGAGATAACGTTATGACTGAACTTTGCTTGGAGTTAGAATTCACTTGAAGACAAATCTCAAATCAAATCTGCATGGATCTAAATAGGAAGAGTTTACTTTTTTCTTGCAAAATTATGTATCCAAGTTCCAGAATTAAGATGCAACAGAAACAGGACAGCCCTGCTCTGACAAGTGATGGAGGGGAGTTTAAGACTACTCAATGGCAATGTCTCTAGCTCCTTAAGGCAGAGCCCTAACTGTATCAGAAGTCAAACATTGCCCAAGGTCTTTCTACCCAAGAGGAAAGTTGGTATGACTGAGGTCATGAAACAAAGGGTAAAAGAGAACTCCTGGAAAGATACTCTAGATATTGGTATCTAGATATTATTTTTTTAAAGGTTTCATTAAAGGCCTTCAAGGTCATTAGCAAAAATATACAAATTATGAAAGAGAGGACCTACTGAGAGAAAAGTCCCCTATCCCGTAGTCAGACTGAGCACTGGTTGATGTGAGAACCAACAACACTGCAAGTGATAAATAATTCTGTGGTCCTCCGTTCTCCTCCTTAGTACTCAGTAAAAGGTTCTTCCTCACCTCTGTTAATGGTACAATCTGCTCAATTTTATTTAAACCAGCTTTTAATTAAGCCTGTTCAATCAACCTTATCTCTGTCTTTCCCACCGCTTCTAATCCATAGCTCCCAAGACTACCTATGAATAGAAGTTGACCATTTCTTAAGCACTAAAAGACGACTACAGAACAGAGATCACAAAGAAACATGCCCAGGTCTGGCAGCAGAGCCAGCAGCAGAATCCCACTTTAAGTGCCACTGCCCTAGCCATAGGGCCATAGTTTCATACTGCTCCCTCTAAAATACAGTAGATCACAAATAAAAACGCTGGTTGGAAAAATATCTTCAAATAGGTGAAAAAAGGAATGAGGCAACATTATTTCTAACATAAGCTGAGATCTAAAGAAATGACAGTTAAAAACCCCATGTTACATCACCATACTGGGCTCTTTTGCACCCAACAAAAAAAAAAAAAAAAGAAAAAGTCATCTCCATCACTAAGATTCATTATCAACATTGCCAACAGCCTCAGTCGAGGGACAGAGCACTGAGGAGGTGGGAAGCTTGGGCTGTGTTTCCACCCACGGATGTATTCCCTCCAGGTCAGGTTTGAGGCATATTTGCAAGGCGTAAGTGTAGGCAGCTGACTTCGACACTGCCTGCGCCGCGTCTGCCTGATGGTAGAAGAGAGAAGTCTTTGGGGACGTTGTACAACCTAGCGCTATTTATGCGCATAAAGTTGTGATCACAGGCTGAAGATAACACAAATGTAGGGCTTCCTCTGAGCCTAAATCCACAGCGTGCAACAAGAAACCTACACGTTGGTACAAGGAACTTTCAGATTGATGTTGCTAATGGGCATACTTCTATTTGAAAACTGTTTATCTCTTTTCTTTTGATTTCACTGCACAGAGCCCTTGAATGATCTCTCTTGACAAAGAGTTGCCTGTGCTAAATCAATCCTGATTTGCCAGCCCTGTCACTGGCCACAGAAACGTAAGATTGGAAAATTGGACTAGTCCAGAAAAAGCGTAAATCATTGGATTATTTCAAAATACAGGGAAAAACAAAACCAAAAAACCAAAGCCAACACAAAACCAATTAGAGCAGCAGACATGGAAGAGACTTAACACAGGAATGTATAAGCTCACCACTTTATATATTAAACATCCAGTTCCAGGGACACTTCATCAGTTCCTATAAATATTTTTTTTAAAAAAGTACCTAAGATTGCCTTAAGATTTTCATTACAGGAAAAGGACAGCCCCAAAACCAGCCTCAGCATGGTAGGCATCCCTACCCCAGTGCCTATCAGACGGGCAGAAGCTGAGGAAGGTACACTGAACTGGTACAGCAACATCAGCAACACCACATCCCACAAAAATCTGGTGCTTTGAAAAGACACTACCAAGGCCCTAAACTCAAACGTTATACAGGTCTGTTTTACAACAGTCTTTAAGGTTGGGAAAAGCATACTAAGCACTGTCTTCTCTGCAGTCTTCACTGTACCACCTACCCCATCCCCCTAGTCACTGAAAAGGAACAGTGACTATTTGAAATTAATCTCTCCAGTATTGCCACATTCCTTGCCTGGATGTGCAACAACATTCATTGCTATGGGACCCTCTCAACATAAAAGGAGGAGGAGGAAACAGATGTTTATAAGCTATTTATTAAACATATCTATTTAATAAACAGCATATGAATTAATTATGTAGTGGCAGATAAACTACAGATGGTGCCAGCTTGATAAGAAACTTTAAACAGAGATCTTGTGAGAAATCCACCCATATTAGGGAGCTGGGCACATAACTGTATTTTTGGGGGTTCTGAAACTAATTGTTTCCTGCAGTCCTAAACCAAAACAAACAAACAAAAAACCAAAACAAACAAACAATCAAGCAAACAAACAAAACAACAAAAAACCACCAAAAACCAGATGCCAAGAAAACAAAGATAAGTGTCCCAACAGACACATCTGCAGAACAGACAGGTAAGAGAAAGGAGGTGGCAGCAATTGTCACCTTGCAGTCAAGATTCCCCCAAACCAGTTAACACGCTCTGCCACGATATAGTAAATTGCGTTCAGGTCTCTGCCCCTCCCAGAAGGACTTGAATCCCTCTCATTCTAGTAGAAGTGAATGAGCATCAAGCTGCAAGCGATCAGAAAAGACATTGTCTCAGATTTCTGTGCTGGCAATGTTTCTACCTGAATGAAATGCAGAACTATAGGAGCAAATGCCAACCTACACCAGCATCCTACCTCTACGAGGAAAGAACAGCAAAACTTCAGGGACATCACGTAAGAACAGCAGGGACAGAATTACCTCCTTTTCCAATAGACCCAAGCAGATTCCCCAAATCCCCTACATAAGCACTTCCCAAGTCAAGGCCATGCTGTTTAATAGCAACCAAAAGATCCATCATCTCATTCTTTTTTGTCTTTCATTTCCCTGTTCTTCCATCTCTGAAGGGGCACGATTGGAACAAGCACTGCAAACCCAGGACTTCCTCTTCAAAGAGGATCTATACCATTGAGCTACGGTGTAGCTTTCCACCTAGCTTGGCGTGTATTTCCTTTGCATTTTACACAGTGGAGAACATGGGTAACTTCAACAACTGACACAGGGTATACTGGAATTAATCTCTCTTGAAGGCTAGGAACTCTTCCAGGAAAGGAGTGATAAACACTCAGATCATCCTGAGGACACAAAGGAGATAAAACCAGCCTCACACGCCCTGGGTCAGTTCCAAGCTTTTCAGAAAAAAAAGTTCCATTCTCCTCTGATCACATACTGTAAACCTATACTTTCAATTCCTTAGTGTTTGGAAGTATTTAAACAAAACCAGCCTTTTAAAGTGCTGAAACTGTTTCAGTGGGATGTTATTTCTATTTGGACTACAACTACTCTGTGGCATTTAGCCAGTTTCACAAAACTTTAGACTGTCCTGAGACTGCATTTTTCAGTGAACGATTAATTAAAAGAAAAAAAACAAACTCAAAACCCTCAAACCCAAGCATTAGTTCTTGCAGTATTTCAGCATGTGTGAACGCAGCACTAAAAAGACAGTAAGAAGTTAATCAGATTTAGTCAGCTAACCAAAGAGATGGGATGCAGTGAAGACTTATGTTAGTTCATGTTGTACTCTAATAAATGTTGCCATCACCGACAGTCTGAGGCTAATTTGATCAACAAAATTAATTAAGTCAAATAGACAATGCCAATACAAGTACAGCTCAGTGGGAAACATCCAAATGTGTAAATCAAAAAGACTAGGATAAAGATGCATATAGGATAAGAGTCTGGGTGTATCTATTGAGCTCAGATTCACTACTAACAGGATGCACTGAACAAACATCAGGGTAACAATTTGGTAATTCCACAGGTAGTGGAGTCCCAATCCAACAAATTTTCCTCCAGATCATCCACGTGCCTGGACGGATTCATCCCATCTACAAGATACCGAGCAAAAATGCCCATGCTTCGAAATCCATGAAAAGGAAGGGCTAGTTGCAAAGCATGCACTTACCTAAACCAGAGTAAGTGTTTGCAGTGAAGTCAAAGCAGTTTCCTTGTACCTCACTGGACTGGGAAACCAGGCGTCAGAAATGTCAAGCTTCCAGCTCTGCCACTGGCACCATGCACGGCACTTCCTGCCCACTTCCCCACTCTGTACGATGGCTACGCACCCAGCCTGCATGTGACTGGAACACGCTACAGCACATTTCATGTTTCTTAAGTGCTATGAAATCCTTCTGTGAGAGGTGCCAGATGAGCACACTTAGTGCCATTACAAATAATTGCAAAATTCTGGTTTCCCATAAAAATCTAAGTACTAACTGTCAGAGATTTCTGAAGCGTAACAGCCCAATTTGTTCTTTATTTGATTACTTGTGTTTGAATAAAGCATGAAGAAATACCGTAAATGTACAAATAGGTTTAATCTAATTTGGAAGACGTATTCATGGTAACAGCTTTTCCAAATATCCAACAGATATCAAAGTCTAGGACATCATCAAGAGTTCCTCCTTCAGAACAATATACAGCGCTAAAGGAGAAAGGAACAGTGGGTTTTTGGGTGGGTTTTGGTTTGGTTTTCTTTTCAGTTAAAGAGCCAGGTATTACAGTCAGGTCCATGATTTAGTTTTCCCACCTTCAATGCGGGTTTTAGGAAGAAGCATCTGGGCACGAGCACCACGTCTGTCCCTGCAGACCCTGGTACACCCAGCAGACAGAAGCTGTACACGGCACAGCAGGGCTATGTTGGCCCCGACGGCTGTATCCATCACACCGGCTCCGCAGGCATTTCTGCGCCAAGCTGACACACGTACAGCGCCCCGGCACAAAGGTGGTGCATCCCTGCCATCGGCTGGCTGCAAAAACACGCACCAGGCTGAGGGAGGGCCAAGTCCAGACAAACCTGGCAAGCCTGCAGAGACAGGGAGACACCTTGGAAGAGTCATTTGTTCACGTGGATGATTTCACAGTCGGGTCTCAGTCCTTTCTCAAGACGCATGTATTTACAATCCTTACGAGCAAGGCAGTTCCCTTCGAGGAGATGTCCAGGGAGCCATCAGTAGCGTTAGAGTAACACTTGCAAATGCTGACAATGAAGTTACAAGTGTCGTTCCCACCGCTGTGAATAAGGCCGCCGAGCTTTCTCCAGGCGGTACTCAGGAAACCCAGTGCTAACTGTCCCTTCGTAGCTTTGCTTCACATCATGTTTAAATGTTCTTGCCTGAAGGAAAGCCTTTTTACAGAGGGTCCCTGTTTCCAAGCCTTTCTAGATCTTTTTTAAAAGCTTGCTGCAGGAACATTTCAAAAGGAAACTTCTTAGAAGTTATTAATTTGGCTCTATCAGGTACTTCCAGACAGTGGGACATTTGCAGACACTGCTCACATTTTTCCTCTGTCAGACTTTCGGAAATCTATTTAACTGAACTTGAACCCTTGTAAGAAATGTAATATCTTTACAGCCTATTTTCTTGAAAGGGAGAAAAATCACTGATTAGGGTTGGAGTTAAAACTCCAGAACACATAAGCCATTATCATTCTCCCCACCAGTGAGACCACTGCCACCAAACACAACACAACTGGTACACTTCAGTGGAACCCAGGGATTTCTGCCATGGACTAGCAACCTGCATTATCAAAGCCTGCAACTGGAGGGTCCCAGAACGCAGAAGAACATACACTCCTAAAATCAATCAGGTGATACATGCTGTGTCCGATATTGGCAACATAGACAAAAGTAAAGCAAAATCTTGTACAGCATCTCTGCTCTGGATCTGAAAATTGCTCTCATACTTGTTTATACCATATTCATATCCATTTGAAACTAAGAAATAATGTTTTCCTTTGATCCCAGGCAGGAGTTTGTAGACATACCTCTCATTAATGTTGATGTAAATGAGATACCCTTTCAGTTTCACTGGTTTTAACAAGTTAATACAGTAGATGAATTTTGTCTTCCTCCTCTTTTCACTACTTCAAACTTGCCTATCAGTCCCGTTGGAACTATTCTTACTGTAACTGCACAGTTGCAAATTAAACAGTTTTCACCTTATAAAAGCTGCCACAATAGCTCTCATGCGTCCTTACACGCTCTTGCAGAACAACCCTCACCATAACTCACATCTTTCAGATGTGCTGTTTGAGACTGAAAATGTAAGTCCATTAAACTCTTGTGAATTTCCAGGGTATCATAATAATTTCACATGGCCTGTGCCTGGCCCATCATCTCCACAGTACACAGAAAGCTTACCAGCTGCACGAGCAGTTTCCTCTGCCTACTTTCCATCTACATTATGCAACATCCATATGTTTATTAAAAACATTCCCCTAACACTCCTTTGCCCTGACAGCAACAGCAGTGTCTTCCAGGATCGATTACGAAAAAGGAGGGGTCACCCATGCCACAGAGGGAATTCTAGGGAGAAGCAGCAAGGCAAACCCTCAAATCTCTATCCTAACGTACAAAAAGGAGAAAAAGATGCAAGGAAACAGATAAACAGATACTCACGCGAAAGGGACAGGATGGATCTGTATTTCTTTCAAGTAAAAGGATTTTTAATTTTTTTTAATCTGAATCCAACACTTAATTGCAACACACGAGAAATGGATTTACAGGGCGCTTAAGTGCAGATGGCACAGCCTTTCCCTCTGCAAATAGGGGAAAGTAAAGAAATGATGGGAGAGGCAAAGTTCACGCAGGAAGTGGATGTGCCAGAGCTGAATCATGGCTCAGACTGAAGAAAGTCTAGAAAAGAAAAGTACAGAAAAAGTTTAAGTATTTTAAAAAGAGAACAGGGACTCAGCAGCCAAGAAAGTAGAAACTATTGCAAATCATTGAATCAATAGTGTGTAAAAGAGAGAAGAAAGTCATACTAAGCCAAAAAGGGTGGAATGACTGTCCAGAGCAAGGCCAGAAGGAGGAGGAAACCAGGTCAGAGCTGTAGGTGGAGAGGGGATTATGTGGCAGCTTGAAGATAAGGTTAAACAGCTTGAGCTTCGGGCAGCAAGAGATGAGGAGCCAACAAAGCAATTCAAAGAGAAGATGCTGTAGCTGGAGCAATGACAAAAGGTGGAAACTATACCTTCAGGAGGGGAAATTAAAAACCCACAGAAGCAAGAATAGGGGAAGCCAGGGGAAAACAAAAACAAAAAACCCCAAATAAACAAAAAACTGCAAACACAACCCAGCAGCTGCCCAGGCTCCAGCAGTCAAGCTGAGAACTGCAGGAACATTTTCAGAGCCAGGACTGATGTTCCCAGATGAATCACCAGCGCTCAGGGAGCTCTTCTTGCTCGCTTCCTCTCCCCGCCACAGCCTCTCGGTCTCTTTCCGCCTCCTCCCAGGCTATCCCTACTTCACCCCTGCACAACCTTCCCAGGGATAAGAGACTGCAAGGAACAGCACCCATCTTCTCCCCAGTTTCTCCCTGAAGACTTCAGTTAGCACTACAGGAGCTCTCACTGGATTTGGCTGCATCTGATTTTTCCATGAATCAGCTTCCATGCTGCAACTGAGGGATAAACCCATGAGCAGAGATGCAGGTAGGAGCCAGGCTGAAGCACATGTGGTCTTCTCAGCCATCTCGAAGCAGCCCAGCAGGCTCCTTGCTCCTCACCAGGATCCTGGAAACTGTCCAGACCTGGAAACTGTTTGGCACCCCCCCAGACACCTCACAAGGGCAACTTCAGCATGAAAAAAAACAGATGCTCTGGAAAGCAAGAAAGCAAAGACTGCCTCAATTCACAGAGAAGTAACACATGTTCCCTCCTCCATCATCTGCTCTGCCTGTGCATTGCACACCATCTTAAGGATGCCACCAACACCTAGCACAGGTTCATCAAAGAGCTAAGACAACTCACAGTCAGAGCAGTTTCATACCTTCACCGTACCTGCGTAGCAGGTCACACCACACTATGGGGCAAGGGAAACAGGAGCTGATGCATGTCACCAGAGCAGCACAGTGGTAACAGAGCTGGGGAGTCTCGGTGCAGACACACACACAGAGCAGGCGTGAAGTATTTCACCCCACGCCATGGCCCGGCAACCGTGGTTTCCAGCACTTAATCACCGTGGATGGCTATCATGGAAATAAATGCATATTCTCAAACTATTCTTAGCATTCACCAGAGAGGCGATTACCAAATTACCCAGTTACATAATCTCTTTTATATAATCACTACAATGCTCTTTTCCTTATGCAACATGGAGGGCAACCGTGGCTGGCTGAAGTAGCTCCTTCCCCAAGGAGAGCGACACTAACAGCACCGTGGGCAGATATGCTGGCTACCATACGTGCGTGGACGAGTGATGGCAAAAGCCAACTCAAGGCAACTGAGCTTTTCAGAAGTAGCAATGTATAAACACCTGCTTTCGGCCCCAGGGAAGACATAAGCATTCCTGTCCATGCTGCTCCAGAAGATGCATGAAGCAGTGATCATCTGCACCTCAAGCTTGTCGAGATGCCCAAAGGTGCCTAGTGCCTTCCAGGCAGCCTGACTCAGCCCTCACTAGAAGCAAGCGGGAATGTCTCCATTGATTTTTAACGGGCTTTGGATGGGGCCCAGGATTAGGGCTTTAATAAAAATAGGAGGTCAAGATTACTACAGAATTAAAACAAGCTTAATCCAAATGTGCCTGGCTTTGTGCCACAGCTCATGCTTTCTGTGCACCAGGAAATACAGGCAAAGCTGCAACCGAAATGGGCTCCTGCAGGGCACCTTGTGATGGGCGCACACACAGGGAGCTCACAGCGTGGGTCAGCAGAGCCACTCCAGGAAGTTCCCCCCATCAGAGGGTATTGAGCATATCCCAGTGCATCTCCTACAGCTTTTTCAGGATCTCATTCGATGCCTTCCAGGAACACTGAAAACATCTACACAGACAATTGCCACATACGGGGTGTAGCAAGACCCAATTTACTGACGTTTGCCCAGGGCTTTAAGAAGCCAGCATCAAAAGCATTACCTGCAGTAAGTGAAAAGCACAGTTTAAGTCCTGGATTTCAGAAAACACAAGGTCCAAGATGCACAGATCACCTGCAGATCCTGGGATACTTTTCCATTACCACAGTGCAAGTTCAACATCAAGCTCAGCTAGCTGCGTACCGCTGGCATTAAGGGAAAACCCCAAACTGAAGTCCCTCAACAGCAAGGCATTAAAACTGCTAAAAACCGAAGTCCTAGCTCTCTAAATACCAAAGGAACAGGAGACAGAATAAAATAATGATTTTGATCTCAATTCATCTCTTCTGAATGACATTCAAATCCAAACGTATCTCAGGTTTATGGAACCGGTAGCACTTGGCCATTATTTGGCACTTTCTGCCTCCTCTGCTTCCTAGTTTCCCTAGAAATACAGATCATCCCAAGCAACACACAGGCAAACCCCCAGCCTTAGCGTGGCATGATACACTTTATGCAGGGACACATGCACAAGTTTGGGAATAGAGACTGCTATCATTTCAACTACAGAAAAATAAAAATAAAAAACAAATGAAGCGGTTTAATATTATCTTACACTATCTCACAAGGGATGACCCAGTTCTGAGGAGGTTTAACCCAATCTTGCACGCTATTATTTCTATATGACAGTCGGGACATGCGAGTTGCTGTGGTCAAAAAGCAGATCAGAGCAGAATCCAGGGCCCTCACACAAAACCCCACTGACACACGTTAGTGCCCGTCGTGACAGCACTGCTGACAGCTCAGGACCAGCAGGCATCCTCAGCAGTATTGCTACTCAAACCATTGAAAAACCATCATTCTTGTTAGCGATATTTCTTTGGGATAGACAAGTCAGCACTCAAGATAGAAGCAGCTCGTGTCAGCCTTAGAAAGAAAAGCAGACCATGTAAAAGTAGATTTAAGACTTCTCATACACCCCTTCTTTCTCTCCCCCCCCCCTTTCATTTAGGCTAGGCAACTGGTTGACCATTTGAAAGCAGCATTTTCAGAGATGAAGGATTCCTCCTGTTTTGGACTGAAATCCTGCCAAACTTAACGGCATTTGAATAAATGAAGGTGGACTTTTACACTCACTACTCTTCCTGTGTCAGGCTGAACCCACTGCTCCGAACGTGGCAGGGGAGGTAGGGCTCTGAGCTGGGAACTCACACTGTAAGAGAGCCAGCAGTGATGAATTCCTGGACCTCACTTACACCAGCATTGAAATAATTATCTGCAGTGATGAGCAATATATTTTTCCCCCCCAAGGAGCAGAAATGAAAGAAAATACTTGCTTGACTCATCCTTGCCCAGTTGTTGCACCACGAGCTGAAGCACATTTAGTCTCCTGCCACAGCGAGAGGCGCCTGCACCAACCTTCTGCATTTACAAAGATATCATGGGGAAAGCAGAAAGGAATTTGCCGTGTTAACAGGTTTTCTATCCACTTCAGTGAAGGGATTTAATAAAATCTGGAGAAATGAAGCACTGAGTTACACCTGGGCAATTCCCCAGGTAGAAAGCCTTACACTGACTGTTATCATAGTGCCATGCCCTAATGGGCATCACTGTGCAGTGCAAGCACTTTAATTTCAGTCTGTTGTGTCTTCACTAAAGGGACTGTACTAAAACCAGCATGGTATAAACAACTAGACTTCTCTGCTTAGGCAAGGCGCATCTCCTGTTCAGAAAGGGACAAATACAGACTTAGGCCAGGACACACAAAGTGTGTGAAAAGACACAACAGTGCCAGCAAAAAACCAAGTTCACAACAACTTAAAACAACCCTGACATTGTCTGGTTTGGGTGGGGGGTTGTCTGTTTATTTTGGTGGGAGTTTTTTTCTTTGGTTTTTTGGTTTGGGGTTTGATGCTTTTTTTTCTTTTTTCTTTTTTTTTTTTTTTTTTTTGCTAGTATACATTCCCTGACAAAGCTCCTAATTTCTTGAAGACTCAAACCTTCTAGATCATGGACACACTACCAGCTCTTAACCCCATGGCAGCACAAGCCTGTCACTGCAACTACTCTGCTGCCAACACCAAGCTAAGCAGAGTAGGTCCACAAAAGCAGCACTCTCCCTTGGGTGGCAGTGCCATTGAGCCCCAAGAAGAGGAACATGTGCAACAAAATGCTCCTCTCACATCAAGTGTAAGGCTCTTGAAACACGTGCTGCCCATGGTCTTCAGTCTGCCATCAATGAGACCCCTGCCACCCTCCCGTATGTTCACGTTCCTCTCATATTAACTTCATTTCAGGGTTCTCTGGTTCTTCCTCCTCTAAGGGAGGATCCAAACAGACTGGAATGCATGTAACTAGAAAGGCATAAAAACATATAAATGTACTTGCCTTAACTTAGTGTATTGGAAAGACGGATTTGTAAAGGTACAGGCTGCACACTTGGGATCCATGATCCTCACCTCTAATTCCACCAGCACAAGACCCAAGAAGGAAGGATCTACCCTCAAAACTATTGCCAGCTATTTAGTTGCATGATGCCCACCAGCGACAGAGATCAAGCCAACTGGCATCCCATCATTCCTACCCTGGCAGGAAAGCAACACGCTGCTTACAAAGGGCTTGAGTGCAACCAGGGCTGAAGTCAGGGCATGCTCCCACCACCCTGCTTCAGCACCCTCCAAAATCACTTTCCACTTTTCACCTTTGAAAAAGGTGCAGGTCACTCCATGGTGACTTCCAATGGAAGCAATGCAGCCAATGTGGGTTTTGGTTGTTTTTTTTCCCCAGACCTCCAAATGAAAGACACAGGGAACAGTGCACTGGACGACTGCTGGATTCACAGTTACCACCAGCTGGACTTTAGGATGACAGTCTCTCCTGTGCTGCAGGTGATGGTAGACCTTCCCAGGGAGTACAGTCTCCAGCCACAACCCTTCTCGCCTCACAGACAGGAAAGGCAAGGGAGATCATTAGCTCCGGGTTGAGAGCTTCTGCTCTGACAGACATTTGGCAAGTGATGTGGGAAAACAACAGGGCATCATCTGCAGAAATCAGTCTTATCTTGGAGCATCTTTCAGGGGAAAAGAAACAGACTCAGCTAGTTTTCCATTCTAGCATTGCATGGAAAAAGTCTGTAGGATTTTCTCTGTTACAAATGTAGTGCTGTCTGTCCTGCAACTCCCGTTAGGTGACGTCTAACGCACTGAAACAAGAAGTATGCTACCAAAATGGGCAGTCCCGCTCCAAGCCATAGATTCCCTCTCCTCCCTTGCAGCAAGTTTCATGGTGCTACCACTGCACAAACCTCTGGAACCTCTAGAACCAATGGAAAACTATTCCTTCTCAATTTTTTCCCCATCCTCTTTTCGGTGGCTTAGTCTTCATCATGTGAGTATATCCAACTCCTCCTCAGCCGCACGGTTGCTAGACCTGCGGGAGCGCACAGCCAGCAGAACGAGGAGTCAGGGAGCACCCTCGCCAGCAACCGCCCACCCCTGCGCTGGATCAGACACAGATGAGAAACCACTTCTTGCTAATTCCTTTCCTTCTAAAAATCTACCAGACTGAAAGCTGAGTCATTGAGAAAGAGGAAGAGATTTTTAGTTGAGCTATTTAAAACGCGGGTTTAGTTAACACCTATTCAGCGTGACGCTGAAGACACACTTGAGAAGACAGACATTTTTAACTCAGCAGTGATAACTTTTCCACTTAATATGCGAGAAACCTGTCAAGATACACTGTTCTCAAAATAAATTAAAAAAAAGCAAAAAAAAAAAAGCATCCGACAGACTCCTCTCTCATACCCCCTCGAAATATCAAGCATGATATTTCGTATCATTTATTACCTTACTGATGTCAGGAAAGTGATAATATCTACTATTTAAGACCTTCTCTTTCCCTTGTCTTGGAAGTGGTGTTTAACACCCACGATCCCAGGCTTCAGACAGACCTAAGATTTGTTGCCCAAAAGGCACTATTTGAGCAAAGGAAAAAAGATCTGTTTAGAAAGGCTTTACCCCTTGCTAGTCAGAGGAAAGTTTTTATTTGCCATAACAAACCCTAATGGGCTTTCAACAAAACCTTCAGCAAAACACAAAAACTGGAAACTGCTGCATTGCTGAGGATGTAAAGCAATGCAGCATCTTCAAAAATTAGGGTCAAAAAAAAAACAACACTAGCTTTCTATAATTATGTTTTATTTGTATGGATTTTATTTTACAACAGATCTGAAGTACATCAGTAGCCACCTTGTCTCAGCAAGAAATAAGAATTTTTTTATTTTAAATTCTGTAGTATAAGCTCAAACATTCATCTATTCCTGCCTAGAGCTCAGCCTACATAGATGAGCAGAGCAAACCTGTATGTGGACACATGGCTTTACATTTTCCTGAGCCTCTTCCTAGTGGAATAAACTAAAATAAATTTGCATTAAACCAAAGAGAGTTTCCACTGAGCCTTTTTTCACTTATTTTAGCTAAATCCATTTTCAAAGAGCAGCTGCAGTCTAAAGTCTTGCTTTGGTCAAGTTTAACACATCCTTCCAGACACCTGCATTAGCTGAGTGGGAAGTACCGAGATAAAAGAGACTCAAAGGGCCTCCTTTTTCTAGAGAAAGCATAACGGAAGGTGCTAAACATTTTTGACTGCTGTAACAAATATAAACAGGTTTTATAGACTTTTTTTTTTCTGATGAAAAAAACCCCAGCCCCTCAAAAACACACCACATATCTATTCACACCTCCTCTTAGAGGATGCAAATGGCACTCGGCCACCGTTCCCGTGGCGAACACGCAGCCGTCTCCTCCTCAGCAGGAGCAAAGCGAGAGAAGTGTGCAAGCTCAGTCCTCCCGCCTGGAAATCACAGCCCATCTCGTTGCTGTCAAGAGGCAGGGAAGACTTGCCAGCACCAGTTGGATGCCCAAAAGCTCTTCCCTGCCTTCACTCGGCAATGAAATAGCTGCCGGCTGCAAGAAGGTAAGAAAAAAGCCATCAAAAATTGTCTAAGCTTCTAAGCCCCTACAAAACTAAAACTAACAAGCAGGAGGTGGTTAATGGACACATTTACACTAGGAACTCTCTCACAGAATTTTTGGTATAGCCTTTTCCCCATCAGCTCGGACAGGATTATTCCTCCCACCACCCACAAGAATTAAAAGTATAGATAGGACAGTATCAGTGGGCTTCCACAGGGAGGGACATCGTAGAGACAACAACCCTGGTGTGCACACACATTCATACATTCAAGGGTACATACGTTCCTATAATACATACAGAAAGGAAAAACCTGACAGTTAATGGCTAGAAAAAGGTATCAGAAACAGTGAGGGTTTCAACCCCTCCCTCCCCATAATCCTCACAAATTCTTGAGCTCTATCTGTGCCTACTATGATAAAAAGGGGTTTTCTTTAAGACTGGTGGTTTCACCCATCTTAATGTGCTTGTTCCCACAAGGGTACGAAAAGCCTCTTCAGAAAGGTCTCTTCTTTGCTTTATGCTGCGTTGAAGTCCACTTAATACTAAAAGCTCCACACAGCGGTTACCCAGTTGAGAAGCACTGGTGAACTTTGCTTTTATTTAAACAAATCTCATATGACAGACTGTCGGGAGAGTTTGAATTTTATTTCAAGTTAACACATTTTGCTGTTCATATGACATGGCCATTCTTTCGTTATTTTAAGAAAGGGCACTTCACTCTTTTGTAGTATCTTTCATCTGACAAATTAACAAGAGGACTATACTGATCTCTCTTTTTCCCAAACATCCCATTATCAGTATTTCTATCAGCATCTCCATTATGATTTTTAGTAATGAGAAACTGAGTGTAGAGAAATATGAGTGCTAGTAATTCCAAAAGTGATGATCTATCTTTCGTATAGCCTCATGGAAACCTTCGTGGTGGGATTCTCATCCACATCTCATACAACCTACAGCAACGATCACAGATCTCATCTTCTCTTAATAGAGAGCACTAAAAAGTTTGACTTAAATATTCAGGCAGTTGCATCAGCTCCTAGGTTCCTCTGGACACACCACGTGGGCCAACCAGAAGCTTGGCACCTAAAATTATTCGACAGTTTTGAAAGTTGAAGCTACCTAGCAAGCTACTCATCAGCAATAACAATAAAACATCATCTTTATTACTGCTGCAGCAAAGGCAGGCTCCTCTGCCAGGTTTAAAAAGCTCTGCTGAGCCTCCCCATCCTTGAGCTGAGCCTCAGCCACCCAGCTCTCCTCCATCCAGCACTTCACAACTTGCAGGGAAAAAGCAAGCACTCAGTTTGAGAAGCAATTCACATGGAGTACTCTGGTGCCCTCATTCAGGCTGGAAAATAAGCTTGCTTCATCCTCAGTAGGTGGGGTTTGCTTGTTCAGTTTTGTTTTTTTCCCATCCCAAAGACAATGTTGTTCATTAAAGCCACATTTAAGCTTGGACAGCCAAAGCTCTTGCGATGTCTAATGAAATAAAGCAGGAAATGTTGATATATTCCCTAAACAGACATCACTTTAAAGGCCTCCTCAAAGCTCTCCATAAAACTGAGAGCCATCTACTCATACAAAACTGAGACAAAATGCAGTTCTGTCAGAAGAACCATGAGCTGCACCAGCAAGCAAGACCACTGGCTATTCATGAGTGTTTGAAATCACATATCCCAGCGCTACAGGTCTACCAGACATACAAGCTCCTGGTGAAAAAGGGTGTTTCAGGTAACTGCCGTTAATAACACACTGCTACCTCCAAGTAGCCAAATTAATTTGAAGAAGACGGATGAAGATTCAGCAATGTTCATTTCTCCCCGAAAGAGCCAAAATTACCTGTCAAGTCATCCACCTTAAAGGTTCCTCATTTTAGCTTACATGTTAAACTGTTCAATGATGACTAAGTTGTGAGCAAAACTCATGTCATCTTTGGCTTTTCTCCCCTAACAACAAGGTGCTCTCAGAGCAGAGTTTCCCGGGTGCTGGGGTTGGGGATTTTTCTTTCATCATGGGAAGAGGAGAAAAAAAAAAAAGGTCTGTGGTTACGGTGGAAAACCCTCATTAAACTCAGAATTAATCCCCCTTTCCTACCACTACTGTGCTCTAGTTGTTTCTGTAATTAGTGTATCTCAAGCTCTTCTAGAGAAAGGACTGGTGTCCTAACATCAAGAGCCAGCAATTTCTTATGTGTAATGTTCTTATGTATGCTTCGACAGTGATGCCTTCGGTCGCCTTCGTTAAACGATCTACCAGTGCATGCAAGCGCCTTCCCCTGCCCCTCAGTCCCTCTTCACATCTTTGGCCCTTCCATCAGGCACAGCAAACCATCACTTCCCCACAGGAGCTCAACACAGTTACTGACTGGGCTTCAACCTGAAAGCCACAGAGAAACCCTCCCTGCCTCCGAACTCACACCCACCCACCCACCGTGTATTTGATGTATGTTTACTTGTGAAGGAGTTTATTGCTTTCGTCAATATAACCACAAATAGTGTTTTCGAATGCAAACAGACAGAAAAATACATGAACGTCTTGCAACAAGCATTTTATGTAATTTAAGCAAGGAGAACTTTAAACATAAGCAAACTATTCCAAGTTGCTCTGAAGGGCTAAATGGCTTCTTCCCCGCCCCCCCCATCGTTCTCACTTCA
>VWZZ01007904.1:18442-49751 GCA_013399095.1 Psophia crepitans | reverse complement strand
CCGCCAGCCCCCTTGGCCCGGGGGGAGAGCGGCGACGTTTGTGTCAGCCTCGCGTGGTCCGCGCGCGATGGCGACCCCCCCGCAGGCCGTGCTGGTCTACCCTGCCCCCGCAGGCCGCCGGCCTGTCCCCAGAGGGGTTGTGCGGCGTCCCCGGGGCTAGGTGGGCAGCCGGTGGCAGTGTCATGGGTTCCGGCCCCGAGAAGCTGGAACGGGGCCCTGTGAGCCTCGTGAAGTTCAACAAGACCAAATGCAGGTGGGGGGAGCTGATCCTGCCCTTCTGCTCCCCTTACGAGAGCCCACCTAAGTGCTGCATCCAGCCCCAGGGTCCCAGCACAAGACAGACATGGGCCTCTTAGAGCGGGTTACAGAGAGGGTCAGAGGGCTGGAGCACCTCTCTGGTGAAGCCCAGGCTGGGAGAAGTGGGTTTGTTCAGCCTAGAGAAGGCTCTGGTGAGACCTTATTGCAGCCTTCCCATACCTGAAGGGGGCTTATAAGAAAGGTGGGGACAGACTTAATACCTGTAAGTGACAGGACAAGGGGCAATGGCTTTAAAGAGGATAGATTTAGATTAGACAATAGGAAGAAATTCTTCCCTGTGAGGGTGGTGAGGCACTGGAACAGGTTGCCCAGAGAAGCTGTGGAGGCCCCATCCCTGGCAGTGTTCAAGGCCAGGTTGGATGGGGCTTTGGGCAACCTGGTCTGGTGGAAGGTGTCCCTGCCCATGGCACAGGGGTGGAGCTAGATGATTTTTAAGGTCCCTTCCAACCCAAACCATTTTGTGGTTATGTGATTCTGTGACGGTGCTGTATCTGTCAGCCTCATGGGTAGACAGACTAACCCCTCCACCTGCCTACAGGCAGCACCTCTGACACTTCAGAGGAGGCTCTGCTCCCACCCTGGTCCTTCGTTTCCTCAGCGTGCTTATTAACAGCCCTGGGTCATCTTACAAATGTCTCAGGACTAGTCCTAGACCAGAATGGAGGTGTCACTAACTCCAGCAGCGAGCCCCGTGACAGGTGGCTGGTGTACTTATGCCATGGGTGTTTCCTTCACCACCACCTTTTCCTGGTTACTTTCCTGGCTTACTTTGAGCCTCCATTTCCAAGCCCTTTCCACACTTACCACAGCTGGACACGGCACTGTGTTTGGTGGGAGGGAGGCACAGCTGTTCTTTAAGTTTAGGAGGGATCAGAGGGATCAGGAGAATATGCAAAATAGATAACGGGGGGAATTCTCCTACCTTTGCCTGTTTTCCTCTGAATGACAGAGCCTTTCCCTGCAGCATTTCTGAAGGAGGTGTACCCTCCTACTGTCCTTTTGTGGGCTGCCTATTTAAAAATGATTTGTACATCCTTGCAACACACAGCTGCTTCGTTCAGCACCTCCCTCTTGTCATAGTCTTCAGAGAAGAAACTGCCGTCTCCTGGTGCCAAGCTGCCCAGCAAAATGTCATCAGGTGGTTATTATTTCCATACAGTGAACTTTGAGGGAGTTCAGGAACGGCTTCCAGCTGGCGCCGTTAATCATACTTCCTCTCAGGCCCAGGTCATACGCTCTGCGTAAGAAGTGACTGGGAACTTTAACAAATTCCCACACACTGTGTGACACTCTGGACTCAGCAGTAGCTGGTACAAGTCTTTCCATTTTGATGACCCTTTTTGCTCTATTTGATGCCAGCCAATCTGAAGCGATGAGGTGCGTTTTTCAAATGCACACTCTCATCTCTAATGGAATTTGCTAGAAGATGCCTAAGGAGATGTCACAGCCATCACTTTGTCCAACAGTGTGGACTGAATGGGGCAACTATACACACAAGTCTCTATAGATAGCCTGAGTTGAAAAGTCATGGTTTCTGAGATCTGGGGTGTAGAAAAAGACACGTTGTACACTGGGTAACATCTAAGATAGATCAGCTCATGTTATCTGAACAGACAAAGTCAGGAATCCCAAAAAAATGCTCCAATTCATAGAGGTTTGAAAAAGATGGTTTGCAGAGCCTGATGTATGGCTTTAACACTAAACTCCCTTCTCATCCCTAATTTCTGTGTGGCATGACCTAGGAGACAGCATTTTAAAGACCCACCAAGACACAATGACTCTTCATGGACAAGCCAAACAGCCTGACCCACCAAATGAATCTGAATATCAGTGCTGTGCATAGGTGCTCCGTGCTGCTGCTGCATTTCCTGGCAGGGCTGCTCCGGCAGCCTGGGAATGGGCAGAAACCCTGACAGCACAAATTCTGGGAGGACTGAGAAAGCACTAAGGCATAAAGAAAAGGTAGGAGGGGAATCTGGAGTCTTGCAGCCTAAGACACTACCACCCTTGAAGGCCAATGCTGCCTGCGCTTTCAGCTGGTGGCCCACTATCAAGTATGTCTAGACCAGAGCCAGCTCTCAGATACATTTCAGTTGATTAACACTGTCAAGTTTAGGTTGAGAACCAACAAAACATTAGATTAATAATTTTTTCCCTAAAAAAAAACCCGCAAGTCTTCAACTAGGGCAAGGGGGGGTGAGGGTGGCGAGTGGGGGAAGAAGGAAAAAAAATATTAACACCTTTTTTTTTTCCCCAATAGGCAGATTAGCAAAAGTGAAATGGAGGCCATGGAGGAAGAGGAAGTCACACAGTCTGCAAGCATATACTTCCCAGCTCATGCTTTATTATCCAGCCTAGGTAAGGGTATGGATATCCTATGCTATAAAATTCTTTCCAGGCCAAGAGATAAGCTGAAAAAGGAAAACCATCTCCTGACCCAGGAATAAACAGTTTCGGATTTCATTTCAGTCATATCTCAGCTCCCTTAAGTGATGTCTTCTTTCATTTCCGCCTAGCTTCATGGAACCATCTTCATCCCCGGGGAAAGCCCATTAGCTTTAATGGAGTTAGAGTACAAATGAACTTAGCCCAGCATGTGGCATTTTCTCAGCAAAAGTGTGAGTTGCAGCAGAGCCCATTAGAGCTTGTCTGGGCGATAAATGAACACTTTCCATCCATGGCGCTGCAGCTCATGGCGAGGCAGGCAGGGCGCACCCACCCCGCGGTTTGACACGGCAGTGAAATGAGATAAGGCTTTTGTTGGAGCTGAGGTCCCTGCGTAAAAACCCAGCCTCTTCCTTCACATCCTGATTCCAGTCTTTCTTCGGATACAGTGTTCCAAGTCCTTACTACTTCAGAGCATCCAGAATCTGCACATAGAAATATATATTAAAGAAAATAAAGAAAACAGTTCCAGGAGCAGTAGCATTAATAAAGCTTTATTTTATCAGATCGAGGATTGCACCGCAGCTGGAATATTCACATATTCCCTCTCCTCCATGGATTCTTAGGTGTTCCTCAATAATATTGTCATTGCTCTCTCAGTGGAGGTGCTAATATTTCCATATTTCTTTACTTGTCCATCTCTATTTCCTGAAACTTAAAAGCATGTATTATTTTTGAGACTGCTACTCCTCTACTAATTTATTTTTTTCCAAATCGAGTAACAGGTGCAACAGTTCCTAGGAAGGACTTATAGTACATATACATGAGTATTTTGTAGACCTTATTTCTTTTGAACCCAGACTGCTGACTATTTTAAAGACTATAGTGCTTATAAACTGCTTTTTATTGAGCGTCGTCTTGTTTATGTTGAAACATTCATGTCTAATACCATTGAGAAACACTCAATTCCACGAGGGCTGTGTGTGAAGCAGGTAACAACTTTACTCTAAACAAACAAATACAGTGTTCTCCTTTGCTTCTCTGCATGAGCTGTAAATAATTATTTACATTCACTATTTTGTATTTACTAAACATGCCACTACCTCCTTCACATGTGCTATTAAAAATAAGTCAAATTCTTGTTTGTTTTGCAAATTCGGTATTTTAAGTGCAGGATCACCTCAAATACATTTTGAGATTCTTTTTTTCTTTATATAATTATGTAAGTGGCAATAGCCTTTGTCAGTAAGTAAAAGAAAGCCCTTTAAAATTACATAAAATATTCAGTAAATGTCTGTCCAAAATCATCACTGATATCTGTTGAGAAACTACATTAACATTATTCATCTAAAAACAGGTAGAAAAAATATTCATGAATGCAGCAATAGCCAGCCAAGGCAAACATAATGTTGTATTTCTGCAGCTTCCGCATCTTGTTCAAAGCAAGATTGTTTATCTGTGGCATGTTTTTTTAAAGATCCTATGCATCTTTTAAGACATGTGGGACATTCTCTGAAAAACCGTGAGCATTTTTTTTTCTAGCTCTTTAGCAGTTTACACAAAGTTGTAGTCTCTTGGAAGAATAATAGTTAAATTCTAATCCATCTTCCCAGAATAAGGACTTTCATCACTTGCACCAATAACTAACTAGCCATCGAGACTGACTTTAAAGGAAATCTGACTCGGGACTTGCTTAGATTTTAACAACCTACTCCAAATTCAGTAGCGTATTACCCCCAGTGCCTCCATCTTCAGTAATTATGTCTTCAGTAAAAGCCTGTGGAGCTTTAGAGAGATACTTCAGACATAATAGCCCTCCTTCAAATGGTAATGTAAATATTTATACCCCCTACAACTTAATTTTTGTATGGTAGGATATTATTGAGCTGAGCAGTGCCAGTCAAAAAAAAAAAGTACCTGATTTGTATTTTAGTCTTCCAAGACATCCAGGTATTAATTTTTTAAATCTTCATGAATATCTGCAAAGCGCATGAAAGGATCAGTTTTCCATAACTACTGACATTAAATGAAGGTGACTGAACTGAAACAGACTGACTGCTTACTGGACTGTACTCAGAGACCTCCAAGTAAGAGTCCAGAGTAGTCATAGTCACTGTATATTAGCTGGAAATCGCTGGCCGCTTCAGACACCATTTCCAAGAAAATATGACATATTTAACAGGTGTGCTAAGAAATGAAAGGTGGAGTGATTATCTATAAACCACCCTGCCTGCGCTCCCAAAGAACAGACCCACTGCTCACGCTCTCTGACTTTCAGTCTTTCTAGGCAGAATCAGATATTTGTCCGTCCTATTAAACAAATAATTCTCTCACAAATTGTATTTTGAGAAGGAGCAAGTACGATAAGCATTAGTATTCTGAAAGACAAAGCTATTGATTAAACACCCTACCCAATTCAACCAGAATAGCTGTGTCAATCAGATCAAATGCTTTTTTGTTCAGTTTTCGCAATCAAGAACGAAGTTTTATCCTCTCAGCAAAGATACTAATGCTTTGTGTCAGAGAACTCAGGAGCTCAGAGGGATTATTTTTTTCCTGCAAGATGGACCGCTTGTAAATGAAAACTCTTTGTCTGCAGTCCGCAGTGAAAGGTCAAACGTTGGCTTGGTGGAAGGATTAAGGAAGGTTAAGTTCATTCAGAGGATTGTTACAGGACCAAAGCTCAGCGCCAAAGAAACATTTAGGCTCTGAATTCTATTTGGGCTCCTGTTATTGATTTCTATGGATATTTAGAAGTTTAAATGCACGCTGTTGGAGCTAGATGTAGTCTCCACTGCCTCAGACCTGAGCACGGCAAGTATGAAACGCTGTCAGATTAGAGCAGTAACTTTTCAAGCTGCCTTCAAGTGGTTTGTAAGGAAACAGAAGGAAAAGATCACCTGGGCAGATGATCATATCTTCCAGGGGAGGTGGACAGGACTCAATTCCATTTGTAGGTGATAAGAAGATCAGATGAAAAGCCTAACTTTGGCCAGACACCCAGGGTCAAAAAATGAATAAGATTTTGTCAGAAGGGTGTGGAAGCCAGGAGAGGATGAGGAAACGGAGCAAGGTGGGACTCTGAAGATCATGGTGACGATAAGCAGCGAGATGTACAATGGTGGAAATGAATTGAAACAGAGATTCCATGTGGTGATACGTGTACCACCGATGGCCTGTAAGCTGTGCAGTGGTAGTGACATGGGGCAGATAAATGCAGTTTGCGTCCTCCCTTGGGAAATGAGAGCCTGTGGTACAGAGGCAGGGTGGGGTATGAAGAGGTGGTAGCACTTCTTCCTTTATGGCCAAGCACAGAACCGACAGCTGAGGCTGAGTAATCTGTCTGTAATTTATATATAAATACGTAATATACCAAAGCACTTTTTGTTCCAGAGTCTTTATTAAGTGGTATGGTAAACTGCAAATGGAAAAAAGGATGCTCTGGCCGAATGTCTATGCCTGCCTGTCAGCGCTTGCTTGCTCTCTGTTTTGCTCACCACTAATTGCTTCTGCAGAGCAGCCACTTGATTTAAAAACATGGTTATTCTCCCTAAGTGTTACAAGAAAAGGGATGAGGTGAGGAAAGGGATGTTGGCAGAGACTGAGAGCTAGAACTGATCACTGTCAGGAGTGTGTCATGTATCCGGACACTGTCAGTGAGCTCTCTTAGCACTCTGGAGAAAACGCCTGTGGAATGTAATTCCAAGCACAGGGTGGCATAATGGAAATGCAAAGCCATCCCCAGTGGCCTGTGACGAGGATCCCCCTGGAATGAAATAACCTGAAGCACTTTATTTTTGCTTTGTCTTATCTTCCTGTCTGTACATGAAAAATCTCTCAACCCTTACAGCATCCTCCTAGCCAGAGAGTAAAAATCTCTACCAGGTCATTGGTTACACCCTGGAATAATGAGACTTTGGTCATCCAATTCTTCTCATACCAACGTCAATTAGGATTAATTCCACTGTAGTCAATGGAACAAATATAAAACCAGTGCAAGTGGAGAATCAGGTTTTAGATTTTAGCTTTAAGCCAAACAAAAAGATGAAGTGGCCTAATAAGGGTTTTCCCTCTTCATTTAAAGTAGTAACTCCTGGGTTTTTTTTCCTCCAGTGTGAATTTATCTGTAGCACACTGAGAATTTCTCTACTGCTATAGCCTGGATATTTATTTCAATGTGAGAAGTAACATCCTATTAAATAAAGATGGAAAAATGCATCAATTGTCTGGGAACTACAGGCAATGTGTTTATGAACTCATGTCCCTCCAGCAATCTCAATTTTCTCATATTGTAATGAGATGGGAAGAGGATTAAGCTGTTGCTGGACTGAAAAAAATCAACACTAGATGTATTCTAGAAATCACAAGGGATAAAACGCAACTGATGTCAGAATGACAAGAAATCATAACAATACTAATGGGGCATCTGATCTGTAAAACAATAATGGAAAATACGTCGGGCTGTTAAGAGAACTATGCAATGATGCTGTTCACTTGGTCTATAGTAGCAGCTTTAGAGAGCCTCATGGGGTCCATTATGAAAAGGAAGATTATTTAACCTTTAATCAACCTTCTTGGAGATGTGCTGCCTGTCTACATTTGCACACACCCCACTGCCAGGCAGGGAATATTTGCCTTAATGGCACCTCCAGTGGCATCTCCATCCATCTGTTCACCTATGTTTTCCTACTACCACCACCACCACTACCACAGTTGCATGCAAAACCAAAAGAGGGGATCAAGGACACCTCCTGGCTTCCTGAAAATTCAATGGGGACTAAAACAGAACAGAAGGTCAGTGGTGATAGATGAGCAACCTTTCCTTCTCTCTTGAGTGACGATCTGCAAGTGTGCCCAGTGGGTGACCCCAAGTCCTTCAATAATACAGAGTCTACTTACCAGCCAAGGTTGTGAAGCAGTCTTGATGACATGGATACATAGCTTAGATAAAAATACAGGGCAAGCAGATCTGCAGAGCTGACTGACATAGACAGCATGAGTTATAGTAGAGGCACAACTCATGGTTTAAACTCTGGAGAGGGTTGTCCACTACACGCTCATGTGAAATCACGAACTGTCAGGCAAGGCAATTTTGAGTAGAGATGATGACTCAGGGAAGGCAAATGGGGAATACAGGAGGTCAGATGTAGGTTCTGTCCCTTGGGCAGGATTTCCAAACACTTGTCTCAGAGTTAAGTTTCATAGCGCTAAACCACTCAAGCACAAAAGGCAAGCGCTGATACGAGTGCTGGCATCTGGACAGCTTTTGCTGCCTAAATGGATCCTGAGAGGTTGTGGACACGAAAGCTTTAGGTTTGCTGGAATATGAACACTGAGATTTCTATGTCAAGAGTGAAGAAAGAAGCTTAATGGATTGTAGACTCAATAGGTGTAAGACCTCTTCAGTGAAGATATTAGTGGGTTTTTTCACCCTTAAAAGGAATATGTCCAAGCATCTGCTATACCTCAGGAAATTTGAGGACTGGAGCCAAGAATTTCTACCTGGCAATAGTGCAAAAGGGAGCGTGCGTGCAGGCACCGAAGCATCTAAGGCCCTGCATGAGGAAGCTACCTTGATTGTCTTTAAGTGTGCATACTGCTTATCACATAAATCAAGCTAACTCCTTCGGCTGAGGAGTATTAGATCACTAACTCAAGATGCATTCTGGCAGTCCAGTTCACAGTGTAAATCTAAATGTAAGGACTTCGTAAACAGTAAAGTCTGTTGAAGTCAGTGATTTATTATTCACTTGGCCTTAACAAGCTG
The DNA here is from genome assembly GCA_013399095.1 of Psophia crepitans. Classification (NCBI taxonomy): domain Eukaryota; kingdom Metazoa; phylum Chordata; class Aves; order Gruiformes; family Psophiidae; genus Psophia; species Psophia crepitans. Next base: position 41,281 of record VWZZ01007904.1, on the reverse strand, counting down.
CTAATGCTATTCAGTGCGGACAAACATCTCGCACCTACCTCAGCTCCACTACAGTGTCTATTACCCGAGACGCTCCTTCCTGGATGTTCTGAACCACTGCAGTGTGTCGCGCATTGTTAAATAACTTCCAAGTAGCTCTATTTTCAACTGCACTACATTTTCACCAGCACAACTTGCCTTATGTTAGCACATATTTGCCTGGCCCTCAGTCAATTTCAAGTCTGATCATTAAAAATCTGTATTTGGGCTCTCATGCCCACTTCTTTTAACACTCCTTCTTGCAGCTAGCCCAGCCTTGAGAAACCACACTATAAGCACACTCCAGGGTGTCCTTATGTTTTAGGAAAGAAGACTAGGATTTTCTAGGCTTGATGATATTCAAGAAGAGGCAATGTGTGTCCAACCATAGAAATAAAGCTGTTTCTTGAGCACAGGGGCCAGGATATGGTGAGGAGTAAATAACATTGCTGGGATACAGGGATGGAAAAAACCCAGTCCTACCAAAAGCCAAGGAAAGCTGATAATCTTACATGGCACCCTGTAGCAACCACTGCTACGCAATGCTGGGTGCTACATGGGACAGGTATCTCATTGATGCTTCTCTCTGACAATAAGGACTGCATGGCATTCAGATAGAGATATACAGGAGCATAAACTGTTGAAACATTTGAGATAGAAACCTAAGATGATGCGGACCCCCACAGAGAAGCAGAAACTTTCTGCTTGCAGCCACTCAGAAACAGTACAAACACAAGATGAGTTCTGCCAAAAGAAAAACCAAGGAAAAAATGTTTCCCGGTTCATTGGACCAAGTTTTTCTATCATTAGTCACCCCATTCCTTTCTCCCTCCTCTCTTTTCAAAATAGCAACTGACTATGCACAAAGAAGGAAGAAAACAGCAGATTTGAAGTGTCCCAATACCTTTAAGATGACAGCCATAATGCAGCCATAGCCCGAAAAATACAAAAAAACATTCTACAGTCAATGCAAAAACTGTTCCCAGGTGCATTTTTTGACAGATTGAATTTAGTAACAAACAACAAAGCACAGAAAAAAGCAGAAAATAGGTTTAAAACAACAACAGTTTCCACATTGAAAAATGGATCCAAAAGAGAGGGTTTTTTGGGGCTGCAGCTGTGTTAAAAATTGCCTTGAAAAGAAAGAGTCATGGTCTGAAACAGAGTTGTGGGGAATTGCTCCCACATATAGGAGAAATGTTGGTATCACAGAGCTCAGCATAACAATCTTCACGCACCCATGCATTAGGTAGTGGAATGACGGACATACGGATCTCAACAAGCCAAAAAGCAATACAGCTGTTGCCAGTGGAGCCAGCCCTTCAGCTCTCTGTGCACACAGCAAAGCTACACACAGGAGCAAATGGCAATGTCAACATCAATTATTTACTAATTATTATCTATGTATTATTATTAATAGACCTCGCTTTGACGTTTGCAGAGATTCTGCCTGCAGAAAGTGGTGCCGTTCCCAAGGTGAAGTGCTTCTGGACTCCATTCAGGATGAATATCCATTATCCTCTTGTCCTTTTCTAGTGGTGTTGAGAGGTATTTACAGGAACAATAGGACTGACAGTAGAAAATATCTTTCTTAAGGAGACATTAGTCCACTTTTCGCCGTACAAGAACCCCACCACCAAACAAACAAAAAAAACCCAAACAAAAAACAGGTTTTAAGGCAAGCATAAGAAGGCTGAGCCAGCCATTATTGCAGAAGTAGCTCAGCCTGGATTTACCTGAGCCTGTAAACTCAGCAAAGTATTTACTTGGTGCCTAGAAAGAGTCAGACTCAAGATGCTTGTTGGAAGATGAGTCTAGTAACATACGTCACCCTTCCTATGTCTGCTGTATCCATACCTGATGAACGAGGGGCCTTGGTTCTGTGCTAAGATATGGAGAGAAAGATACTCACTTCTTGCAATATCCATAGCTTGGGATGAGATGTTCTTTTTATTTCAAGCTTGAGAGGTTCATAGTATATATGGTCTTAAGAATGCAGAAATACTCTCACTGTCAGTAAATGATATTACTTTATTACTAACTAGGTTCATATACATTTCAAATGGAATGTGAAATCTCATAGCTAAAAATAAAACAGCAGAATTATTATATTTCTAATCGAAATAACTGTTCACTTGGTCTTGTTGCATCCTAATAGGATGTCATCAGACCTGTAATTATAACAGTGTAAACTGAGTGGCTCTAATAGCTGTCTTTTCACCCAGCCGTTCTTACTTATGGAAATAAAGACAAACACAGCATGTTACAGCGCTTTTTCAGATCACTAGACCAACCTAATCTAATTTATGCTGGCAACCTTTAATTTTAACTAGGTCAATTCACTCTGTGAAACCACAGAGAAAAGTATCCTGACAATGCAAAATTATAAAGTATTGGAAACAATACAAGTCTGAAATTGCATGTAGAACAGCAGTGTACGGATGAAGGTAGCCACAATGGAAAATACTGTGCGAAGCTGCCACAGGAAAAAGAAACTCACTTTAGAAGAAGAAGAAGAAAAAAAAAAAACTCATTTACTCGCATTGGGTGAGATCCAGCAAGCTACTGAAGTCAGCGGGGGATCTTTGTCTTGGTTTCAGCGGGCTTTGGCTTGGAGCCATTGTTTCTTGCAGTTCAGAGAATCAATTTGGTTTTTCGACTCTTGAGACTGAATTGTACGAGCAATATTTATTTTGATAATGCGGAAACCCTGCTTGACTAATTTGAGGATGTTTCGAACGGCTGTGTGCAGGCCGCCTTTATCGCTGGCGTCGCCGAGCTCTGCTGAGTCGGGACCCCAAGGACTCGTGCCTGTTTGGTACCCTCCACTCCGAGAAGCACGGCATGTAGAGAGGTAAGGTACCAGGCAATACTGCTTCCAAAGACCTTCTAGAGCTAATGCGCATTTTAATATTCCTAACTTACAGATTTTAATTAAGTCAAATGTCAGTGGAATCATATTATTTTCTGCTGGTTAGATTTTAATGAAATTATAAACTGATCCTTCATTTTAATGAAATAATTACATAACGCAGGGATGTGTGCTACTATTCATCCAAACTAATAACCTGATCACTTTGTGTGCTGTCATTTTCTGCCAAGGAGGAAGAATATGAGGCAGCTTTCTGTGGATAAATGAAGCAGAATTCTCCCTGTTTGTGTTTACCGATACAAGACATGCGCTCTGCCTTATAGACCATATCTCACTTACAGTGACTATTCTCCTTCACCCCCTCTTACTCCCAAAATCCAGTGAGTCTATTTTGTTTCTGGCTGAGGAAGCCAAGTTAACATTGTCAGGGCAGATGACCATTGCCTGGCTGCTTGAAGCAATGCAAGCAGAGTCCAGAAAGCTTACTCAGTTACAAGGAATGAAGTGTTAAAGCCTTCTGTTGCAGGCAGTCAACAAAAATAAACAAGTTCAAGCAGCTTTGTGAATTAGGAGAGTTGGTTAGGATAAAAAGCTATTTAAAGGAAGTGGGCGCTTAATGCTGAGATGAAAGGACAGGTCAATAGGAAAGGAAGAGGAGATGGCAGCAGCGTTTGACCTGGTGACATTTTTCAAGGGCCTCTGTACTTCATTGGGGCTTTCATCCTTCTTTTTCTATAATTATTTTGTGTGCAGTGAAGTAATTAGGAAGTTGTTTCGTGCTCCAGTGAGCCTTCATAAGCCGTTCATTTCCTGCAATAGAACTGTCTTTGCGAGTGACACAGGTTCTTCACGGAAACGATGTAGAAACCTCATGAGCGCACCCCAGGGAAAATTCCTCCCTGTCCTGGCAGCCGCACACAGTATGCCTTGCAGTTTTTAAATTTTCATCTATAAAAAGGAAACAAAGTCATTAAAAAAGAGACAGTTTTACAATCTAGGTACACACGGAAAAAACTGTTGCCTTGTTTCACCTGGCTAACCCCATTGGTTAGCCATGGAGTATGTAGGGTCTCACACGGGTGTTCCTGAAGGATAAGATTTCTACACGACACCAAGCAGGTGCATTCTCAATCTAGTCTTGTCTTATTACAGTGCTGTACGCAAAGATTGCTTTCCTGAGCAAAGCAGAAGAAATTGCCTCCTGTAGCGTGCTCAGAGTCACAACAGATTATCACTCCAGCAACACCGAGCCCAGAGAACTCTCTCCGCTCTCTCTTGAGGTCATGCCCTCCTCGTGCTCCATGCTACAACACTCTCACCTGTAGCCACTCCTCCTCAGCCCCCAACAGCTGCGGTTTAGTCCATTTTTAGCCTAATGCCCATATTCTCCCAGCTCCTGCTGGGTTTACTGCATAAAGGGGCTTGAATGGACTGAAAGAGAGAGAGTTTGGCCTCTGAATCTAAAGTCTCCCTTTGCCACCTCTCCATACAACACCCCACATTAACTCCAAAGGAGGCTAATAAAGCCGCAGCTCCCACACTTTGTATGCCAGTAGACCTCACAGGTTTTCATGGAGTATCATCCACTCAAGTGAAGGCACTTGCAGCACAACTGTCAGGTTTAGCATGGCATCACACATCAGCCAGAAGTCATTCATCTATCTATATGCCTTGGCTTATCAATATGTATGGGCTAACCTAAAAGGGATCTCCTGAGTCATCAAGCCTAGTTTCTTGCTATCTCAAGGATCTCACTCAATTCATAGAATCATAGAATCATTAAGATTGGAAAGGACCTCCAAGATCATCAAGTCCAATCATCAACCTAACACCACCATGCCTACTAAACCACGTCCTGGAGTGCCATGTCTACACAGTTTTTGAATGTCTCCAGGGATGGTGATTCAACCACCTCACTGGGCAGTCTGTTCCAACATCTCACTACTCTTTCTGTGAAGAAGTTTTTCCATAAACTTACCAAAAGACATCTTTCCACTAATCAAATTCTGTTGAAAACCAAAGAAAAATTAGTAATTTAACTCCCCTGTACAAACCCATTACTCAATGTTTGTCAGTTAGGAAAATCATCTCCAATCTAAATTATCCTGCAACTTTTTGCCATTTTGCCAGCCTGCCTTTCAGCCAAGGTGAGGACTAATGGGCCATAGTCCACAGTTCAGCATGTGCCTGTATTAGCACTACCCAGTACTCTACAGTAATACAGCCGTTGCATGTAACCTTGCTCAGACAACCGAGAGGAGATGCCTTTCTAGGGTTCTTCATACACATCCACTATTTTCGTGGGCTCTCTCAGGGTTCAGTGAGAGAATTCATTATTATCATGACTCCTTCCAACCCGAGCTGCCATCTCTGCGTTATCAGTTTTCAGTTGCAGGAGCCCAAAACATTTTCCGTTCCAGGGTAGTGTTTGTGCTCTTGCATCAAGATTTCCCACAGTCTGTTAATTACTTTTTTGTTTTTCCTTTTCTCTAAAATCTTTCCCCAGGGGTTGGAAATGTGGATAGACTAAAATCAAAACGGTCTTAAGAGGGTTTGTTTGTGCTCTGGTAAATTCTGGGTTCCCCTTTTTCGTAAACCATCACAATGGTTTTGCAATTTTGGTAAAGCTCCTGTGATAAGATCTGAGCCCTCTGCATATCTGCTCTGAGTATCTGGGGAGTTGGCCCAGTTTGAGCAGTTTTGTGTTTCTTTCTGAAGGTGGAAATTCCCTTTTGTGTGTGATAGGCAACTCTTACTGTCACAACTCTCACATCTCTGATTTAATTTCCAGAAGAACGCCTTTACTTTTTTCCACAATTTGTAAATATATCTATCCCTACTACCAGCTGTAGCATGTGCTAGGATAGAAAGAAATAGTTCTGGTTCTGCTGTGAAGCTGTTGGCAATGTCCCCTTAAGGGCCACTCTTAGGTTTTTAGAAGTCCCTTCCAAGTGTTGGTCTTGGAACTTAGAGGAAGAACTAAAAACTTTTCTGAGTGCTGGAAGGAAGAAGAGACCCATTTGAAGTGCCAAAGCACGTGTGAATCAGGAAATGGCAGAGAGAAGTGGAGGAACTTGTAGAAGTTTCCTTAGATGATGGAGAAAAATGGATGCACAATCAAGCAGGAGGAGGTTATGTTCCAGAAAGCCAAGAGTAGACCTTGTAAGTGCATTTTGAACGTGCATATTGTACAGTCTGAGATGCATGTAACCATCAAACCACTGTAGTAGAGAATAAGTGCCAAGGGTTCCCATTGCCTTTTTTTCGACTTCTAATTTGACAATCATTTACTGTCTGCTTCTCAGTTGTCAGGCATTTATTCTCTCCCATGTTTGTCCAGCAATGGTGTGAAAGAAAAGGCAAGCTAGCCTAACAGATTTTTAAAACTGACTTTTTCAGTCATTTCACTTTGGCTAACAAAAAAAAAAAAAAGAAAAAAAAAGGGCCTACACATTCAACACTGGTAAGAATCCAAAACTGAATTGCATGACACCTGGCTTGGAAAACATAGAGGCTCAATAAAGTAATTTGCAGTTGCATACATTTCAAGAAGTATTAACATCAGCCAAAGGAGTCTAAAATTAAATCCTGTTCATTGTCTTTCAGTTCCTGATGACCAGAGGCAGTGAGTAGCTACACAGATCATCCAGGCATCTGTCTGCCACACTTCTGACTGAGCAGCATTTTTGTTGGTTCAGCAATTTTGTGCCCTCAGCTTTAGGGAAAAGAAAGATTTTAAGGGTTCAGCAACTCCAGAGTCCTAGATATTGACTGCAGTGGTATGTACTGGTGTGCTCTGTGTTTGGGGTGCATAAAAAGAGCTACTGTGGCCATTTCTGAACAGTTTTCAGTTCACAGCTCTGCTTATTTCTGTCGATGCTCCAGTGACAGAGCTGGTATGACACATTTCTGTCCTTACCTGGAGGTTATGAAGTTTCAGTCACTTCAATTTGTATTCTAGAGTTAGGCTAACACTGCCTCTTGATGGAGGTTTTTCCCCTTTTAAAGGCTGCAGTATTCTTCCTCCTCCTAGTGCCCTACATCGAGTTGCATGGAGAAGCATTTGCTATGCGGACAACTGGATGCCATTTCCCATGTGGTGTAAAACTAGTGGTTTGAAAGTGCCAGAGGGCTTGACCCTTGCCTGATTAGTTTTTTTAGTCACCCCACAAGTTAGTTCTCAAGCAGCTAATGTCGTTATCCATCATCCTTGGGTAATAATCCATAGCTGAGCAGGGCAGAGGAGCAAAGGAGAAAGACCAAGGGTCATCCACGCACATAGAAATCATATTTTACCAACTTTCTTAAGCACTTCTGTTTAAACTCACGGAAGATTTCAGCTATAACTCATCTGAGACACCTCCAAGATGTTTTTGTCTTCTATTGTTGTCAGAGCAGATGATTAACGAACCTCTGCTTGTTATGTAAAAGTGTTTCCTGATTTGTGTAAGGAGGAAGGGAGCTATCGTAACTTACCACAAACTGTGGTTCTCATACATTTTTCACTTTTAATGAAGTCCAGATCAACTATTTGGCTATGGAATGTTCTTGCTCACTTGACACAGGTCTACAGTTTTAGTGCAATTTTCTGCTTTTTAAACAGATGCAAAATCCCTGGTTTGTGCCCTCAGCTTTAGGTGAACAGCGAGTGAATTTCTAGGTATTATTTCTCTTGGTGAATTTCTCTTGGTATTATCACATCAATCTATGTGTCTAAAACTCCTGCACATTTCACAGTTTCATGGTGTAGCCAGGTTGCTATCCAGTTTGTTAGCTGACTCAGCATAAGCAAAACTCTACTTTCTGTCTCTGCCCCATTTTCCACATTATTTGAAGGACTTTTCCCTAAATGCTTGTGATGCTTATCCCAGGATTATTTTACTTTTCAAATGATCCTCCTGACTGCAACTACTTTTTTCACAGTAGTAGTACTTACCTGAATTGCTTTTCTCTGCTTTTTCTGACTGCCAGCTCCCTGACTGAAACCAAATTTAACACTTCTTTCCAACTGCAACAAGCACCATGAAGCAGACGAGTATCCCTCTTCTCCACCCTACCTGGGTAAGACTCACACTTACAGCGTTGACTGCGGTGGGATCCCATGCTCCTTGCTTTCACAGGAGTTGCCTTTCTCTTGCCAGCTGCAAGCACCGTGATATCACAGACTCCTAAATGCAGACTCCTCAACACTCCCACGCTAAGCCCCACAGCCTGCCTCCAGCTACGTTTGCCCATTAAACTACGCTGCAATCCCTCTGTGTCACTCCCTCGTCCAATACACCAAAGATCAGGCTGGCCTGATCCTGACCCACTCATCCCCGTGCAGAAAAGGGCTGGCCATGTTGCATTGTAACACACAATGCTAAAAATTACAGTCAAGCACCCAAGAAAGTCCCACCAGAGGACAAGCTCCTGGGCTATTTCTCCCTGGCCATGTGCTTGGCACTGCTGGGCATATGCTCTGCTGCTCAATCAAACCTTGCAAGAAGCATCCCTTGAACCTGAGCTGGCTCCTCTGGGATCAGGAAAGAATATGCTGCTGATGCGCAACTCCAGCTGAACATGTATTAATTGGTCTGATAAAGAAATTCCCTATATATATGGATGTGTGAAGAACACAGGGCTCCCCACATCCTCTGTTGTTCTGGGTGGGTCACCTCTCTGTTCCAGCAATAAACTGAAGCTGCTCAGCATTGCAAGGATGTAACCAACCTGTCCTACCTTTGACGTTCAGCCTGAACAGATGCGAATAAGCAAACATTTTCAAAGAATGAAAAGGAAATGGCTTTGATTTTCTAATCACGCATCAATTGCCTAATGTCACTAACATTGAACGTAAGGGTGTTTTTGTCAACCTTAAAGCATTCTTTCTTTTTCAAGCAGGGAGTTTTAGTCAATAGATTAAAAAAACAAGTAATGACAAGTTTATACCAGGAACAAAATGAAAGACCATATCATGCATAGTCTGCTAAAAACTCCGATTTCCCCCCACCCCCCCGGTAAGTGGGAATTCTACTTGAAAAGTGATTTTAGATTTTGTGCCTGTATGAATTAGAACTGACTTTCTTACCCACAGAGCCCTTTCCACACAGGGTTAAATAACTAACAACATAATTTGTCTTTTCTTTGATGAAAGTTTAATCAAACAGTAACCATGGGGATGCAAAGATGTAAAGGCAGGAAAATCAAACACTATGCATAATACCTCTTAATAGAGGATCAGCAACCGTAAAAATAAATAGACTGTCACTGTTTCCAGGTTCCTTGATCCAAACAGATGAAAACACGAGATTTGATCTGCATTGCTAGTGTCACAAGACTGCAACTAGAAGAATACCTGGGCACGTGATGTTCTATAGAAATTTTTATCTTTGACTAGTCGCTGTGTTTTCCTGGAGGAAAGAAAGATGCTTCTCATTTTTTATTTCTTTCTCCAGGTCTGTCAAAAACAAATACAATCCTGTATTAAGGACAGAGGTTTGAGTTATACAGTGAGGGCCAAATCCCGCAGTCTTTATTCAAAGACAGACGTGTCCTTATTGCTTTAGGAGCTCAGACTAATAAGCTGGCCTCACTTTTGGCACACAAGCACACATAGAAACACAAAAATCTGCAAGCTTTGTACTGAAAACAGAACCGCAGACTCAGCAAACAAACAGCACGTAATTATTTGCTCAATTACTCTCAGAGCACAACATCCCATTACCCTTGAGCTGGCAAGGGAAGGACGGTGCTTCATTCTGAATTTTTTTTTTTGTTCCATGGGTTTATAATATTGCCAAATCTTGGCAAATCACCATGGGGACAGGAAATACCACGTTCCCACTTCAAAGTATTAAAAAAAAAGTTAAATTTTAGCATGGACAAAATAACATATATTCGCCAGGTAACACCTCAAAAACACCCAAAACAAACCCAAACCACAATGGCTTTGAAATTTTCCAGAACCACCCAGTACGAGCCAAATATCTGGTGTGGAAAATTACAGTCCAAATGGTTAAGAATTGCTAGAAGCAATTGAAAACAGCTTTTCCCGAAGGAAGGTGTTGGGCAACCTTACTGATAGACAGCGCAACAAGTTCTGCATGAAATAATAATGAAAACTGAATACCAAGCAAATAACACTTTCGTTTACATTGGTCCTGTCTCCTGCTGAGATGATGAGAGGTAACTGCTTAATGACTTACTACAGCCACTCAAGTAATAAATCAGAATTGATGGCTTTCTCTTAGAGTAAGTTGTGAGATTTTGTTGGTTCCCACTGATGCAACGCACCGTCTGTTACTTCACTCTCCTCCACCGCAGCGGAGGATACACGAACCATGCGACCGCCTAGCTCAGTCTCATTAGCAGCTGTACCCTGACAGCGGTTTAGACCCTTGCTTTTTGACATGGCAGGAGGATGGGAAGAGGTAACAGAGTCAGGCAATTTACTTTAATTGCATGAGGTGCACGGCCGAGCTGCACCCTCCTGCCCCAGCTCTCATCTTCCCCTGCTCCCGCCCCGCTTAGAGAGGGGCCGCTGCTCTGTGAAGCTCTGACACACATCACCCTCAGCCAGCTCTTTGCCTGTTATTCTGCTATTTATTAACTGATGCCTGCAGATAATTCCAATGTACTCTGGCCTCATTACGAGAAAGCAGACTCTCAGCTCAGTAATCTCCCAAGATAAAAGAAAGCCCGGAAAGATGAGGAGAAAGTAATTTAGGTACTTCAGGCACCGCACCGAGGCTTGAGAAGCATGGGCTGCTTTCACATCTACCACAAATGCGTCCATGGGCAGGAGGATGGCTAGCCTTCGTCAAGGTTCGCCTCAGCCTGCCTCAGTTGATGCCTTGGTGGTAGCACACCCACAGCTTTCTGTCTTCCCTTCCAAGCTGGGCACCGTCTCTTAGTTGTGCTTGGCCACCCCCTTGCTACAAAGGGATGGATTTAGCATAATTGTGACACCAACAATTATAAAGAAATCGGATTATTATTGATTTAAAGGCCAGAATTTTACGTTTGCCTTTGTTTTCTTTCTATTGCCCACCCTGTAAGCCTCTAGCCCAGCCTCCCCCAGCTGGCTGGCCAGAGGGTCAGAGCGTGGAAGTCCAGAAGTGACCGTCATCTTCTCCATCTAACCTGGCCTCCTCCACTACCCCCACACAGGGCTCTCCATCTGTAATTTCTAAAATAAGCTCAGAGAAATTGTGAGTTAAAACACAGCCTTGGGGTGGGGGGAAGGAAAAAAACAACAAAACATTTCCTAACTTTTCTCAACCTAGGAGTCTTAAAAATAAAAAAAATAAAAGTAAGGATACTCTCCCTGGAAAAGCAGCAGCCTTTAACAGTTACCTTTTCCAGCTCAAATCCAGAACAAGGACTTGTAAAAGTAACCCCCCTGGAGCAGAGTGAGACCTGCCATCTTTCCAGAAGCTGAGCTCACAGTAGAGGCTAAAACCCCACAGCCCCGCTTGAGGCTGCTGAGCCCGTACCCTGCCCTGCAGCATCCTTCCCTCCCACTTGTGCCTTTCTGACTGTAAGGCTCTCCTGTGAAGCAGGAATAATGAACCAATCTGGGTTAAAAATAACTTTCTCTTTCCCCTCAGCTATTTTTTTTTAAAACCAGATCATCCCCACAAATCCCATCCACAAAGTAGCTCTGCAAATCATTCATCTAGCAGAAAGGCTTCTGCCCAAGTGCAAGGGCAGAGCAAGCAGTCCCAGGCTTAACACAGCATTTGCTGGTGATCCTGTCTCAAGAAAACATTCCTGCATGCATGCACCCACAGGTTAGTCTTATAGAAGACCTGTGGGGCACCTAGTTAGAGGAGAAACTGCTCTCCACCACTTGTTGTTGTCTCATTATTAAGACTGTTACTCCCAGGTATCCTTGTCTTAATCTAATTCTGCATCTAAAGTGAAAACTAGACTCCATGCATGCGTTCAAACCCTCCTTGCATCCACATTATGTGAAAACCACTGCAGCTTTTGGGGAACGCCAGGTCCCACAGCCACCCTTACAAGGACCCAAGCCCATACCTTCCTGCATTGCGATGCCTGGCAGATGGGCTGACCATATTTCCCTGTCCAAGCTGCTCATCTGCATCCCACCCATGCTTCCACATGCTGCAAGACGGTCGCTAGGAAGGCAGAGGGAATTGATCGGCATCTGGAGCCCTGCCTGCCCAGTGTGCCTGCTCTGGGCATGGAAATCTGTGGAGCTGCGCTGGGGGCTGTGATAAGCATAAGCCTGCTTTCTGGCTCCTGCAATCATTACAAGTGTGGCTCCTCATCTCTGCATGCTTTTTACCTTCCAGTACCACCTCCTGGTTCCCTCACGCAGCTTATGAAAGCTTGCGACCATTTTCCATTAATGTCAGGGCACATATTCTATAACAATCCTTTGGTTTTATCTGCAGGCAATTATTAAACTGCTGCTTTCTTATCTCTCCTTGCCTCCACTGCTAAATGTGTCACCCATCCCGATATCTGCTCCACTATACTGGCTTACTGCCTCTCTCCTTCCTCTCAGTCCTGTGTCAGCACTATCTGCTCTATGCAGCAAAACTAAAGGAGATCCAGACTTGGGGGTCTTTTTTGGGAGCTTTTGTTTGTTTGTTTTGGTATTTGCCATTTCCACCATGAGTCCTTTGCTAGGTCTACTTCCAGTAAATCAAGCCCTTTCCCACTGTATAAGGATTTCTTTGCTGGAATAGTCTCTGGGCCTGATGGATTCCCTATTGCTTTTGCATAACGCCCTTCCTAGAGCCCAAAGTACTTTGTCATCCAACATGAGGCCAGTTTAAATATCTCCTGCCATACAAATACCCGTCACACTCCAAAGGGGTGTACTAGACCCTCATCCAGAATCAGCTGCGCTGGCAACCCATAACTGATACTCCTTCAGCCAATTTTACAGGAAATATTGCTTTGTAATATGTACCATTCCTGGCCAGAAAGAATACCCAACAACCACCACCTGGTACAATTGCTTATTCTTCCCTACAACAGCACTGCTTCTTCAGAAATCTTATTTTCCTTTTCTATCCACGCACACTTCATATTTTCCTGAGGTGAGGCAGAACGCAGGACTTCCATCCCAGTTTTTTAAATGTCCGCCTTTTTTTTTTTTTAAACCCTTTCTCTTTACTCCTATGCCATAAAACACCAGGCATCAACATTTATCCTGGAAGTCATTAATCCATTATTCTTAGACAGAGCAAATGCACCGACTATGCTGTAGGGTAATTGCTCGCACCCAAAGTCTTTCATGTACATTCATTGTTAGAAATGCGTTCAGCTCTAGTTCCAATGCCCGCTCCTAAGACACACAAAGTGAGCATAGTTTAGTAAGCCCTACCCAGCCTCCAAGTTTTGCAAACCAATACATTTAGGAACAAGATATTGATTCATTTCAGCTGGGATTTATGGTGGTTTTATTGCACCCACAGCTCATTAAGCTGCCATCACTCTTTGGAGTACCTGCAATTGGTGCAGCCCTTTTCATAAATTCCACAGATGAAGTTATGCTCTTCTTTTACAATTTATCCAAGTGCTTTTTGCCAGGCTTTTGCAGCACATATACCACAGACCTAGGTTTGAGGAATTCAAAAATGAGTTCATCGGTGTGTGACTGTACTAAATACGGCTCAGCATTTTTCTTTTAAATCCAGATCCAATTTCTACCTAATTACCATTACCTCTAAGTACCTTTGGACAAGTTACCCCCACAGGAAGGTGCTTCAGCTTTGCTTTTTGGTGTGATGTAGTAAAATCATGCTCACTTACCTTAAGCTTGACATTGTCCACTGCCTCCTGGACCCTTGAAAGTCGAAAGCTTTGCTGCTCTTACTTCTACCCCCATTTTCAGTACTGTGAATCCTCACATTAATGACATATAGGTATACTGTTGCTCTTTATACATGCATGGCCTCAGGGAAGTAACACCATACCTTTTTAACTGAAACCCACTTTTCGGCCAAGCACCTTTATTTTTGCCTCTCAGCTGGGTGCCAAACAGGGTCACCATAACCCTGAGCCAGCTGCTCTACACCACAGCTTTTCTTAAAAGTGCTACCAAAACTCATAAGTGCCAAGCTTTCACTCCTGAATAACACGGCTTCACCCATTCTTCTAGAGCCCAGAGAATATCCTAACCCATATTGTGCCACACCACCACCTTTTTTTTATTATTTTTAAGACTCTTAGCTGAGGTCTTCATGAACCCAATGATATTCCAGTGCTGCAGCCTTCTGTGGGTGCCTTCAGCTAAAGCTGCTTCCCCACCTCCCACTAGCAACAGCTCCTTTTCCTGCACAGGACACTTAATTCTCATTACCACCATGACAGCAAAGAAAAGATCCCTTGCTCAGCTGGAGGCTCTGCTGACCCCACCGCTGGGCACAATGCTCTTGTTACGGCACAAAGAGGCAAAATCTCTTCACTGAAACTAAACAGAACAATACAGGTCATGCCTGAAGAATTCAAAACTATGTCTACCAAAGTAATTTACTTTTTATTCAATTGCAAATAGGATATACTTGCTTTTCTAGATTTTCAGCACGTTGCTCTCCTGGTATTGTTTAAGGACCTGTTAATTGTTAGCAAAACTCAGGTGCAAACACTCAGACTCCTTTGGGCAAAAAGAGCCCTTCAGCTGCCTATGATAGAGCAGGCTCTGCTTTTGTAAGCTTCTGGCTATTTATCAAGGAAAAAAAGCTGGAGGATCCAGGTTTAGGCATCACCTGATACAAAAAGTTCTTTAATGGGATTTGGCTGTGTTGTTGCAGGCAACGTGTGATGTAGGATGAACTTTTCAAAACGTCTCAGCAGCAGCCTAACTCTGCTTCCCCCACTTCCCAGCTTTAACTTCAAAAGGACTGATGCCAATCAATCCCAAACACTTGGAAGATCTCTTGTATAGGATTTCTAGCTAAACTGTTTAATACAAAATTATGTCTTTTAGGAACCATAAGGAACAAGCATCTTTTGATAAATAATTGCATAAATGGTGACACAAAGTTCCATATTTATTATGTTAGCAGTTTCTCAATTAAACATCTCCATTTACACCTAAAAATGTTTCCTTTGGCTGCCAGCATAACAAATGCAGCCTGTGATGCAAGAGCAAAGCTGGCTTTTGGCGATTCTCGTGTCAACAGAATAAAAATCTAGATCAGGCTCTGCCTCCAGATGAACTTGTGCACCAGGGAGCTTACTTTCAGCCTGCAATTGGCTGTTAATTAGCTACGCTATACTAAGAGCATACGGCAGGAAAAAAAATCTTACAGAACTTTTGTAATTAATGAAAAAGTATGTTTAAGTCCATGGCTTCAATTAAAACATACGTAGGAGAAAGAAAATCTTTCTTTGATAGATTCCAGACTACCGTGATAAGTATCTATTTTTAATGAGCTGAACCAAAGCATTTGAATGGTTAAGATCCCAATTTACATTTTGGGGCATACATCCACCATTATTTATAATCTTTGGTAGTATCTAAATGATTGAAAAATATTTTTTCTGCTGTTATATAGTGCTCCTAACAGCAAGGAAGACTTTGAAATCATTTCAAAATAGCACATTGCAACCAAGTGAGAATGTTATACAAAATAAAACATCAGAGAACATGGCATGCATCTCCAGCACAGTAACGTAGTTACTCGTGTAGATAATGATAGGACAAGGGGCAATGGTATTAAACTAAAAGAGGGAAGATTTAGATTAGACATTAGAAAGAAATTCTTCCCTGTGAGGGTGGTGAGGCACTGGAACAGGTTGCCCAGAGAAGCTGTGGAGGCCCCATCCCTAGCAGTGTTCAAGGCCAGGCTGGATGGGGCCTTGGTCAACCTGATCTAGTGGGTGGCATCCCTGCCTATGGCAGGGGGTTGGAACCAGATGATCTGTTAAGGTCCCTTCCAACCCAAACCATTCTTTGATTCTATGGTCTTGGGGTCTGAACAGTACCTTCGCTGTGGCTTGAGTAGCTTGGCATTTCTGCTTTGTACTCTAGGTGTCAAAGGAGAATACTAGTTGAAATATGATTTTTTTTTTTTTATCATCTAAAATAGAGAAAGGGAAGAAGGACACTGCTGAAATCTGTTCTGGAGTTTATGATAGACAGCATGCTAGAAAGAAGGTACCTGCAAAGTATGGAGAGGCAAAATGTTCTGGGTTTGGCTAGAGTAGAGTTCATTTCACTAGAAGCTGGGATGGGCCAGAGTCAGAGAAAATGGGTAAGACAGAGAAATGGAGGATCAACACCCTTAAAAAAAACCAAAAACCAAACCCAAAAACATTCGTATGTTTTTAGTACATAAATATGTTCAACTCATGACTGTAATTCAGTTGTTGTTCCATTGTAAAATGGCAGCATTATGATTTCTGTTAGGGTCTTTATACTGCAAGCAAGGACCCTGATTTGTTTGTAAGTGCCAGCTTAGCAGATGTAAGCTGAATATCCTGTATCATTCCCCACGTCTTGTTCCCCACTAGTGAAGTTCTCTCTGCCATTACTGAGACGGACTCTCACCAGCTTAAGTGTGGTTGCATAGAGGCACAAGGTCAAACAGGCTGCCGATGACAAAGCAGCAGTAGAGCCCACCTCTCCAGCACAAATTTAGCTCAAGCCTAGCTCATTATTTTAGGAGGTAGAATAAAATCTTTAAAGAGGGTTATTTTTGATGAGAAAATTCTGGTTAATGTAATAGCTAGGTAGCACATGTGTGAGACCAAAAATAAAGCTCCACTAAAATAAGCATCCTAAATGTGTCATCTACATTGAAGTCAAGGTGGGGAATATATGGCAACTGGCCCACGGGATGAGAACACGTTATCGCAAGGCACTGCAGCTTTTCTTCTGGTGGTGAAGAACTGTGTAATAAACACTAAGAGAAAATAACTAAAGGTCCTTGATTTGGAGATTTCAGTACTTTACCAAAAACTTTGCAGGTGCCAAAGAGTTTTTATGCTGCCTTTCAGCTACATAAATAAGATATATTTTTCCTAGGATTATTTTCCCCATGTGAGGAGGAAACTCAAATTCAGAATGATTACTGCAGACTTTCAGGAGGAGAGAGCTCTGGCTTTTTTGTTCATAAATGCATTTTAAATGTCACCCTTTAAGAAACGAAAAAAAAAAGCCATCTTGAAGTCTGGAAGTATTTCCCCAGCTATCTTCCAGGACATCAGCGGGGCAAGTGGATTTCAGCACATGTATTTTGAAATGCTGAAATTACACTTGCCCTTGTGACTTGGATTCTCAGAGATCCTAAACTTACCTATAAGGATTTTAGGGAACTGTCTGGTGTGTGAAGAGATCATAGATGAGATATTTAGTTTATTTGCTGGGTGTCCTGTTATTCAAGGTAATATGAGGTTTGGAGACCCCACATTTAAAAAAAAAAATCTCAGCGGAAAGTAATTTCAACAACACAGAAGTTTCCATTTGTTTGTACGCGTGATAGCCCCTCGCCAACACAATACACCAAAAATACTTTATAGATTTCCGCAAATCTTTCATACGGGCTTAGATCTTCAGGAAACCAATTACTGCACCTATTGTTCCCTTCTTCATTGTTGTCTTCAGAGTGCTTGTTCCAGGGCGGCGTTAAGGATTTAGGTGGCACGCTTACATGACATACAGTCCCATGGTTTATCTATTACATATGTGACTCAGGGTTAACTTGCCCAAGGGAAAGGTTTAGCAAAGATCTCTCCTACCACAGAGCTTTGATGCCTGACAGAAGTCAGACCCAGCCCGGTATTTTTCCTTTTTTATGAACATTTTACGTTGCCCATCCTTTCCAGCACTAGCAAAGCTCAGTGCCCGTGCTTTCATATCCACCTCCGCAGCCTCCTGGCCCCTGGCAGCAGCACCGCTGCGTGGCTGGCTCCTGGCTGCCGGGAAGACCTGGGATTTATTCCCAGACAGGAAAACCCCATGTAGTGACTGGAGAATTAATTATTTCCTTTTACTCTAACTTCAAGAGAAAGATCTGGCTTTTAATCATCTAAGTTGATCATTTCTACCCACATCATATCTCTGCTTGCCTTGTATTTTCCCCCTGGTCAATGCACCTCAATCTTCTTCCCAGGTGGCCTCTAACGGGATTGCAGAGATTGATCCTCAAAGTCCCTGGAAACTTATAAGCACTCTTGCTTCTAAAAAGTCTTGTCATTTTAAAAATTATTTTGTGCTTCAGTCAAGTCATACTGAAGGCCACAGTCTTCTGTCTCAGTTGTTTAAACTGAATTACGCCTCTGGCTTTAAATGAGCTCAGTGGTACCAGCGGCATACAGCTCGTGCGGCCAGACTCCCTTCCCCTTCACTGTAACCAGGTGCCAGGCTGCTAGAGAAGCCAGCACTGCGCCACGCTGCTATTTTACACTTCAGCCACCTACTTCACCACCAGATCCTAAAACCCAACATGAAGAAGCCAAGCACCACTGCACTAACCCTGTGTGAGAAAAGGACCTCACCATTCCCTTGAAAGCAAGATGTTTTTCTGTGACCTGTCCTGTCCTGATTATAATTCCCTTCTCTTGTCCTGTATTGTTTTGTGCTTTTTTTTTAATACTAAATAAGCCAGATGCATTTATTTCCTTACAGATTGGTGAAACCCTATGACAGCCTCCCTGTCTTCCTGTCTTCTGCGTCCTTCATTTTGTCACTGAAGCTTGTGCTAGAAGTAACACATTGTACTACTGGTGTACCACCACAAACGCTCTCTGCTGCCCCAGAATCTGCAGGTGCCACTCATGCCTGAGGCCACAGGAAGGAGCCAGCAGCTCTGTCACTGGCCACGGCATTGACAGCTGCACCGTGTCTCCAATTAGCCCATTAATATTCACAGAAAGAAGAAATGAGAGGGCAGCTGCTTTATGCTTCCCCACACCAAGGGCTGCTAGCATGTCTTCCCCAAAGCATTACAACCCAGAAAAATAAATTCAAAACACTTTAATTCTCTTTGGCTTAAAACCAAACCAAAACAAAAACAACCCAACAACAACAAAAAAACAACAAAACCCCTGAAAACCTGCATTAACTGGTAGGTTTATTTTCCCTCTGATTTTTGTTATTTCCAGCCAGTTGCTACTTTTTCCCAAATTAACATATTGCTCGTGTTTTTAGATTAATCTAAATCTCTGATCTTCTTAATACTGAAATTTCACATCTGCTAAAAATTGTGAGAGCAGCTTTACGCCTGCACATAATTCTGAGCTAATGAGTATGCCATCCTTGCTGTTATGAATGAAAACCCACACAGTTACTTGGGACCTAAATAACCTCTCTTGGTATTTGCAACACAGCAGGAAAGTGACAACGATCTAGGGACAACTCCAAGGACCGTGATCCTGGGGCTTTTGCACCCCAGGACCTTTTTCCCCTCTGGTGGCTGCTGTAACTGGCTTCTAAGCTTTGGACCCAACAAACCATCCAGTCATCGGGGTAGCTTTTCACGTGAAGCATCACAGGCAGCGCCGTGCCCGTAGCTACGTTCAGGCACAGCAGTCGTGTGTTGCTTCTTCAGCTCAGCCCCACTGGGCAGGAGGCCACTGCCTTCGGGCTGGATGCCTGCTCCAGTAATAATAAGCGCAGCCCATCACAGTCTGTCAGCTGCATTCCCAATCCAACTCTTTAACATGTTCTTCTCACACAAGCACAAATGTTTATCCCACTTAGTTGCTATTCTTCTCCAGTTGGCAAATTCCTTCAAGAGGCCCACGTGTTCTCCTAGATTTCCACCATAACAAGGAGAGCTGAGGAAGCTGCTTCTCCCACTGCTCATCGGTTCCTACATCAGGGTATACCCAGCTCTCTGCATAACCAGATTTCATCTCAGATGGTGCCAGACTAGTGTTTTTCACCAACGTTAGTGCTAATTTGATGGCGAATATACTTGTCTGGGTACAAGTCACTGCTTAGTGGTTCCCAGTAACTCTAATACTTTTGGAGGCTGTTGGCCCATTTTAATCACGTTTGAAAAGGAGAAGAAATCATTCCAGACCTATCTGGAGTCCTGCAAGTTTCTGAGAAAAACCAGGAGCTAGAGGGAAACACTGCGGATCACAGCACTTTTGGTCTCTTCCGTGGGAGGCATTTTACAACAGGCTTTTCATGCCGAAAAGGGAATTAAGGGACAAAAGGCACAAACAACATAGCGAAGCAGGCTTCATTAGCTCTGCCACACACAGAACAATTAGTATTTGACTCTTGGCAATTATCTGGCCAATAATGACATCTTCAACTCAGCATAAAGTCTTAGATGAAGACAGGGGAGGTTTAGAGACGGTTCAGTTACATGCTGTCCTACACATTTAATCATGCCCTCCAATAATTTAGCGTATTGGGAAATTTTTATTTTGCTATTACATAAAAGGACCCTTAGGTAAAGAAATCAGCTGTGAAAGTGAGGAAGGTAATTGTCTTCCAAAGCGGCTGAAAAAATGCTATAGTTTAAACAGCTTGTATTGACTAAATGAGTAAGTATATTACTTTCTCCTTTTTCTTTTCCTGTTAAGAATGGTCACAGAATATGCCGTAAAGTTCTAATTCTCACAGCTTTCCTACTTTTATGCAGCACTATTTTTGTTTGTTTGGTTGGTTGGTTTTAAATTTGATGGACATAATTAAAGATGCCATTAAAAGACTTCTGTTGGTTTTGGCTGGCTTCATCCTATACTGGTTTTGACTGGGATAGAGTTAATTTTCTTCACAGTAGCCGGTATGGGGCTGCGTTTGGAATTTGTGCTGAAACAGTGTTGACAACACAGAGATGTTTTGCTGAGAGGGGCTTGCACAGCGTCAAGACCTTTTCTGCTTCTCACCTCATCCTACCAGCGAGTAGGCTGGAGGTGCACAAGAAGCTGCAAGGGGACACAGCTGGGACAGCTGACCCAAGGGATATTCCATACTATATGGCATCATGCTCAGCATATAAGACTGGGGAAGAAAAAGGTAAGGGGACATTTGGAGTGATGGCATTTGTTTTCTCAAGTCACCGTTACCCATGATGGCATTCTGCTTTCCTGGGAATGGCTGAACCCCTGCCTGCCGATGGGAAGTGGGAATGAATTCCTTGTTTTGCTTTCTTGTGCGTGCAGCTTTGCTTTACCTATCAAACTCTTTATCTCAACCCACATTTTTTTTCTCACTTTTGCTCTCCTCCCCATCTCACCATGGGGGAAGTGAGCAAGCAGCAGTGTGGTGCTCAGCTGCCAGCTGGGGCTAAACAGTCCTTTTTGGTGGCCAGCGTGGGGCTTGAAGGGTTCATGATAATTACAGATTTGACTGGAATGTGCGAGATTGAATCTATAGCTGTGATTACTGTTCAGCTATTAATTGGCAGGCTCCTGTGCTTGCCATGGGGCTGGCTTGCCTTACTGCATAGTAGAGCCCAGAGCTCGTTAGTGGCTGCCTTTTGCTTTTGCTGCTCATTGCAGTGCTGTGCTGCTGATCATCCGACTGTGCTGTGCCTGGGAACGTTCTGGTAACAGCAATGGGGATGCGCCTGGGCTGGCCAATGGCCAGGGCATCGCTGCCAGGGCACTGCTGTGCTGGACCGGCCGGAATTCCAGGGTGAACTCAAGTCAAAGGGACCATCACCTGTGGATGAGTCCACGTGGGAGCAGCACACCCCTAAGTGTCTGTCACTGTGAATAAGTCCACACCAGAGCAGATTCATCTTGAAGTGTCTGTGGCCATGGTTATGTCTGTGCCATAGCAGGTATACCTCTGAAAGGATTGTTGCCCAAAGATAGCTCAACGCTGGAGAAGGTACACCTCGAAACATCTGTGGCTGTGGATGAGTCCATGCTGCAGCAGGTACACTCTGAAGCATCAGAGGCTGTGCAAGAGGTCATGATGGAGCACCTCAAAGCATGCAGCCATGGATAAGGCCATGCTGAAACCGGCGCACCTCAACACAACTGTGGCTGTGAGTAAGGCCATACTGGAGCAAGTATATCGCTGAAGACATTGTGGCCCATGGAGAAGGCCATGCTGGAACATGTGCACCTGAAAGTAACTGTAGCTGTGGATAAGTCTACAGAGCAGCAGGTGTGCCCCTGGAGAAACTGGCTCATAGATAAGGCTCCACTCGGAGCAGGCATACCCCTGAGGGACTGCAGACTGTGAGTAAGTCCAAGCCAGAGTAGGGCCAAAGAGGAGTTCATTGCAATGTTAAACCCAATGTTCTCGTCCAAAGGGACAAGGGGTGGAGGCTGTAGTGGAAATACCTTTAAAGTGCTGTCACACACTGTTGCGGGTTTGCGTGGCAAGGTTTTGATAGCAGGGGGGTGGGGGCCACAGCAGTGGTGGCTTCTGCAAAAAGCTGTTAGAAGCTTTCCCTGTGTCCGATAAAATCAATGCCAGCTGGCTCCAAGATGGACCCACTGCTGGCCAAGGCCAAGCCAATCAACAACAGTGGTAGGGCCTGTGGGATAACAGAGTTAAGAACAATAGAAACCCTAACTGTGGGAGCTTTTGCAGCCAGAGAGAGGAGTGAGAAGATGTAAGAAACTCTGCAGACACCAAGGTCAGTGGAGAAGGAGGGGGAGAAGATCACTCAGGCACTGAAGCAGAGACTCCCCTGCGGCCCGTGGTGAAGACCATGGTGAGGTAGGCTGTTCCCCTGCAGCCCATGGAGGAAGGGTGATGGGGTGTAGAGATTCCATCTGCAGCGCATGGAGGACCCCACGCCAGAGCAGGTGGACACACCTGAAGGAGGCTGTGACCCCGTGGGAAGCCCGTGCTGGAGCAGGCTCCTGGCAGGACCTGTGGATCCATGAAGAGAGTCCATGCCAGAGCAGGTTTCCTGGCAGGACGTGTGACCCCGGGGGGGACCCACACTGGAGCAGTCTGCTCCTGAAGGTCTGCACCCCGTGGGAGAGACCCACGGGAGCAGTTCATGGAGGACTGTCTCCTGTAAGAGGGACCCCACACCGGAGCAGGGGAAGAGTCC
>VWZZ01007903.1:749671-761228 GCA_013399095.1 Psophia crepitans | reverse complement strand
TGTGATTCTGTGATTCTGTAACAGCAGTCCCGTAGCAGCTCTGCTACTAGCCAGCCACTCTGCAGCAGCAGGAAGCTCCTGGGTAGCAACAAGCAGGTGCTTTCCCATACCAGGGAAGTTACTTCACAGAAGATGTTCAGTCTGCAGAGTTGTAAGGAAGGCGATTTACCTTTATCATGGGGTGTTAATCCCATATCTGGAATGATATCTTATCCCATTAGTTATTGTGCGTAGGTAAAGACCAAAACCTGGTCACTGTCTTAGAAATACCAGATTTTTGTCAGGCTTCCTTTCTTTCTCAGATGCTGTTATTGCGCTTGCTTTAAAGCTGTTCTGTGGAGTCTGGGCAAGCAGTCTAATTGTATTTGCAGGTAGGAGGACACCAATATTTGTTAGCACGTTTTCTATGTGACCTGACAGTGCTTCAGAAGCAGTACGGGCTTAGAGGTCAGGATTGCAGAGCATGTTAAGGGTGTACCCAAGAAATGCAAGTCAACTGACACAGACATACCCTACAACTATAGTTAATGGTGCCTGTGAATCTTGACAGCTCTTCTGACTTGTGCAATGTGATATGCAGCATGTTGCCCTTCAGAAGTAATACAAAATTGGATTTGAGATTACTGCTTTTTGGGCACTTTTTCACACCTTGTCTCTTACAGGACTTCACAGAAACAGCATTCCTTGAAGAAATATGTTGTTGCTTTCCTCAAACACAGTATCCCAGTCATTTACACCTCTTCTCTTTCTCCTCCTCATTTCCAGTGTTTAGAATGTTGGAACACCTTTCTCATGTGGCATAAGTAAGAGCTAAGACAGGTCTGAAAACAGCAGAATCCTTCAAATGCCTAGAAGTGAAAATTAGGTCTAAATAAAATTGCCATAGTCATCAAAAACTGAACCAAACATCTCTTTCCCATTGCTTTTCCTCATTTCCACTTAGTTGAGAGAACTGAGATGTTTAATAGTTTAGAACAGGTAAGGAACAGTGGAGGAAATCCTTTCCAACTGCTCTGACTTATGCCAATGGACACATAGAATTCACAAGGGAGGAAATAATTTTGTCTCACCTCTGAATCTGTTTTCTGAGAAAGCTGCTTATGATTTTACTTTGCAGGAAGATAAAACGAATCCTGGAAGTTCTCTTGGTTGTTAAAATTGAGCAGACCCTGCTGTAGCAGAAGTACTATATTCGTAGAGCTGGTTGGGTTTTCCCAACAGAACTTGTGGCTCTGTAATGTTGCCATATTGATATCAGTGATGTTTCCTCAAACATCTTTTGGCAGTGAGGCGAATTAGTAAGAAGTGGTTTGTGCCCATGCTGATAAGGGCTTTTACTCTTCAGGACAAGATGGCTGTGTTCAGATCATCTATGGGCAACAGCCCCCAATCTCTGCTCCTTCCTGAACCATACCTGGGAGTTTCTGGGGAAGTGTTAAGTGGTCCAGGGCATGATCGACCCAGGATCTGTTGGGGTGATTTGATAGTAGAAGTGACTTGAGTTCTACTGCTTGGACCGTGGTGGCACTGGTTAATTTACTAGAATAGGCAGTGGTGGAGAATGCAAATTCTTGGAACCAGCTGCAGTCCTGTTTTCAGAGTGTGTAACATCAGATGAGCTTCAAAGGACTGAAAAAAACCCCATGTTTTGCATGCTTAATACACCCATCGTTCTGCCTTTCTACCCTTGCTAGTTGTAGCACTTCTTTTAGAGAAATCCAGTGGCTGAGTGCTCCTACTGAGGGATTCTGCAGGTGGTGTACACTAGTACACAAAGAATTTTGGGTGAGGTTCCAAGTAGCTAGGTATTTTTTCACCTGCCTGCTTGGTTTGCACATTTCAGTTGAGTATATCGATACACAAATTGTGTAACACTCTTGTATTCCGTAGCTGCTAATTGTGACCTTGCTAATTCTGTGGAAGTTCAGGCAGCCAGATTTGGTGCTCTGTACCTTCATGGAATAGATAGAATCAGAGAGTCATTGAGGTTGGAAGGCACCTCTGGAGGTCATCTTGTCCAACGCCCTGCTCAAAGCAGGGTCAGCTAGAGCAGGTTGTCCAGGGCTGTGTCCTGTCAGTTTTGAGTATCTCCAAGAATGGAGCTACTCAGACTCTGCAACTTTTCTGAACATATGCTTGAGTGTTTCAGTTTGTGGCCATTGTCTCTTTATTCCTCCGATCAGCTATTTACACACAAGGAAAAGGAAAAGGCTCCCCCTGAGCCTTCTCTTCTCATGCCTGAGCAGTCTGAGCTCTCTCAGCCTGTCCTTATCTGACAGATGCTCTAATTCATGAATCATCTTTATGGGTCTTTGCTGGACTTGCTCCAGTATGTCCATGCCTCTATTGTACTGACGAGCCCAGAAGTGAACACAGCACTCCAGATGCGGCCTCACCAGCATCAAGTAAAGGGGAAGGATCACTTCCCTTGACCTGCTGGAAGTGCTCTGCCCTACTGTAGCCCAGGCCGTGTTGGCCTTCTTGGGCATGTTGCTGGCTTATCTTCAACTTGGTATCCACCAGGACCCCAGGTCCTTTTCTTGCTCGCTGAATAATAAAGATGTTTCCTACACTACTATGAACAGACCTTATGCAATCTCTTCCTTTTCATTTACGTAGCACCTGGCTGCCAAGAGCAGATACAAGGTCTTGAGGACGTGACTGGGAGTGCCCATGGCTCGCTGTATATTGCAGGAAGAATTTTGGCCTGCATGTCTTCAAAGGTCATCAGAAAATTGCTTGGGAGCAGGCTAGAAATAACTTGATTTAGATCAGCTGCTTATGCAACTATGCCAAAGGATTTGCAGTTGATACTTCAATCTATAGACAGCTGTGATCCTATTTACCATCCAGCTGATTTACTTCTGGGGTTTTGGCAGGATTTCACACTGTCAGTGCTCACGTAGTGCACAACATATTCCTTAACCAGAGAAGCTTTGCAGTCTGAGAAAACTGCAGAAAATGACTTGTTCCGGTGGGAAGAAAACAGAACACTGGTGAGGAAAACCAAGCACAATGTGTATCGCAAAGAGGACTCAAAGGAGAACA
The DNA here is from genome assembly GCA_013399095.1 of Psophia crepitans. Classification (NCBI taxonomy): domain Eukaryota; kingdom Metazoa; phylum Chordata; class Aves; order Gruiformes; family Psophiidae; genus Psophia; species Psophia crepitans. The sequence goes on along the minus strand of VWZZ01007903.1, from coordinate 758,180 downwards.
TTACAGAATAAATACAAGTGAATTGAGCAAAGAGTATTTACAGATCAGGATATTTGTTTTAGAATTTTAATTATACACTGGAAAATGAAGTAAATAATTTCTTAGTATCTTGTTGCTTTTAGGGTTTCTATTGCTGCTATTCAGATCTTGCTACATGAATATTGTTATTTGCTGGAATTTCACAAGACATGCATCTACAACCAAAACTACATTTGAAATTAACCTTAAATAATTTGGCTTTTTATTGAAGACTGGGTGCAAGCTAATGCATGGAGATGAAGATAAACAATTTAGTACTTGACTAAGGATTAAATTTGTGGCTCAGTACTCAGAAAACATTCTCTAAACTCTTGTGGTTTAGGAAAGTTTTACTGGGCTGAAAGTAATGTATTTCTTTGTTCTGTGTGTGTAAAGCAGTAGAAAAATGATTTTCTGTATTTGTGTTCGAGCTCTGGTTTGAATGGATGCATCTGATTCTATGATTCTGTGATCTTCATTGAACCCGTCGTAATAGTCACTCTTTGCACCAGCAAAGTCTCTGACCCTAGACCTAACCGGTGTGCCGCTGAAACCTAACGCATATCCTGTAAGTACGAGCGCTGTGCTTAAACAGCGCGTCCTCTGCTCCTCTGGTGTGCTTAGAGAGCTGGGCTTCAGTATTACCATAGGAAATTTCTGTGATGATCGTTTTCAGTCTTCTTCCTCTCTATAAATTGTTCCATGCAAATTGTCGATAAGGGTTCTAATACATTCACTAGCCACAGTTGTTGCTTTTTCTCTCAATTTGTTCAGCTCAGTGCCTGTTGAACAAAATGACTTAAAGGTGGAGCATGTCGTGTGTTCAAATGCGTCCTCTCCATATACTCTTTCTTAAAAACAGAGTGCAACTGAAGATTCATCCATAACACAATGTTTTAACGTTTGGTGTTCCAAAGTGATGCAGACTCTCTGAAAGAGAAACAATTTAATTTATAGTGGAAATGAAAAGCAGCTAAGGCTATCAGAAAGGCAATATAACATAAAGCAAAAACGTCCCTATTTCCTCAGGTTTGGGAGTTCAATAGTACTTGTTTGGTTTATATGCATTTCTTTTGCTTCCGCTTACTCTTTCGCACACTTTTTTCCAAGGTCTTTTGGAATGCTGGGTCTCATGCAGAGGTAAAGAACTGTACTGCTGCCTCCTTCTTGTGCAAACCCCAATAATCTGAGCTCCTCCAAACTGTCTTTTGCAAAAACTACATCTGAGGATCGCAAGAACCTGAGAATCACTTATTTCACTGTTAGATGGCTCTGCTTATGAATTAGCCTCATTACTGAGCTCATTCTTCATTTTAATTGCTTGCAGCACTTGTTTCTTGGTTTCCCCTTTCCTGCTACATAAAATCACATTGGGAATGGGAGAATTGTTGCACCATTTTAAGGTGTTGGTGAGGTTCCTCTCACAAGCAGCTCTAAGTATTGCTGTAGACACTGAAAGCCATCCATTGACCTTAGGCTCAGCTGTAGCTCACATGAGCCAACTCTATTTTTGTTAATTAGTCCCTAAACTACAAGCTTTAGGAAGCTGAGAGAGTATTTTGGGAAAGCGTTGTTATATTTCTTCTTAGCTCCCAAGCCCCTTTCTAGGCATCTGCTGCTGAGCCGCCAGTGAGCGATCGACACCTGCAGATCCCATTACACCTTACACAGGACCGAGGTGCGATGCTCTGGATCGCAAACTGAACTCCTGAATTAACATCCAGAACAGTCCCTTTGAGGTGACTCTTAAAATAGGAAATTTGTCTTCCCCTAGGTTACGAAATGGGCAGCATGAACTGTAAGTTGAGGACCTGCCAGAGGTGGCCAGCTTGGCAGATGCCAGGCTTCTGGTAAAAGCTCCCAAAAAGAAACGATGGAGCAAAAAGTGCATCAGGAGAGATGTGGCTGATTCTTCCTTCAGGTTAGGAGAGTTGAAGCAGTCTATGGTGCTTAACCTATGAGCATGCTGCATTTAATTTTCCATTTTTATTAACATGAATTATTAACATCATGAATATTAACACAAAACCTTTCTCAATTTCATTTTTTATTAAAAAAATGAAGGGTAAAGCTGGTACGGACATGGAAGAAAGCACCACTGAAAGCTGCTTGGAGATAACCAAGTGGAGCAGGAGGGAGCTAGGGGTGCAGGTTGGGAAATGTAATACTGTATGTACCTCAGCACTGGGATATGAAAGCTTATTTTAATATTTCATAAAATTTTGGGTTTGCTCTTTTTTTTTTTTTTTTTTTAAACAAAGCAATGATTGGAAAATCTTACTAGAAAATATAAGTTCTCAAATTCTGGTCCACTGGAACCTATGATGGCCCACAGAGCCTTTGTAATGCAGTACAGTGAACAGTCTGGTCACATTACGTAGGTCCTCCTTGCTTCCCACAAGTCTGACATTAAAAGAAACTCAGAAAATTAATTAAACATATTCCGTATGTACTTCTTCGTGTAGGTTTTTGCCTGAATGCTGTATGACAGTTAGAGTAATCAGGAGGAAGAAGGAACGGCTTTCCCCACCATTGCAGAATGAAGGAGATGGCCCCCAAGATCGCCGTCCGAAGCATTACAGAACCATGAAAGATACTGCATATTAATGCACTGTCTTTCCTCATCCTTCCATATATTGCATGCTGAAGAATTGTGTCCTTGGTGTGTATTTTGTGGCATAGCACCTTTGGGTTATTGATTGGATTGATTAGTAGCAAATTAGAGCAAGCAGCAGTATTTACCACCAATTTCTGTCCCTCGGATAGGGGAAGCAGGCTCCCAGAGCTTGGTCTTCAGCCACGTGAGTGCAGTTCAAAGAGCTCAGTGGGTGCAGGAGCAGATGTTCTTCCTCCCTTCATTAAATGGCAGCTTTTCCTGAATTCACATGTGCACTTCACAGGGCTCGCGCCTTTTGCTGGATGCACACATGAGTTCTAATTCTGGGCAGAAATGCAGAACCCCTTTTGCATTAGAATAGTCAGAAGGTAAGACAGTCTTCTGTGTGATTTCAAGGGTTTTCCAGTTCCATTTGGGTTGAGCACTTCAAGAACGAGTGTTGTTTTTTTGTGTGCATGTGAATGTGTGGTTGTTTTTCTTATGGTAATAAATGATCCTTTTTTTCTGGTAGAAAACTGACTTTTGTAATGTCCACCATTAGAACTTACAGGAAATGCTCTTGTTTGAGTTTGCTGTAAAGAATTCAGTTGATTCTAATGCTTTCCAAATTGGCTTTCCCTTTCCTAATCTGTTCTGTGTAGAAGCTGTGCATTATAATATATGAATGTGTGTTTACTCCTGAATAAATTAACAGGAGTTTTGCCAGCAGGCGTGATCTAATGTGATTTTTTTAATTAATAAAGAAATGGGATATGTAATGCATAATGGGTTGCACACTGAGCAACATTAGATTAACTAGGAATTGAAGAACTGTGTGTCCTGCTGATGGTGGACAAAATCAAAGGTGTTGACAGATTCACTCACTGCATCACAAACAAAAAAGACCTTGAGATTGTTTATTTGAATAGGGGGACCATAAATCTAGCACACAGATACCAGCAAACAATAGTCCTGGATTTTGTTTCATAAAAAATACGACGTGCAGTATAATAGAAGTCCATTATTATATGTCTTTATATCTTTATATATAGCTGTAGATAATATATAATTTTGTATGGCCGGGAAGTAGGTTGGCAAATATATATACAACAACCAACATGGATTTATAGACTGCCTGCTAAAGGTTTACATTTATCCTTAATTTACTCTGTGGGTCCTATCAGGTCCTTCCTGAGAGCACTAAAAATGGTTGTCTCACATTTTACAGTACATTTGAAAAGTGGTGTAATATGATTTGTGCCTGAATTTATATTTCAGAGGGGAATTCAAGTTATTACTATTTCCTCCTATTAAAATCATCAGGTCCTGAATATGTTCAGCTGAAACACAGGACTGTCTAACAGTCTTTTACTCAAACTTGTAAGGAATCAATATAGTTCCCATCAGTATCTTAAATTACTTACTGAACCACTTCCAGTAATCACGATGCACAATTTCTCATTAACCCCTTCCCTTCTTTGTATAGAACCACTATTGTCTTAGAATAAAGTTGTTTTAGAATGTATCTGTAAATCATTAGACACTAGAGTAATTAATTCAAAATTTGATAATTAAGGCTGTTACATGTCTGTAACAGTTCTGTTTGATATCTTTATCAATGATCTGGTCTAGTGCAGCCTCAGTAAATTTGCAGACCACACCAAGCTGGGTGGGAGTGTCAATCTGCTTAAGTATAGGATGGCTCTGCAGAGGGATCTGGACAGGCTGGATCGATGGGCTGAGGCCAGTTGTGTGAGGTTCAACAAGGCTTAGTGCTTGGTTCTGCACTTAAAGTTGTCCAGCAGCAGAGGACCTGGGGGTGTTGGTCAACAGCTGACTGAACATGAGCTGGCTGTGTGCTCAGGTGGCCAAGAAGGCCAACGGCATCCTGATCTGTATCAGGAATAGTGTAGCCAGCAGGAAGCTATTGTTCCCCTGTACTCAGCTCTGATGAGGCCGCATCTCGAGTACTGTGTCCAGTTTTGGACCCCTCGCTACAAGAAGGACATTGAGGTGCTGGAGCGTGCCCAGAGAAGGGCAATGAGGCTGATGAAGGGTCTAGAGCACAAGCCATCTGAGGAGCAGCTGAGGGAACTGGAATTGTTCAGCCTGGAGAAGCAGAAGCTGAGGGGAGACCTTATCGCTCTCTACAACTACCTGAAATGAGGTTGTGACCAAGTGGGGACTGGTCTTTTCTCACGAGTAACAAATCGCTCTCTAAGAGGAAATGGCCTCAAGTTGCACTAGGGGAGGTTTAGATTGGATATTAGGAAAAATTTCTTCACTGAAAGGGTTGTCAGTCACTGGGACAGGCTGCCCAGGGAAGTGGTTGAGTCACCATCCCTGGAGGTATTTAAAAGACGTGTGGATGTGGCACTTAGGGACATGGTTTAGTGGTGAACTTGGCAGTGCTGGTTTATTGGTTGGACTCGATGATCTTAAGGGTCTTTTCCAACCTAAACGATTCTATGACATAAGGATGTGTGGTGTTCCCACACAATTAAAGTATTAGTTAAATACTTGCTTGAAAATGTGTGGGTGAGTCAAGGAGCAGGAATTGCTTGCTTTATTTATGGGAGGAGTTGGGTGTCAGGAGACTCTCACTCTGGAAAGCATGATGTTTCAAGATAGGTGGACTGTTTCGAGCTGCCTGGCTGAAAAAAGGTATTTACCAGGGAAAGGGTAAGGGTACTTTTACAGTGCAGTCCCTAAAGTGAATATTCAAGATCCATCCTCTTTTCAGTCACTGTCTGAGTATTTTTACATAACTTCACCATTACTACAGGTTTGTTGTTTTCTTTCAACAGCATAAATCCAACATCGTTGTGACTGAGAAGATGAACATATTTGAGCCTCTGTAGCAGGGTGTAGGAGCACCAGAGGTGGTGGTGGTTGGGGAGAAGCAGCTGGCGGTAACTAGCTGGGAGAGGTCCTTGGAAGAGCCAGGGAAAAACTGCATTCTAGAAAGACATCACTCAATTTGGAGACCATTGTTGAGCAGGAGATACATAGCTCGAAAGACTGTCAGAATTAAAAGAATAGAAAACGGTTGCGTTATTTGAGGGAATATGGAGGGAACAGGGAAACGCAGCACTGAAGTGAGAGAAAGTTATGCCAGCCTAAGTAATCTGAGTTAAATAGCTCACAGATATATTACTGACCACTTAATAAGTTTGTCAGAAACAGACAAATTTGGAAACAAAGTCATAACTTGGTTGTTGCTAATTTTGTATTTGAAAATGCAGCTAGGTTAGAAATTGTGTCGTTATTTTCTTTCATATCCTATTCATGGTTGTGGTTCAGCAATGTGGAGGAAGGGCAGAAAGGTGCCAGAGAAATGCCACCTGAGAGGCAGTTTATGAAAATAAACTGGTTTTATTGTAGATTTATTGGCAGCAGTAACAACAGTCATGACTTCCTCTTGTCAGAACTGTAAACAGACATAATCATAGAATCATAGAATCATTAAGGTTGGAAGAGACCTCAAGGATCATCTAGTCCAACCATCCCCCCACCACCTATTACCCACTAAACCATGTCCCTAAGTACTACATCTAACCTGTCTTTAAACACCCCCAGGGACAGTGACTCCACCACCTCCCTGGGCAACCCATTCCAATGCCCGACCACCCTTTCAGAGAAGAAATTTCTCCTCATCTCCAACCTGAACCTCCCCTGGCACAACTTGCAGCCGTTCCCCCTAGTCCTGTCACTAGTTATCTGTGAGAAGAGGCCGACCCCCAGCTCGCCACAACTTCCTTTCAGGTAGTTGTAGAGGGCAACAAGGTCTGCCCTGAACCTCCTCTTCTCCAGACTAAACAAGCCCAGTTCCTTCAGCCGCTCCTCATAAGACCTGTGCTCCAGCCCCTTCACCAGTTTCGTTGCCCTTCTCTGGACACGCTCCAGGGCTTCGATGTCTTTCTTGTGGTGAGGGGCCCAAAACTGGACACAGCACTCAAGGTGCGGCCTCACCAGGGCTGAGTACAGGGGGACGATCACCTCCCTGCTCCTGCTGGCCACACTATTCCTGATACAGGCCAGGATGCCGTTGGCCTTCTTGGCCACCTGGGCACACTGCCGGCTCATGTCCAGGCGAGCATCAATCAACACCCCCAGGTCCTTTTCCTCTACACAGCTTTCCAGCCACCCCGCTCCCAGCCTGTAGCGCTGCCTGGGGTTGTTGTGGCCAAAGTGCAGGACCCGGCACTTTGCCACATTAAACCTCATCCCGTTGGCCTCTGCCCAGCGATCCAACCTGTCCAGGTCCCTCTGCAGAGCCATCCTACCCTCCGGCACATCAACACTTCCCCCCAGCTTGGTGTCGTCTGCAAACTTACTGAGGGTGCACTCAATTCCCTCATCCAAATAATTAACAAAGATGTTGAAGAGGATGGGCCTCAGCACCGACCCCTGGGGAACACCACTTACAACCGGTCGCCAGCTGGATTTCACTCCGTTCACCACCACTCTCTGGGCCCGGCCATCCAGCCAGTTTTGAACCCAGCGAAGAGTGTACCTGTCCAGGCCATGGGCCGCCAGCTTCTCCAGGAGAATGCTGTGGGAGACCGTGTCAAAGGCTTTGCTGAAGTCTAGGTAGACTACATCTACAGCCTTTCCCTCATCCACCAAGTGGGTCACCTGGTCATAGAAGGAGATGAGGTTGGTCAGGCAGGACTTGCCTTTCACGAATCCGTGCTGGCTGGGCCTGATCCCCTGGTTGTCATGGACACGGCACATGATTGCCCTCAAGATGACTTGTTCCATGACCTTCCCTGCGAAGACAAAGGATGCAGATAATATTCAGAAAGTGCCTTTTGTTTGCATAGCTGATTTTTTGAGTTTGATCAGACACTAATTGCCCAGTATGACAGTGCTTTCTTTGAAAAACTTTACTGTAATGCTGTCCTGATCCGATCCAGCAAATAATGAATGAGGAAGAGCCAGAAAATCATCTTGTTATTCTCTAATGATGTTAACAAATAAAGGCATATCCAAAGGTATGTCACCAAGTCGGGAACAAGGACAGTGGGATCGAGTGCACCCTCAGCAAGTTTGCCGATGACACCAAGCTGTGTGGTGCGGTTGACACGCTGGAGGGAAGAGATGCCATCCAGAGGGACTTTGACAGGCTTGAGAGGTGGGCCTGTGAGAACTACATGAACTTTAACAAGGCCAAGTGCAAGGTCCTACATGTGCGATGGCGCACGTCCCAAGCACAACTGCAGGCTGGGTGGAGAATGGATTGAGAGCAGTCCTGAGGAGAAGGCCTTGGGGGTGTTGGCTGAAGAAAAGCTCAACAGGACCCAGTAATGTGTTTTCAGCCCAGAAAGCCAACCATATCCTGTGCTGCATCAAAGGAAGTGTGAGCAGCAGGTTGAGGGAGAGGATTCTCCCCTTCCACTCTGCTCTTATGAGACCCCATGTGGAGAACTGTGTCCAGCTCTGGGGTCCCCAGTACAAGAAGGACATTGACCTGCTGGAGCGAGTCCAGAGGAAGGCCACAAAGATGGTCCGAGGTGAGGGCAGGCTGAGAGAGTTGGGTTCTTCAGCCTGGGGAAGAGAAGGCCCTGGGGAGACCTTATAGCAGCGTTCCAGTACCTAAAGGGGCCTACAGGAAAGATGGAGAGGGGCTGTTTACAAGAGCATGGAGTGATAGGACAAGGGGGAATGGCTTTAAAGTGATTCACAGACTCATAGAATATCCCGGGTTGGGAGGGACCCTTAAGAATCATCGAGTCCAGCTCCTGGCTTCACACAGGACCAGCCCAATCAGAGCAGATGACTGAGAGCATCGTCCAGACACTTGAACTCAGCCAAGCTCGGTGCTCTGACCACTTCACTGGGGAGCCTGTTCCAGTGCCCAACCACCCTCTCAGTGAAGACCCTTTTCCTGAT
>VWZZ01007903.1:623625-749298 GCA_013399095.1 Psophia crepitans | reverse complement strand
TCACTGCCCTAGAGCAGCTGGCAATGCCATGCTTGATGCACCCCAGGACACGGTTGGCCTTCCTGGCAGCCTGGGTACACTGGTGGCTCATGTTCAGCTTGCTGTCGACCAAGACCCCCAAGTCCCTCTCAGCATAGCTGCTCTCCAGCATCTCATTGCCCAGTCTGCCTTTTCCCTGGTGAAGGAAAGTAGATTTAGATCAGGTATGAGGAAGAAATTCTTCCCTGTGAGAGTGGTGAGGCACTGGAACAGGTTGCCCAGAGAAATTGTGGATGCCCCATCCCTGGCAGTGTTCAAGGCCAGGTTGGATGGGGCTTTGGGCAACTTGGTCTAGTGAAGGGTGTCTCTGCCCATGGCAGGGGACTTGGAACTAGATGAGCTTTGAGTTCCCTTCCAACCCAAACCATTCCAAGATTCTATGCAAGCTAATTTGATACATGGGCAAATTCCTTCCTGTGCTTTCCTGCGCTTCCACTGGAGTCATACTGGAGTCATGGGCCTCTCCCATTCCAGTGACTTACCAGAAATTAAGTCAGTATAGATGTTATTACAACTCCATTGAGGTTTTTGGCATTTGTTAACATGATGAGAAAGCACAAGAATGCTTGCTCTGATGTTGGAGAACTTCCTCAGTTCAAGATCTCTGATATTCATCGAGGTTAAATAGTCTTTGCTCCTGCTTGTCCCTTTATTTCCATACCAGTATCCCTTGTATCTCCTATCTATATAGTCAGTCCCCAGTTGAGAGTTGTTCATCGTGTCAGAAGTACCAGGCAGCTAACAACAGCAATTTTGGGAGCGAATTCTCCTTCGCTTAGGCTGGAGGTGCCATTATGCTAGTAGGCAGATCAATAAGCTGCTGTGGTGAGTCTGATGAAAAATGAATCCATTTTTACTTCTCAAGCAATGGATTTTTCCTGATTAGTGAGATACCAGGTAGCTGAAGTGGGGCAAAGAGGGTGAGAATGCAAGCTGCAGTTTACCAAGAGTCTGTATCACTCTTAGGGCTAAAATGATTAATCAAGTCAAGCCAGATCTAGCTGCTTTGGCAAGTAAAGCTGTAGATTTGCCACAGGGCATTGATGACAAAGTGGCTGATGTATCTGGTTGACCAGTGATGAGACTGGCATGAGAAGGAGAGATGTGCTCTTAAATTCTCATGTGGAAAATAGAAAATCTAGGACTGTAGAAGATCTGATAGGTTATCAAGAAGAGCATCATGAAGTCTATCAAGTTTACTCTGAAAATTTGATTCTTTCCTGGTGTGTGCTTCTTCCTTTATGAAATGTTTCTGAACCCAGCATCCTCAGCTGTATTCAAATCCATTTGTTCCCTTTTCAACTTAGTTCGTTACTTTCATAGTTCTTATCTTTGCCCGATGTTCTTCTCCCTCCACTGTCATCATGAGGCTGTTTTCATTCTGTAGGTGGCTATTCTTTTTCATGCCTCCTCTCATAATTTCACCATTCCTGACTATGAAGTCATAGCTTCTCTCTCTGCCTATTCTTGTTTCAATTCATTTTTCCTGAGTGTATGATAAGAATGTTATACTTGTGTCTCACCAGCACCTAACAATGATGTCTGTGTCTCTGTCATGGAAATTTCTTACTTGCTAAGTCCTAGGAGACTTGTTTTTAAGCACCGAAGTGAAGAGAAGCCAAAAATTAGCCTGTATAAGCAAGAAGAAAGCTGTGATCAGACTATTTCGAGTAGAAAATCCCAGTGAACTAGAGTGAATATGTTTGTGGAACTAAAGAGGTAAATACAAAGCAATAAGTTTTAAATTGTTGTACTCCGAAACTAGAGAAGCACATTTTTATCAATCAAGTAAGAATATCCTGTTGTGTCAACAACAATTTTAAATGGGGTTTGCAGTGTTTATGTATAAACTTTAAAAACTTTTCATCTTGCATAATTTAAGGGCTTAGTGATTCCCATGTTCGTGTTTTTCTGTATTTGTCAGCTGGATCTATCCATAAATATGATCAAAAGACATATGACTGAAGTTTACAGGCCATGGAAGCAACAGATAGGCTGAATGTTCAATTGTTAACCAAATACTGCAGTGCAAGAACTAGAGAACACTTGAAGCAATTAGGAAGAAATCAGTATAAAACAGACAAAAATGGGCAGTGAGCTTCTGGAATTTGCTACCTCAGGAGGCTGCAGAGACAGACAGTATCAGGAGGGTTAAAAAGACAAATGTGTGGACATCAGGACAACAAATGCATGCTAAAAATGCTGTACTCTCTAATGAGTGTAGTACACTGGATGCAGGCATGATACAAAGGGAATGATTTCAGAAAGTAGCCCTCTCAATAGCTCTCCCAAAATACGTTTCCTACTGCCGCTCTGAATACAGGGCTGGGTGAGCAGTTGGTCTGGCATTAGGGCATTTTTTAATGTTCTTCTTTTCTCCAACCTCATCTTTCTTTCCTAGCTTCTGTGCCCTGTGGTAAGTAAACTGAGTATCTTGTCTTGATATTCAGGAAACCAGGTATTCAGGAGCCAAGATCCGCTTTCTTGGCCCTCTTTCGTACACATAGTTTGTTCCCACTAGTGGTTTGTCATTTTCATCAACTTTAAATTAGACATAGTTTTCTTCAGGGTTTTTTGTGAGACCAGCTTCTAACTACCTGCTCTCATTTCCTTGTATTTCTTCAGCTCTGTTTACACACTTAGTAAGTCCTTTTTTACCTATTCATTCACCTTCATTATAAGTGTATTTTCAAGGCTTCTCGCATGGTGTCCCTCTCGATGTCTGTGCACTGGCAGTTGGCACAGTTTCACAGGCTCAGAGAGCAGCGGTAGGGGAGAAGAGCAGTAGGCTTCACCAGTGCAGGGAGGTACGAGCACTTCTGATTAGGTGCAGCAGACTGTGCCACATTCCTTGCTCTAGGGCCAATGCCAACCTCATTGGGCCAATGCTTATAGTCATGTTAATGTTCTGTGGCATGCAATGCTTCTCCTTCCGTTCAAATTTTCATCTAATCCCAGCTTGATCAAATGAGATCTGCAGCAGCTAAGTCGTATTAGAAAAAATTAGGCCATCAATCCATTATTAAGCTGAAAAGTATTTTATATTCTGTATCTGCCCTCGGGGTGTCTCAGAACATTCCACAGCTGATCTGTTCTGAGTTTGAGAGGGCTGAGGTTTAGGTGCTAAAAGATGTGTACAGATACTGAGGGAGTATTTGGTTTCCAGCCTTGCAATTAGCTAGAGTCAAAGCCAAGGTGTTTGTGACTGTGATCTTTATGGTTCTGTTGGTCAAGGTGCTTTTGAAAAAAATCTCCTGGTCTCTTCTATGCATGTAGCTGCTACATCTTAAGACATAGCACCAGTTCTGTAGCGTTGGGAAATTTTCTTGAGATGAAGGTAAAGTTCCTCTACTTGCGTCCTAGCAAAGATCAGTATACGCTCTTAGAAAACATTACGTTTGTTACATGCTCTGTTCTTGATAATATATTCTATCCAACACTTCCTGAAAATGAAAAATCTATCTCCAATTTTTACTGTATAGCTGTCTGTTTTAACCGTGATCCTTGCCAAAATGGCCATCTTTTGTGTACACATTCATTTCCATTGTTAATCTTCTGTTTTTCAAAGAAAATGGATCTTTATCTTGAAATCCTTCATGCAGGTTGTTTCTGAGAATCACAGAACAGCTGATGTTGGAAGGCACCCCTGGCGATCATCTACTCCAACCCCCTACTCAAAGCAGAGGGAACTACAGCAGGTTGCTCAGGACCTTGTCAGTCAGGTTTTGAATATTTTCAAAGACAGAGACTCCACAACCTCTCTGGACAACTGGTTTGAATGTTCAATAACCCTTACAGACTTCTTAGCACCAGGTGATAACTCTTTCAGATACGTACAGTACAGGAAGCAAGGCAGTGAAACATCCAAAATCATTAGCTGATTGTCAGGACCTTGGCCTTAGTAACTAATTGGCTTTGGTGACTGATCCAGGCATTAGTGATACCTTTACAAAGGCATGACTTAGTACCAGAATAAAAAAATATCCCAGTTCTGACTTGGGTGTTGATCTGTGTGTTGAGGGGGAAGAAAGTATGGGCAGGATTGAATTTTCTTAGGTCACTCACTGCATTCTTGAAATGCCACATTTGGATGTTTGCCTTCTCACCTATCACTGCCTCAACATGTCACACTGGATTTGGTGCAAGAAAGAGTTAATTTAAGGCAACTTGTGCAAGCTGCTGCAGATAGTATGAGTCAAAGGCATTTTTTTCTAATGCCGTTGTACTTTGAGCCTAAGCTGCAGAGGAACTGGCATGCCAGGAGTTGAAAATAGGCGTCTCTGTTTTGTGCACACTCAACTTCCAAAGGCAGTGACTGGGGTAGAACACTGATTTGAATATGAACTAAGGAGTCGCCCAGAGGAAATGAAGAGTAACGGCTATATCCATGGCCAAAAAGAGGTGGAGGGCATTGGATGAGATGCATGGCCTCTGTCTGTCCTTTCATATTACTGTTGCTGACTCCCTGTCCTAGGATGACGTGCGTGTTGGCACTCTTTAAACTCATGACTTGTTTATTTTTTGTTTGCTTTCAGTTACTAGATTGACATTACAGACCATACTCTTGGACTGCTGTACATCCTTTATAAATTGCTTTAAGATGTTTTAGTGTGATAAGACGATACAAAAATTGAAGTCATTATTACTATCTGTATCACCAGGGGAATTGGACAGCTGGCATTGATCTGCAAGAGACTGATTTCCATATTTTGTTATTACATTAATCCATAGAATTCTTCTTGTTTATGATTTCCAGGAAAGTTTTCCTAATCAAAAGGTCACCCTCTGTAGTGGGTAGTGCTTGAGAGACATGGAAGGGCAGAAAATGTATGAACCCTGAGATTTTTTTATCTGATCAATAACATCTTGCTTTATTAATAGTAATATCCCAGTATTTTACATTACATTGTATCAAGAACCCACTAACTGCTTCGCAGAACAACTTGGGAGTGAAATCTAGTGGTTAGTGAAGGGTGTACCACTAACTGCTTGGTTTGGGGCAAATATTATGCGCCACTTTAAATTCTTGGGTTTTATCTTAAATTTTTTATTTAAAATAGTCATAAAAGTTCTGTGCTGATGGCTGTTTTGTAAGGAAAGAGATTGAATAAGGGCCTTATCTTGCGGTGTTGAGTAACACTTCATGATGAGCTAAATTGTACCATTCACCAAAAGCCACAGTAATGGTAGCACAGGGGCTGCTGCCTTGCAGAGGGAGTAACCTGCACTTCGCTGTCATCCTCTTTTGGTTTCAGAACAAAGCCTGAGATATCAAAGAAGTGATTTTTAATAATTAAAAAGCGCTTACAGTCAGAACTAGAGGAGGTAAAAAGTTAAGTCTGTTTAAAAAAAGTGAACCAAGCAACGTGCCATTTTCCAAGGTAGTATCGATGGAGCTCCGGTGCGATTTGCTGGTATTGGCCAGGGCACGTGTGGATAGCAAATGTATATACTGGGAACCAAGGGTCAGTAGAGGGCTGCCAGCCACTCCTCCCTGTACTCACTCACAGCAGCGGTGAAAACCAAAGAAGTTTTGGTTTTATTCCTATGGTAAAGCTCTGCTTGATGCTTTGGTTCTCTGCTTGGTCCAAATACTTCCTCGGTGTTGGCTTAGCCAGTGTGCTGCCTTCCTCCTGTTTACTTATAGCATAGTAATGCTCAAAAGATGGAGTCAGAGTTCCACTAGCAGAGTCTGGGTTGTTTGATTTTTTTTAACATCTACAGTCTGCGTGGTTCAACATTACCCTAATGGTAAGTCACAGACTGGGAGGGATTGCCTGCAAAGACCATAGACTCCTTATTTATAGTTGGACAAATGTCTTTTTACAGTTGGGTATATAAACATCTTTTTCAGGAATGACTTAAATATAATTGATAGTGTGAAGGGAAATCTCTGGCTCCTTTTTCTGTTTTGCTGTGATAGGTTACTGTTGAGAGGGATTGGAAGGCTGGACCACAAAGTACAGGGCCCTCCTGAGAAACGGTGCTATTACACTATAGACATACCTAACTTGCTACAGTATTCATCCTCATTGATTAAATTGGTAAAATTGACTTGCACTCATCGTTTCTTGACAGTAGTGTAGAAGCTTGAAAATAGGTCAGGGTCTGTTTAGGTACCTGGACCAATTGCAGACCTATAGGGGATATCCTACCTGTGGGAGACCAGCTGGCGCTTAAGAACAGCAATTGGTTGTCTGGAATGGTGTAAGATACCTATTTTACATGCCTAAATATCTCAGAAAGCAGCAAAACAATACAGAAAATCAAAAGAAAAGGGAGGAGTGGAACACAGATCTCAGACAATAAGGAAGTACCTAACTGATGAGACAATAACCTCTCAGATTGAGGTTTTTCAGGGCTGAGAATTTTTTTTTGTAGCAAATTATCCTGTCAGAGTGAGAATATTGCATTAGTGGAAATCCTTGGGTGATTTTTCTCTTTGCCTTTTGCATCCAGGCCGTGCTTTGCTGAGACTTACTGACAAAAAGCTTGAACGAATGGGCATTGCCCCGGAAAGCCTGCGGCAGCACATTCTGCAGCAAGTCCTTCAGCTGAAGGTGAGAGAAGAAGTCCGAAACCTCCAGCTGCTTACACAAGGTATGAAAAATAATTCTGATATGGACAGTTATTGAGATCAGGTAGGAGAAGTTTGCCTGAGGGCATAAAAGGTGACTTGACATTCTTCCGCAGGAAATGATGCATGAAAATGTCTCATAGATTCCACATGCTTTCCAAGGTGGGAACAAAAGGTAAAATAATGCATAAATAGACAGAGATGTTCAGCTGCCTGTTTTACATGATGAATAGCCTCCATCTGCAGCTTGATGGTAGTCTCACTTAACTGTCTGCTTACTATGATGAAAATAATTCATATAAAGGGCACGAGCAGTGAACATGATGTCTTTACAGACATTGTACATGTTGCATTAATTGTTTACTTTCAGTGTTAGATAAAAGAGTAATCTCTGTAACCTGTTTTATGGTAAAAGCTGTCAGTGGAAAATTACCTGTTAGACTCTGTTTTTTGCAGATGGCTGATTCCTTTTTCATGTTGGACTAATTTTATTGACTTGAATAGAGTTGCTTCTCATTTATGCTGTTAAGAAAACGCAAAACTGGGCTCAATATGGAGATCTTGATTAGAAGACAGGGAAGAAGGAGTATCAAAAAGGCTTGTACATATTTTCCAAATGAGGTTACAATGTTTTATGATGGCTTGTGTTATTAGCTCTCTATTAGGGATTTTTAACAGCCATGGTAACATGGAAGCAAAACAATCATTGTTGCAATAGTGTAAAGGAACATTTAGAGATCGTCTACTATATATCTGCAATACTTTCTCAATGTTAAATGTTGCTTGGTAGTCCAGTGAGCTCGCATAAACCACGTACTTCTGTGGTATTTTGGTTCAGTGCCTGTTATATGTCACATCATATAAAAAAACTAGAGTTCTTCAGTACATGCAGTGTATTTTTAACAAAATGTCCTTCACACATGGCATTATGTTCCTGATTAAGCCTTGCTCACAGTGTTTGGGTAAAAACTCTCTGATTAGTTGAGTAAGCTGCATTTGATCTGAAAGAGCTGATGTCTCAAGTGAGTTGTTCCTTGAGGCTTGGTGTCACATGGATTGTCATGGGGAGCTTCAGGGTTTCTTCATTTTGCCATGATCTGTGAATATGAGCTCACCTCACCTTGTGTCATGTCAAAAGCAGTGCACATGCTGAAGCATCAGTGTCTCCCCCAGATGTTCAGAACTGTTCCTTTGCCCTTCATCCGTTACTCCTACATCCTTTTCTTCAGTGTTGGCTGGGTTCTCTCTTCTGCTGCAACTGGAGTGTTACTTGAGGGTTTGCCAGACTGCAAAGTTCTGGTCTGCAACCATCACTGTTTTAGGCCTGCTTATGGAAGTTGGGATTCTATTGATACTGGACAGTGAAGACCCACTAGCTATAAATTTAGGTCAGTTGAACACCACAGGCCAGATAGATTTCTCCATAAACCTGTATTTGACATTGAGAATTACGTGTTTCTGGGCTTCTCCTTTATTGTTTCTCTCTGCTTCCCTTCTGGACGCATCAACTGCTGTACAGGTCATGATCAGTCGGACAGTGGCGACTGCCACTTCAAGGAATTCAGGGCAGCATCCTTTGAGATTTATTCCTTGCTGAGCGGTTGAGCATACGGTTTTGGACTTTGGTAGGAGGATGAATAACCACATGCTGGACTATGAAAGACAGGCTAGTGATAGATGTATGGATGTGCCTTTAATGTAGTCTCTCTCTGCCATGTAGAGAGAACATTGTTATTTAGTGTGATCAGATAAAGATGTGCCATCATACGCTTTATGAAAGCCAGCACAAGCTTACAAAAAGCTGGTGATCGGCACTCCTGCTGGCTTCCCCCACAATGGTGCTGGCCATCGCACTGCACTTCAGCTCCACTCCAGCCGCCTTAGAGCTGGTTATGGGGCAGCACAGCAGTCCATAAAACGTGCCCCTGTGAGCAGAGCTGTGTTATCTTACGATCCCAGGGCGGGGGCACAGTGTGTGATAGGATGGCAGCAGTATTCCTATCTCTTACTGCCTCATTTACACCACGCTGGGGTGTGTGTCTGTTGAAAGTGCTTGTTTGCAAGTACAAAGGTAAAGATATAATTTCCCAACTACAGTGCAAAGCTGTGTACATGTCAGTTGTTCTCCGAAACTGGTTCTGTCCCCTTGCCCGGTTTCTCCAAGCTGTGTCTGCTTGTATTCTTACTATGGTTTATATGGTCCTAATCCAGGTTGTAACTGGAATAGCTTTCTGTAAGTGCTTTTCTGTTTTGGAGAACATTTTTGCTCTGAAAAGTAACACATTTGCATGCCAGCAGTTTCTGTCTTTTGGAAATTCCACTTGCAAAATGCGGGTCACAGTGCAGCTATTGCTACACTGTGCTTTGCTGTCCTCCAAAATGTCCTCCAAAGAGAAGGGAGAAAAAATTCTCTCTCAGTGCACAACCCAGGAGATTGTTAGGTGAAAGATGCTGTTAAAACCCCTTTCTGAATTAATTTAACACACAAGCTGGGCTGCAAGCCATGAGGTCCTAATTCAGAGCCCATTGATGTCAGCTAAAAGACTTCCACTGACTTTAGTGCGTACCCCAACTGAAGCTGGAGCGAATGAGGGATGTTTTAAAAAAGCATTATGCAATATTTATCAGATATTTTAAATGTTTTTGTGTTCTGTTGTCTGCAGAGAAAGTTAACCTCATTTAAAAAACTCAATAGAGAACTAGCATTCTTTTCGACTCCTGTTTCAGAAAATGACTTAAAACTGTTTCATTTTTCCTCGGTCAGGACACACCATCCAGTCTGTTCTGGGGATCTTAAAGCCAGAATAGTACATGATTGTGTGATTGAAGGCTTGTCTTGAGTTCTAGGCAGACTTTTCTTTGGAGTAAGAACTGCCTGATTGAGGCTATTATCAGCAGAAATGCTATTCCCACCTCCACTAGGATAGAAGGGCACAGTCCCAACTACTGTCTGTGATTTTTTCCCAGACTTAGTGATGTTGAGGAACTAATTTGACAAATATCTTCCAATGTCTCTTGGATAGAGCTGCACACTGTTGGAAACACCATTATTGTACTGTTACCACTGTAAGCCTGAGTTGAAAGCTCGTTTTTTTAAAAAAAGCCTTACATAACTACACAGAGAAGAAGTTATTTTGAGATTTTTCAATGCGAGTCCTGCTTTTGGCTAGCACAGAAGAGGCTGTCCTCAAAGTGGTAGAACAGTGCTATGTGTGATTCTGAGCAAAGTATCCATAGACAGCAATCTGATAATGGGGCTGAGCTTAAGAAGCATTTTTGGATTTGGATTAAATGATAGCTACATTTAAGATGACATTGGGCCCCTTCCTAAGCTCCTCTGTGAGTTTCATATAGGGCAAAGCGCTGCTTGAATATACTGCCAGGCCACAGAATGTGCCAAATTTTCTTCAAAAAAAAAAAATTATCCTGCCAGCAAAATGTGTTAGAATAAGGTTTTATGTTTCATTGAAAACCATCACAGCTGTTCATACCTGTTGAAATTATTTCTTCAGTAAATTTTCTGCTCATCTGCACTGGTGCTCAGCTACTGAAAAACACATATACCCAATGATAACCACAGTAAGACCGATTTTTTTACTTCCTTCAGTTTCCAAACAGTCCTATTCAAAACCTGTTAAAGTACCTGAGCACTGTGTTCTTCCAGGAAGGGAACAGGAGGGACTAGAAGGATGCATCTCATCTTTTGAGAAAAGATGAAGTAAGAGGCCTATATTCTAGTGATAGATCATTCACTGAGTTTTAGAAGAACCTTGTAAGAGAAACGTTGCCTTCAAGATCCATGTGATGAGTAAACCAGGACCATATACCCCCCCAGCTGAAGCACATTATAAGGATTTTTACAGCATTTTCAGGCTCTTAATACTAGAGTAAAGGCCACTGAACCCTCCCAGGCTACCAGAAATGTGATGCTAGTTCCTGTTCGCTTTATCTACTTCTTCCTTGTGAATGCTGAAGGTGGGAGGAACCTGAGCACTGCCATTCCAGCTTGCATCACAGTGTGTGAAATTTGTTGTCATTTTCCGTAATCAAAGCCTCAAGAAATAGTAGATTCACTCCCATCTTCTGAATTCCTGAAGGCTTTCCCTGCTGTGATGACTCCAGTACAGCATGAATGATTGAGAGTTACACATCTCCTAAAAAGGGACTTGAGTGGTTAGAAAATACGAGACGTGGCACCTTGCAACGCGCAGAACTGGAAGGTCATTTGGAGTTAAGAGAAGACAATTGCAGCTTGTTGTCCCCATGCTGTGTAGGCTTTATGAATACTGTGGTATCTGAACGGCTGTTGCCTAGAGCCCTTCTTGTCTGTTGAAGAAGTGTTACTTGAGATCAGCACATTTCGGTAAAGAAGTGAGAACAACGGAGGTTTGTGATAGAGGGTCATCCTGTTACGCTTCCAGGATGTGCTGTTTTCTTTCCTGGGTATGTTCTGGACTCAAGGTTTTGGCACCCGAGGAATCATGAGTTCCTTCCGCCAGAAATACTCCTTTTCTTGCCTGTAACAAACAGCAGATGTTGCCTCTGCGAGCGCAGGTAGGCAGTGTGTTCGCCTTCCCAGGCAGCCGGCGGGGGAAGTGCGTAACCCTTGAGGAATCTCGGTTTCGTGTCCCTGTGGTGGTGCTCAGAGGCATGCAGCGTTTGAAACAGTGACTGTCCTCTTACCAGGCGCCCGTTCTTTTGTTTTCATTGTCTTGACCTCACCTTTTTCTTTTCCCTAACCCTGAAGCTTCCAGCTAGTCAGGAAGGGCCTTTCTTCTTGTAGCACGAATTACTATGCAAATGTTTCTTGCATATGCTGCATACATGGCATCCATCCAAGGCACAGACAAAAACACTTGACATTTCAGAAGAGCTCCAGCAAACTTAGTTCCCAGCTGATTTCCTTTGCTCTGTGCTACTGTTATGCTCCAGAATCTCTGAGAGACCTTGTGAGTTGAACACAAAGTATAGTACGGAAACATCATCAGATATTACCCAAAAGTAGTAGTTTATCCCTTATCATAGCACCAAAACTGTGTTCCGGGACTCAACATGCTAAATTGCCGCCTTTATAGGTTAAAAAATCTTAACCTTCTTCTCGATACGGGTTTATTTTCACAGCATGTCCATATCCCTTTTATCTCTTTCCATTGTATATCCTTTTTCCCCGTACCACTGTAGGAATCATAGCACTTGTACTTAACACTGCTCTTCCAAGACTGTAAAATGACACTGCTACCATCCATTAGACTACAGAAGAGCAGTCTCTGTTGTATTTTTCCCACTCCCTGTCAAGGACATTTTCAGCACTTAGAGAGGACATAGGTTCTGGAGTCAGAAGCCATGGTTGTTCCTGAGAGGTTTTTCAGAATTTAGGCACTGTTAAGACTTCTGAAAATCAATTTTTTCAGGTTACAAGTATGCACTGTGAGGTTCTTTGTAGTTTTGTTTTAGCTGAGGCAGAATGTCGTATATGCAGCGTGTATCTGAGCGCAGATAAAATGTTCCAAGTACACGCATCAGTGACGATAAATATCAAATCCCATCTATGGCATCAGTTATTTGAATTTCATGTGGCTGGTTTCTAACCTGAAGAATACACTTTGCAGTGCAATCAATGGTCCCTGGTAGGCCATTGGTTCTGTTAGTTACCTTTTAGCTACTGCTGTGATGCTAATACATATTCATATCAAATAACTGGGTGATGCAGCTGACAGGTAAAATAAGTTCCAATACACTGGACAGTACATTGTAATGCACTCTGGACTGGTTTAGCACAGAGTTGTCCTTCAGTATCAGTACTATATTAGTTTGGAGTATGAATATGGAAACATGTATGCAACTATGAAATTTGTATCGATGAACTTCTACGGCAAGATTTTAGGTGTATAATATTATGATGTGCTTTGATTTTTATGTTTTTCTATAAATAATATTGCAACTTGGTCTACTGGGAATGTAGTATTAGCTATTTTGTATGATTGCAAAGACATGATTGCAGTTGTCTGGTTTTCTTATTATTTTATTAATGTTTATTTTTTTTTCATTCTTGCTTTTCAAATTTTTCAGAAGTCAGTCTACTGGAAAATTTGTTCTGGAAAGTTTAGTCCTGTTGAGATAATGCATGCCCAAAACTGTCTTATATGTTTGATGAATAGATATTTCATACATATATATACACACACACACATATATACATGTGTATGTATTTCCCCACTCATGTATAAATTGGAAAGAGAAAACACAATTTTGCTGAAGGTTGAAGAAAAAAATTAAAATATTGCTGTTTGTGGTCCAGCCAGTCATGAAAGCCTTTCAATTAAACAGGAAAGTTTTGAGCAGTCAGAGGCTGTGATTTAACAACAGCTGTTTGTGATCAGTGCCAGTAGAAATCACTTGTTTTCACCCAGCCGAAAAGAACAGGCTGGTAAAGGGGATTCCAGGAATAGGTACAGTTTAAATAAATCAAGTCTACATGTTGTAAGAAGGTGCCATTTACAATGTAATATATTTGTCATTTCTAATGAGATTTTTCCAGAATAAAATTAGGGCTGAGAGTTGTTTTATAAAAGAATTGAGGATATCAGAGCCCTAACTATACTTCTGACCCCTTAGAAAGTACGTAGAAGTTTTCACTGCTGGGATTCTGGTTCAAAAGCTGATTGTCTTCGTCTTTATGGTCAAACTGAGTGGATAGTTGGTTGGATTCAGTGGATTTGGCCGAAAGTGCCGAAGGCTGACTTGGCATGCCACCAGTTGGCTATCTTCTGCCTTCCACAGCAGCAATCCTACTGTCGTGCGCACACAGCAGTACCTACACACCCTCTGTATGTCAGATACACCAGTCACACCTCAGGCACATCAGATGAGTTCTGCCTGGTGCTCTCCATTGATTGTTTCAGAAGCTCAGGATGGCTGCCAGATGTACTTGTCTGCATGGTAGATGACTAAACTTGGGTGAGATCAATTCCCACTCGCTATGCCTAGATGTAAACTCCTACACAGAAAAAAGTTGGTCTGAAAGCTGGATGAATTGCCCTCTTCACTCAGACAAGCTTTGGTAACGCAATTTTTCTGATTTCATGAAACTGGCGTTGCTGATGCCTGCATGAATGTGTTCTGTTTACAAAGTGTTTCACCATATTGGCGCTTTTAACAGATATGAAAGTCGCTTAAAGCCTTTTCGAAAATGTAAAATGAAGTTTTTTCAGTTTTGAATCCCTGAAGGTGAACTTTGCCAAATAGTTCAAAAGCATTTTTCTTCCTGTTGTTACTAGCATTTATGGCCTGTGCAATAAAGATTTATAATTACTGGAAAGATTGAAGGGAGGCAGGAGAAAAACCCTCTCCTTTTTATGCCTTTGTAAAGTTGCTTTTCTAAGTTTTAGTTAAAAGCTTCTCTTTTTTCATTCACATTCTTTAAAAGCCTTTCTGTAATGTAATTTTAAAAATGAATGTGGTTCTATTCAAATTAAAGTTTATTCTTAATGGCTTTTATGCTTCATGTGATAGAGCACCTTCATTTACTTAGTTATACATAGGCAGTCAGCAGTGTTATGCACTATTCTTTATTACTAAGCAGTGTGCAGATCTCTGGCATCTTCCACAAAGGAAAGGGTGGATTTTTTTAAACTCTTTATTTGACATGATCATAAAGCCTGGGTACTAGCCCAGTGTTTTATGACATGCTTGAGTATGATTAATAATTTTAACTATGCTGGTTCCCCCTTAAGATCAATATTATAGAATTTTTCCAGTCACTATTTGAATGGATTTTAATTGAAATTGATTCACTATAAAATAATAAATTGAAGTCTATTAACAATGATCTTATGGTCCTTGATGTTAAGGAGTTCTGAATTCTAACAAAATTCTGAACAGTTTTCAAAAAATACTTATTTTCCTCTATGCGGCCCAAGTACTCACAAAGCACCTGTAATTTTTTTTAAGTGATAATTCCAGTGGATGACAGCATAAATACAGCAGCCTTCATTTGCAACATGAATATGAATGGAAAGGTGACAGGGAATTGTTGTTGTTTTAAAAAATGTACTTTTCTGTTTGCAGTTCAGTTGCAGCTGCATTGTGTGATCCTAAAATTTAAATATATACTGTTATGCATAGTGATACCTTCAAAGTTTTTATCAGTAAAAGTACCTCCCTCCAAGTCACCTGATTTATTGAAAGTTACCTGTACAAAGAAAAGACACATTGAGAAAATCTGCAGTGAGTAGCTCGGTGAGAACTTCAGTGTTTTTCCAAAGGTATCACCTGTAAGGGCGTTGAGTCACTCTTTGTTTTTCTCTGTGTCAGAGTGGCAAGCTGAGCTTTAGGCAGCATGTACGTGGCAATACCACACAGGACTGAAGCTCTTCAACCACACCAAGGTTTCATCCACACCCTAGAGCTTGTTCTCAGTTAAGCTTATCCACATCATTGGAAAAATAGTTGACTTACAGGCTTTTGGCTTGAACAGTGACTTTCACCTGAAGACAACCTGATTAGAAAATAGCCAGACTGAGGAATGTACACATCATTTCATATCCAGACATCCTGGATATGTCAGGACTCTGACTTGACATACTCATTCAACTATACAGTTCCTCAGGAACTATAGGGATAAGCAAGTTAGAGACTTCTGTATGTGAATAGAAAGTCAGGTCAAGGTTCCCCTTCAAGCTTGAGCGCAGTCTGGAGGCATATACATCAACATAGTCAATAGTTTTGAGTCTGCTTCACTAGAAATGGGAGTCAGATTTTCCTGGTTAGTTCATCTGGGACACCTAGCTGCCATCAGCCATCATTTGATGATGAGAGATGGAGTTCAAGAAGGACAGGGAAATGCTTGAGAGAGTCCAGCGCAGAGCCGCAAAGATGATCAAGGGTGTGGAACATCTCCCTTATGAGCAAAGGCTGAGGGAGCTGGGTCTCTTTAGCTTGGAGAAGAGGAGGCTGAGGGGTGACCTCATCAATGTTTATAAATATGTTAAGAATGAGTGTCGGGAAGACGGAACCAGGCTCTTCTCGATGTAGTGCGGTGGTAGGACAAGGGGAACGGGTACAAGCTAGAGCATAGGAGGTTTCAGGTTAACATAAGGAAAAACTTTTTCACTGTGAGGGTGACAGAGCACTGGAACAGGCTGCCCAGAGAGGTTGTGGAGTCTCCTTCTCTGGAGACGTTCAAAACCCGACTGGACACATTCCTGAGTGATGTGCTCTAGGTGGCCCTGCCTTGGCAGGGGGGTTAGACTAGATGATCTTTCGAGGTCCCTTCCAACCTCTAATATTCTGTGATTCTGTGAGTTGAAGCAACTCCCAACACCTGGGCCTTGAAACCAGTAATTTTACCATATCCTGTCATTCTTTACTGAGACCAGTTGGGAGGCTTACTGTGAATAACATCAGCTGGCAAACTCTGAAGTTAAGTTTTTGTTTGTTGTATTGAGAGTGCACTGTTGTTTAGGACTTGGAGGAGCTGTGTTTTGAGAGAAAGACCTGAAGGAAAAAAAGGTCTTGCATGCTAAAAAGAGGGAGTTCTTACTAATTGACTATGCCTTGTTCAGGGAGCAGTAATGCAAAGCTGCCTGTGTTAAAACTTACTCTCCAAAGTCCTATAAGCTGTATGGTGTCTGTTTTCTTTTCTCTTCAGCCTATGTTGGAGGTAGACTTGGAGGGGGAATGCTAATCACATTTCCTTCTTTCTTGAAAGTGCTAGATCATTCCAGTCTTCTCACGAAATGGAAAGGAAGCCCTCTTTCTTGCTCTTTTTGTCTTTCATTCCTTTAAGAGCTCCTGGGTAACTGAGGATTGTTGTTAAAGTTGGGCCAAGGGATTAATATCTCCTGCTCTAGTTTTCTTTTGTTGATTCTCCTTTAGCCTGAGTCTTTAAAGGACTGATTAGACTACAGCTGTCTGGTGAGGAATTTCTTCAGCTTGTTCCAGAGAGTGTAGCTATGTGAAACACTTTTCAGCCATTCCGGGTGATTTTGTGTCATAAGGTGGCAAGATGGCCCAGCGAAGCAATCAACATCATCTTACACAATGGACCGGCTTTTAAAAGTGTCAGGCAATTAAAGATGCAGATAGACCTTTGAAAATTGCCTACGCTGATCCCTCCCGTGGTGTTACAGCAGTTATAATTCTCGGTCTAAACTTAAAAGACTTTGAAGCAAATAAACTGTATTTTAGATGAAGGGGACAGGAAAGAGGAAGGGAGGGATATTCCTACCTCTAAAGCTCCACTGACACATCAGTTGTCACCTGGGTAGTTTCTGAATGCATCCTTCTCTAGACTCAAGAATTGTCCAGCAGTGCAGCTGCCATCCATTCTGTTACAGCTGGTGACTGTGACACTAACCACTGATATTGTTGACTTTTGTAGATCTCTACTTAAACCTGGAGCATGGTTTTTTGAGGGTCATAGAAAAGCAGCCAGCCCTTACGGCCCATCAAGGTAATGAATGTCTTTTTGCTGGGATGTATCTTGATAAAATGAGACATCTATGAGCTTTTTGGGTTTGTTTGGTTTTTTTTTTCCTGGAAATGTTTCCTTTAGGTGTAGAGGTTTTTTTTTAGCTATCATTATGAAAATAGTGTTTTATTTTCTTCTAATCCTAAGAAGCTCTTTCCAAGTGAATTATTAATGTTTACTGATATGTTTGCTAGAATTGTTTGTTGATAAATTTTCTTTCTTCCTTGTTAAATATTAGGTGCTGTGATAAGCTCTAAAATGTGTGACCATTGCTTTGTGAGCAACTCATGTTTTCCTTAATTATACTGTTACTGCTATTCTTGAGATCTCTCTGGTTCCCTCTAGAATTGTCACTGTGGGAATTTTGCTGTACTTCTACATGGCATAGCTGATCACATGATCATTCTGGTATGAGAATGTTTGTTTTACTGATTTATTCTGTGTTTTCTCTTGATTCATATGATCAGAACCCAGGGTATTTAGGTGAGGGATGTAAACAGATGTTGGAACTAGAAGAGAGGAATCCTTTTATCAAGGATGTCTCTAGGAATTAGGAACTTCTAAAGCTAGTGTCTTCTTTAAGTTTCTGCTGCTTATAATTTGGCTAGAATTTTTAGGAAAGTCTTTAGCTGACTTAAAACGTGATCCATACTCTTCGTGCACACAGTCTGTATCTATCTTAGCACTGTGAGCAAATAGCAGAGTAGCTACTCTTCTAAGAAGAATTTAAGCTTATGTCTACCACTAGCTACAGGTTGGGTTTATCCCAATTATCTCCTTTTCAAAACCTGAGACCTGAACTTTGCTCTTAGTTCTGTAAGGGCAAATGAAGGAGCAATGCTCCATTGATATCAGCAAAAAGGAAACTAGTTCAAATGAGAACAGGATCAACCCTGTTTTTTCTCTACAGCATGAGACTATAAAGCCCATTCAAATCAATGAAGGGTACCAATGGCTTTGCTGACTTTTGAATCAATTCCATAAACCTTTTTAGTAACTTAATTAAAACCACAAATACAGAAACATAAATATTCTGTTCTCTAACTCAGCATAGGTCTTTCTAAAATTGAAAAATATGATTCCTTGCCAATTTTATTGTATCAAAAATACAATTTTGGTATTTTATTCTCTTTAGAGCTTTTTTCTTAACTATATAAAGCCTATTTTTCACTTGGTCTCAAAATCTCTTTTGATGATGTGCACTGCCTGTGTTATTTGCAATCCTAATTTCATAATCGCTGTTGAAAATGAAAACCACAAAACTTGCTTTTATCTTATTCTTTTTATTCGTGTTCTTTATAAAAATGACATAATCAAAGATAAAAACAAGTATACGGCCTTTTAGCTTGAGTGGTGTGAAGCATCTTTGTCACATCTTACATTAACCAGCTAAAAGTTAGGTGTCTCAATGAGGTGAACTCATTGTGCGCATTCCTCAAATAGCCAATGAAGAATAACAGTCACCTCCAGAGATAATCCGTGCCCTTCTAAAACAGATGCCCATGATAGGTGCAACGCATTGCCCTCTGGAGGTTCCTGCCTCTGGCAGCTGGAGGACTCACCATCTAATTTGGGATAGCTAAAATTAAATAGAGGAAAAGTAGGCAGTAGCTTTTCCCGTTTTATGCTTCTCAGTGTGAAGCATATAACAAGTGGCGTTACCTACTTTTTATTTCTTGTCAGTCTTCCACTGCTTTAATATATTAATTTTATCTGTACCTGTTAGCAAAATTTGGTTATGCTATGCCCTTAAATTGCTTCTTTTTGCTACAATTGATAACATCGTCTTTCATACTGTATTACTTTCCATGAACATTTTTCTATCTGAGCTAACTACTGCTCACTGGTAGGAGAATTGAAGGACCAACCAAAAAGGCTAAAATGAATGAGTTACAAGTTCTGCATTAAGGGGGTTTGGGGTTGTTTTCTCACTTGTAATTTAAATGGTCCTTTAGTCTGAAGCAGACAAAGACTCGTTTTATATATTATCTTGGGACAGGGTTATAACTTAACATGCTTTAGTAATTTTTCTCAGACATGAGTGCTTTAATAACTGCAGTTAGACAGATCCTAGTCCTCTGAGTTCTCTCTTTCATCGGGATGTGCTTGAGCCTGATACAAATATTAAACTATTAATAGTATTTAATCATTGTGGCTTTTGCTGCCTCTGTGGACCTGGGCCCAGTTTTACACAGGAAGGCCAGGACCAGGCTGAGACTTCCAGATGAAATGCTCATTGGGAACTAAACTTTTGCTTTATAATTCAGAAAACTTACAGAATCATAGAGTGGTTTGGGTTCGAAGGGACCTTAAAGCTCACCTAGTTCCAACCCCCTGCCGTGGGTAGGGACGCCCTCCACTAGATCAGGTTTCCCAAAGCCCCATCCAACCTGGCCTTGAGCACTTTCAGGGAGGGGGCAACTTACTGAAACTTGTTCCCTTTCATATAATTAATCAGTACAGGCAATGAAGGTACAAGTGTCTTGAAAACCGTGAACTGCATTGTTTCAATTAAATAAGAATGCTAGTAAAACCTATCAAAAAATGACCTGAAACAGTAACAGACTGAAAAACCAAGCTTCTTCATATGTATTTTGTTTGGGCTTTCTGTGTCTCCCTTAAAGCTCTCTTGCATTCTCATGCAGCTCGTTCATTTTATTGAATGCTAAAGCCTTTTACCATCTGCCAAAAGGTTTTATTTCGGGGTTTCCTCTTATGTGGGAGGGTGGTTTCCTCCTTCCCTTCGTGCTAGTTCCATTGCTATCTTTAGGACTCAGAGCCTACTGGAGACCTTCCTGTCTCCCTTTTATTACATAGTCTCCTCCTTCCTTGCTGCAAGTTCCTGCTCCCGGGGGCAAAGAAGAAAACAAGCACTGAAGCTGCCTTTTTGAGCTGCCTGGCCGAGGCAGACAGCTTTTGTTTTAAACGCAGAAGTCCAGTTCCTGGAGTGCAGGGCTGTGTGTACTCAGCAGAAACATTCCCCGGAGTGGGTGTTTTTAGGAATGGTTCTTGCATGAAGGTGCACATAAGCGCCCAGTGCTTTGGCTACAGAGCGCAGTGGGCTTCTGGAAGAGGGTGCTGTAACCTGTAGTGTTTGCCTAAAAGCAATTTACTCCTCTCTGTAAGGAAACTCTGCAGAGCTTTCTCGACTCTGCTGCAGAGAGAAAGAAGTGAAATTGGAGGTGTTATATTTGCAAAGGGATAGACTTAAATCTTTTTTTGTTTCCCCAAGAGCAAAATAAAGTAGATTCCAGTCTGGGTTTTTCAGCACAGCTCTCAAGGATGCGGGGAATACAGCGGCAGTAGGACGTGAGCACCCAGGTGTTGGAGGAGGCAGCGAGTGCTGGTCAGGCACCTCCATTTAAATCTCTGCCGTGGAGCTCTTCGGGCACCTGCCGTCATTTCTCCTCAACGTAGATGCTACATGGGGGAAACAAAGGGCCTTGGCTTTTCCCTTCAGCCTCTGCCTGCTGGGAGTGAGAGCAGTGTCTGTCTGAGGAGCTGCAGTCCTGTCACTGCCTGTCCCAGCCTGCTGCCCAGCTGAGCCCGTGCCCGGGGGCACTCTGAGTGTGGAGGGCGCAGGCACAGGGAGTTGCGCTGGGTGTCAGATCACCTCCTGAGAGCGCTGCCAGGATCCATACCAATGACATTATGCCTCTGCTGAGTGCATTTCTGGCTTTCCTTCTTTGATTATTTTTTTTTTAATCCCTGGCGTTACACCAACCAGCATGTCAGGTAGTAATAGGAATGTAATATAATTTTATATGTGACTAGTTCATCTCTCGGACTGAGATGTTCTAATCTCTATCCTTCCGTCAGCACCCAGCTCGCTTTGAAGCTCTATCCTTCTTTGGTTTATTGACTCTCCCTCTGTAATTGAGAACTTTATTGTTGATCACCATGAAAAATTGTCAGTGCTTAAAAATAAATGATCCATCTTCCATCCCTTCAGTGCATCTAGTTTTTATGACTGTAGGAATCTAATGAAAGATTGAAATAGGGATGAGGAGGATGAGGGTGTCCCAGGGTGTTACTTAAATGTCTGATCTACAGATGAAAAGGGATGCTGGGATTTCTGTTCAGGAAAGTGCCAGTAAAACTGCCCATTTCTTAGCACTGGATTTTTTAATGACATTCAATTCCAAACTCCAAATACAGCACTGCAGAGAGAGGTCAGTGGTGCTCGTTTCTAGCAGCAGAATGGTGCAACATAACACAGAAGCCTGAGGTGGCATTCTCCTGAAAAGTAAGAGGGCTCTGTGAAAAAAATTCAAGCAGGAAACACACGTATCTCCTCATTGTACTTTCAAATAAACACCGTTTTCCATGTTCTCTCTGTCACACAGATGCACACACATACACATGCTCTAGCTGGATGAAAACGTAAACAGTAAATTAAGGATATGATTAAAAATTAAACAGCCACTGCAGAAACCGTCAATAGAAAGTGCTTATTAACTTACATATAACAGCATGCTGGTGTGATAGCTTCAAATTGGCTGCTGAAACTGATTTGCAGCAAATAAGGTCAGCTTTCCAAAAGGATATTTCTGGGTTTCAGTAACCAGGCCCTCAGCTCTGATTGCTTGTTTTGTTCCTTCACAGTTTTTGCCAACCTTTTTAAGTAACCAGTAATATGCATGACTTTCCTGAACCGTAGTGGGTGATATGCTTAATCCTTCACTTCTGGTGCTTAGCAAGAATGAGACAGTGTGGTTCTGATCCAGCCGTGTCCCAGCTCACGCGTTGCTAAACTTGTACTATTTGCCCCCTCATCTCCACCCCCTCTTTCTGCAGGGCTTCACCAGAGTCCCCATCCATTCTGTGCCCCACCTTGCTGGTTGGTTGTTTAGGTATGTGCTGCACGATATGCTGAAGGGCAAAGTTGATTTATACATATTCACCTGCCCATCCGAGTGCCGCATCTACATCTGTGATCTGCAGACCAGCTCCATCTGGCACTGCGTGGCCGAGGCCGCAGTCTCTGGAAAGGGCCCCCCCCCAGCTCCGTGGTCCCTTTCCATCCCCTCTCGTAACACTGGTGCCCCATTTATGTGCCCTGCACTGGAGTCCGGCGTATCAGAGGATGAGAAGTTTGGCTGTCTCACTTCGGAGTTAGAGTCAGCATGGTTTTGTTCCCAGTAGAAGTGTTACAGCCTGGATTCAACACTGGCAGCTCAATATTAGCTTTAAACGTTAAGGGAGAAGTTGAAACAAGGTTAAAGACCTCTCAATATGAGGCTCATGTAGGAGGGCTAAGCAAAGCATGATCTTTTCCAGTGAGCTCTGTCTTCTTGGATGTTTGGTTTTCTGGTGGGTTGGATAATGTGACTATGTCACCAGTATATGGTACAAAGGAGCTTTTGCGCACTTGTTTTCTGCCTTCATACTGCCAAAACTGAGTGCTGCTCACTCCAGAAAGCAGCCGAGCTTTGTGCTTGTTATCTGGGTCTCCTGTGTTCATTTAGGCTGGGGACCTCTTTCCCTGTTTTCCCCAAGTCAAAAGCAAGAAATGAATGAGTGTCACTTGAGTTAGAGATCTATGGCCAGCCCCATATCAGTGGGTTGTATATATCCTGTAAAAAAAGCTTTAATTCTGCCTTCCTGTGAGAAAGTAGCATGTCCCCTGAATGGCTGCCAAACACCCTGAACGTGGCTGCAGGTGGCTCAAAGGTGGTTCTTGTTAAAACACAGCTGGAAGATGATTTCTGTCATGAACACCTCAGCCCTGTCAACTGTTTCTGTGCTTGTTCAGCTCCAGTTGCCGTGGTCCCTGTTTGAAGCCACAAAGTGGGTGGCTCGTTGGTGGCTGCGGGTGTTGGAGTTCAGCATTGCCTGCAGCTGCGCTTCGGGGAGCTGGACGGGTGAGCGGCAAATACCAGGGCAGCTGCTGTCCGTTCAGGGTTCCCTTCAGTGGAGAACTTCATGGATGTGAACCTGGTCTGAGATACAGAGCTGGGAGCCTGTGGCTGCTGGCAGCCATGGCTAGAGCCAGGATCCTGGGTTAGGTGGACTCAGTGTCAGCTTCACTCTCACTTTCTGTGCTTTGTTTCCTGACTTTAACAAAGCCTTTGCAATATTGTTGCATCCCTGTCCCAGCCACCAATTCTCAGAGCATGGAGAGAAGGGAGGAAGCCGAGGGTTCACAATGCACCCAGGTGGAACACAGGAAACAAGGTTGGAAACCCACTGGCTTGGGTTGGTAGAGCTGAATTGGTGTCAGCAGCAGAGGGAAACCTCTCCAGAGTGGTCTCAAGTGTACAGCATGCTGCAGGGAGCAATTCCTTTTGTTCTCGATGTCCTGAAGAACAGATGGATCTGACATGTTCATTGCCTTAAGCTGTCTTGTTTTATCAGCACATCAGATCTAGGTGCTTGACAGATGTGCCAAACAGAAAATAAAATTCATCCATGCCCGGTTGTATCGGTTTTACATCTCTAGTTCCTATTCTCTTTATTGTCCAACTTAGCCTGTGTATAAATGAGGAGGTATTTTCATTTACAATTAAGGGAAGACAGAGACAAGTACACTGTTACAAGTGCAAACCGATCTTGTGAGCTTTAAAAGCATTGTTTGGCATCTTCAGCTTTTTGGTTCAGAGCTGTGTCTGAGCTAGGAAAAATGCCAAACTCAATGCAAAGAGGCCAGGTTGAACCATACTGCCAGTAGCGGAGCCAGATTTTGTACATGTTACAGCTTGAATAGCTCAAAATTTTAAAACTTGTGTTACAATTGCAAAAGTATGATATAAAAGCTTTTTGAAGCCAGCAACATGTTTGCTCAAAAGTTATTGCAACACAGTTCTGAATATCAAAAGCTGATTTTATTCACATCTACCCCATTCCCATTTCTTCCCCGCAGCACACGCGTGGATTCTATGGGGGATGAGGCAGCAAGTGTTTCTGAGTCTTTTTTTCACAGCAAGGTCTCTGTCATACAGGGTTTTTTTCTTCCTCTTTAAAAAAAAATCAAAAGAACTAAAAATTGTCTTAACATACTGCAGTATTTCCAGGAGTTGCAAACTGTGCGGTGCAAAGTGGGTATGAAATATTTAATGTGATTTTAAATTAAAACTGTGCTACATATTTACTTTTTAAAATAAAAGTACATTGGATTTATTTGAACTTCAGACGGCATGGTAAAGTTAGATCTTACAGGTTCTTGTAATTATTTAAATTCATATTTTTCAATGTATAGTAGTGAGTTCCTGCTGCTGAAATGCAAGGGAAGTCAGAAAACAGAATTGGTGAAAGTCACTGGTTAAACACCTGTTGTTGAAGCACTAAACTTTTTTTACTTCTGCAGGTGCAGAGATAATATCTTTTTCATGTTTGTTCAGCTATTTCAATTCAGTGACTGGTTCGTTCAAAAATAAGAAACCACTTGGTAGGAAAAAAAGCTTGTGTCTTGCTTTTGGCTGGAATAAAGTTCATTTTCTTTCTGGTAGCTGGTGTGGTGCTGTGTTTTGGGTTTAGGATCATAGAATCACTAAGGATGAGAATAACGTTGATAACACACTGTCATTTTTAGTCGTTGCTGGGTAGTTACAGTGTCTACACTAAGTCAAGGACTTTTCAGCTTCTCAGGCCCTGCCAGATGCACAAGAAGCTGGAGAGCACAGCCAGGACGGCTGGCCCAGGCTGGCCACAGGGATAGTCCATACATAGAGCGCCATGCTCCAGATATAACTGGGGAAGGTAGCCAAGAGGTGGAATCACTGCTTGGAAACAGACTGGGCATTGGGTTGGATTTTTTCCTTATTATTATTATTGTTGTTCTTGTTATTATTATTATTATCTTCATTATCCTGTTAAATTGTCTTTATCTCAGTCCACAAGTTGTTTTCCCGTTCCCTTTGTCATCCCACTGAGGGGNAACACACTGTCATTTTTAGTCGTTGCTGGGTAGTTACAGTGTCTACACTAAGTCAAGGACTTTTCAGCTTCTCAGGCCCTGCCAGATGCACAAGAAGCTGGAGAGCACAGCCAGGACGGCTGGCCCAGGCTGGCCACAGGGATAGTCCATACATAGAGCGCCATGCTCCAGATATAACTAGGGAAGGTAGCCAAGAGGTGGAATCACTGCTTGGAAACAGACTGGGCATTGGGTTGGATTTTTTCCTTATTATTGTTATTATTGTTGTTCTTGTTATTATTATTATTATCTTCATTATCCTGTTAAATTGTCTTTATCTCAGTCCACAAGTTGTTTTCCCGTTCCCTTTGTCATCCCACTGAGGGGGAAGGGTGAGTGAGCGGCTGCGTGGTGCTCAGTTACCGGCTGGGGATAAACCACGACAGCTTGTTTTCCTCTTTCAATCTATAAACAAAATCTGTGCAGTAGGGAATAAGATCTACCAGTTCTGAGAGCTTGAGAAATATGGTAACCAGAACTAAGACATTCAGTTCATCAGCTGAAAATAATGTTTCCTTGCTTAATGAGGCCGGTTACCTAAAAAGTATAACGATAAGCTTATTTTTGCCTTGATTATGTAAGCTATTTGGAAAATACTGTTCTTCAATATTTTTATTGCATTTTACTTTTACACACTAAGATCTATTTTGCAACTGGAACTTAACAACAATCCCAAAGAAAAAAAAAACCTTTGTCAACCCTAGTCAAAAAGCCCTATCATTACTCATGCCCAAGTATAATGAGAATGTAAGGAATGAAAATCCCTCACAGCATCCTTCTGGACAAGTTGTCCGACTGTGGGAAGAGTGGTTTGATGGTGCACTAGGTGAAGAACTGGCTGAAGGACGAGCTTAGCGGGTTGTAGTGAATGAAGCTGCATCTGGCTGGCAACCGGTCACCAGTGGTGTTCCTTAGGGTTCAATTCTAGGATCAGTCCTGTTCAGTATATTTAGCAATGATCCGGATGCAGGAATTGAATGCACCATTAGCAAGTTTGTGGATGATACCAAACTGGGAGGTGTGTTGACTCCCTTGAGGGACAAGAAGCCTTGCAGAAGGGTTCTAGATAGATTGGAGCATTGGGCCATGATTAATGGGATGAAATTTAACAAGTTCAAATGCCAGGCTCTGCACCTTGGACGGAGTAATGCTGGGCACAAGTATAAACTGGGAGAGGAGCGGCTGGAGAGCCCGCCTGCAGAAGGGGATCTGGGGGTGCTGGTCGACAGCAGCTCAGTATGGGTCAGCAGTGTGCCCTGGCAGCCAAGAAGCTAAACTGCATCCTGGGGTGCGTCAAACCCAGCATCACCAGCCAGAAGAGGGGACTGTCGTGCTGTATTCAGCGTTGGTATGGTGGCCTCACCTGGGGCGGTGTGTGCAGTGCTGGGTCCCACAATTTAAGAAGAACAGGAGGGTCCTTGAATGCATCCAGAAGAGGGCAACAAAGCTGGTGAAAGGGCTGGAAGGAATGTCCTATGAGGAGTAGTTAAGGACTTTGGTTTTGTCTAGTTCAGAGAAAAGGAGGCTGAGGGGCAACCTCAGTGCTCTCTGCAGCTTCCTGAGGAGAAGTGGAGAGGGAGGTGCTGAGCCCTTGTCCCTGGTATCCAGTGACAGGATGTGCGGGAATGGTTCCAAGCTGTGCCAGGGGAGGTTTAGACTGGACATTAGGAAGCATTTATTTACTGAGAGGGTGGTCAAGCACTGGAACAGGCTTCCTAGAGAGGTGGTCGATGCCCCAAGCCTGTCGGTGTTTAAGAGACATTTGGACAATGCCCTTAATGATATGCTTTAACTTTTGGTCAGCCCTGAATTGGTCAAGCAGTTGGACTAGGTGATTGTAGGTCCTTTCCAACGGAAATAGTCTATTCTATTCTAAAATCAATCAAGAGTTATGTCTAAGAATGCTAATCGTGGAAATAAATATTTGTGGGTTGTGTTAACTGGAGAAAAAAGAAACGCCATGTTTATTGATACATGCTATATTTAGATTTAGATCAACATGCTGACAAGTTCAGTATTACATCTGGAGTCTACTGCTGTCAAACTTAGGACAAGTAGTATCAAGAAATACTAACAGTTAAACTGGTTGTATGGAGGACGCAGAAGAGCAAGTAATATTTTCTGATTTAGAGGTCCAGTCACACAAAGGACAAGGAAGTATCTGGGAGGAGCCAACCTGGATTTACTAAGGACAAAACAGCCTGATTGCTTTCTACATTGATATAATGGGCTGTGTGGACAAGGGAGGAGCAATACAAGTTGTATACCTTAACTTTACAAAGGCCTTTGACATGGTCTCCCACAGTGTCCTTGTAGCCAGATTGCTGACTTATGGACTGGATAAGTAGACAAGTGAATGGAGAATCTAGTGGCATCCCTACAGGATTGATACAGGTGCCAAGACTGTCCAGATACCTTTGTTAGTGACTGTGATGATGGGACAGGCTGCACCCTCAGCAGGTTTGTCTGATGCTGCCAAATTGAGAGAGCGCTTGATGTGGTGGAGGGCAGCACTATCTCTAGAGGGTTCTGGACAGACTGGAGAAGTGGGCTGCCAGAGATCTTAGGAAGTTCAGCAAACACAGATAGAG
Organism: Psophia crepitans; assembly: GCA_013399095.1. Lineage (NCBI taxonomy): Eukaryota > Metazoa > Chordata > Aves > Gruiformes > Psophiidae > Psophia > Psophia crepitans. The sequence goes on along the minus strand of VWZZ01007903.1, from coordinate 721,705 downwards.
AGTCCTGCATGTGGGATGAAATAACGCCCTGCACCAGTACAGACTGGGAGGTGGCTGGTCAGGCAACTTTACTGAAAAATACCTCGGGGTCTTGGTAAACAACAATTTGAATACAAACAAGGAGTGTGCCCTTGCTGCAAAGGAGAACAACAGCATACTGGGCTGTACAAGCAGTAGTGTAGCCAGCAGGTCAAGGGAACTGATCGTTCCCTTCCGTTTGGCACCAGTGAGATGACATTTTGAACAGTCTGTGCAGTTTCGCGCTCAGTACAAGGAAGACATTGACAGACTGGAATGAGTTCAATGAACAGGTCACCAAGACAGTCAGGGGCTAGAGCACATCATGTAGGAAAAGAGGGTGAGGGCTGGGTTTGCTCAGCCTGAAGACAAGGTTCAGGAGGTTTTACTGCTGTCTGGAACAGCCTGTTGGGAGGATGAAGGAAAGACAGATCCGAGTTATTCTCAGATGTGCATGGGGCCAGCATGAGAGGCAACGGGCACAAGTTGTAATACAGACAATTCTAACTAAATATAAGGGGGGAAAGAGGGGGAACGGTGGTCAAACAGTGAAATGGGCCCTGGGAAGGTATGTATCTCCATCCTTGTAGATACTCCAAACTTGGCTGGGCAACCTGTTCTAACATTAACCCTGCTCGGAGCACAAGATTGAACTAGAGACCTCCAGAGGTGCCTTCCATCATCCTGCATGGTTCTGTGCTTGATAGGTGCCAGTGTGTGAGCTAATTGCCAGAGCTTCCCTTTGTGGGTCACTCTAGGAAAAACAGAAACAATTAGAGATGTTGTGATTTGCTTTAAACATCTACTATGGTGTAAGTTGAGTCTCACTTCGGGAGTTCCTGATCTCTTCTCTGGAGTGACAAGCTAGCTACCCTTGGTCAAGTGACTCTTGTCTAGGCTGTCTAATAAGAGTTAAAATCTAAAAAAGGGGTATTTTTCTTTCTGAGGGCAAAGGAAATTAGTGAAGGAATTTACTTTATGCTTTATTCGGAGTCATCAGAAGGAAGTGGTTGAGAATTTGAAGACAGAAGGCAATGTGAGTGAAAATGATCACAAAAGAGTTTCTGATCTGAAGGAGAGGAAGGAATGAATAAAAGCAGCTGAATAATGTCAAAGGACTTTAAAAGAGCTGTTTTCTTTGAACTTCAGAATAGATAGGTAATGGCAGGGAAGGGAGGGAAAAGAGAGTTCAAGGGAACTGACAGTTTTTTGGAAAACAAGATACTACAGACATGGCAGCAGACTGTCCCATTGAAGGAGTATGACACAAAATATCACAAGTACAACAGCCCCTCTGCAATTACTTGAAAATCACGAATACTACAACTAATGGAAACAGGAGAATGCATTGCTAAGGGGAAAATTTAAAAAGCAGCACAAACACCTAGTTTAATGAGTTGCAACTACAAAGGGTATTAAAATTCAGGCTTTTCAAGACTATAGAAATAAGGGAAAGATGAAGGAAATTAGAGTCCTGCTACTTTGTGGACAAGGAGGAGAATGCTGGTCACAGAGCGGGGGGTGAACACCAGCCTTCCTTGGATTCACTTTTCCCAAACAGGTTAACTGTGATGGACTGCTTGGAACAGTTAAATAGAGGGGAAGGAACACAAGCTGGAATGGGGGACAGACTGAAATATGTGGAGGGAAGCTGGATGCAGTCAAGTCATCGGGGTCTCCTAAAATTAACCCCCGAGTATCTGGGAATCAGATGAGACCATCCCTGCACTTTAGCTTTTATCTTTAGGAACTTGGGAAGGATGAGGAAGGGCAAACTTAAACACTAAAATGAGGAAGCCTGTCAGCTTAACTTTGATACATGGTGACATGTTCCAGAAAATTATTAGTCAATTTCTAAACACCTAGAGGATAGTAAGCTGATAGAAAACCAGCCAGTGTGGATTTGTTAAGAAAGAAAATGTGTCAAACCTCTCTAATTTCCTTTCTGAATGGAATGAGTGGTGTAGCAGATAGAAGCAGTAGGTATGTATTTAGTAAGGATAAATATAGGACAAGAGGGAATGGCCACAAGTTGTGCCAGGAGAGGTTTAGGTTTCAGATTAGGAGAAGTTTCTTCTCAGAAAGGGTGGTCGGGCATTGGAACGGGTTGCCCAGGTAGGTGGTGGAGTCACCGTCCCTGTGGGGTGTTTAAAGAAAGGCTGGATGTGGTACTTAGGGACATGGTTTAGTGAGTAATAGGTGGTGGGGGGATGGTTGGACTAGATGATCCTTGAGGTCTCTTCCGACTTTAATGATTCTATGATTCTATGATAAGGCTTTTGGCAGTGTTGTGGAAAGCCATGTATCCTTCTTACAAGTAAACAGGGAAAAAATCATCGAGGTGAAATTACTGTGAGGCAGGTGAAGTACTGGTTGAAGTCCTCTGTTCAAGGACTAGTTACTGCTTGCTTGGCAGACGGGGCAGGAGCCTGAAGAGCAGTGCTGTAAGATTCTGTTCCAAGTGTCCCGGACCATGGACTGGAGAGGGCAGTGTGCGAGGCACTATAAGCTCCAGTGGGATTTGGATATTGTGGAGGGCAGGGTTAGAGTCCAAAGTGATCTTGATAAAATGAAGAAATGGTTAAAATGAGTAAGATGGGAATTCAGGAAATGTAAGAAAGACTGCCTGCAGCGAGGAAGGGAAAACACGTGTATGTGTGCAGACGTGGGATATCTGAGTAAGTAGCAGTGCTGTGAGAGAGCACGTGGTGTTGGGCTATCACAAGCCAAATGTGAGTCAGCGCTGTGATACGGTGAGGGAGAAAATGGGGAAGAGACCAGACTTCAGTGTAGGTGGGAGTTTTGCATGTAAGCCATAGGATATCCTCAGCCTTGTTGTGTTGGCTCTCTCCCTCTGCTGGGATAGTGTCCAGAGCTGGCTTCACACCATGAAACTGTATAGACAAACTGGAGAAAGCCAGGAAGGGAGTTGTAGGAGTGAGCAGAGATTTAGGAAAGACCAGTGAGGAAATATTGAAAGAGTTAGGTCCGGGATGCAAGGGCCAAGTTGGAAAGAGATACATCTTTCAGGTATATTAAAGGATTTGTAACACAAAATCGTAGTGATGTTTACCCATGCCCTCTGTACCTACACAAAGGTAAGAGGGAAAGTAATTAGTTCAGTTTGCACCAAAGGAGGTTTTGTTTGGGTATTAGAAACTTAGTGTAAACAAATTAGAGTGCAGTATTTGGGGGAAAAAGAGTAGAGGAGGGTTGTAGGTGTGAGGAATGGATAAGAGTCACCTCTGAGGGTATTTGTTTTTACCTCAAGCAGAAGAGTAGACTAGATGATCTTTTTGAAGTCCACTTCAAGTCTATCTATGGTTCTGTCCACTAAAGGAAAACACAAATTAAAAATGCAAAACAGGACTGAAACTGATCTAAACCAAGGGTTCCTTTTTGTTAATTTGAACTGTGATTATATTCAGCATCTTAAATAACCCTGGTTTAAATTAATCTCTTACATTGCAGTGTTAGCATCTTCTTTTTGTGGAGGTCTTTTACAATGCCTTTTTGTTTATTTAAAAAAATGCTCCTTGGTGTGATAATCTCTTTGAGTATCAGTTATACAAGTAATGATGAAGAGTCTAAGATGTTCTTAAAACTGTTCTGAGGTACTTAATGCCTTCGTTTTTCAGTAAATTGGCTGAATCCATACTGTAAAAACTAGACATCTCTTGAGACAATATTGTCCTAATAAATACCAATTTTTAAATAGGTAACACTCATGTGAAGAAATTTCTCCTCTCTAAAAATGAACTACTGCCCAAGCATGCAGCTCATCCAGACAGTATCCCTGTATATCTTACTTTATCCAGTGCTGTACTGGTGACGTTAATTCAATGAGGAGACCAGAGTGGGAGCCTGCTAGTTATTTTTCATGTTTGATTTTCTTCTCTATGAATTGAATATAAAGATGATTATGTTAAGCTAATTATACCTTGGCTTTTTATTTTCTGCTGCTGAGTGAAATCATGTAGAAGGATTCTTTTTTTTTTCCCTTTTCCCTGAAGAATGGAACATTTGACCACAATTACCATTTTTTGCATTAGATGGAGCACCTTGCTGTCTGTTACCACAAGTGATTTATTAGTACATGGGGCACACTGAGAAACAGTGTCTGACCAGCCAATGCGACGCAGCAATCACGCAACGCAGTACCTGCAGAATCAAATTATGTGTGACGTTTAATGTAAACTCAAACTGCAAAATAAGACTTAAACAAACAAACAAAAAATCTTCAAAAAAGGAAAGCCCAAAAGAAAACAGAAACCAGGTAATTGCTGGCATACATTTTCTTCTTACAGAGCGTCCGAGCCAAGGGAAGAGCCGCTTTCTGCCCTTCGCATTCTGCTGTCCCCAGCTTTCCTGCTTCCCCTGTCTGTCTGTCTGTCTGCCTCTCTGCACAGATGTGCCACCCACCTAAGGAAACAGATAGAAACGACTGGTCCCAGTGCAGCACTTCAATCCTTCAAGTTGATTCTGACCCGGACGATTTCTGTACAACAACAGGTTATACACACGCTGAAGACTCGTGCTTCTGTCAGCGTGGAGGGCACAGGCTCACCCGCTGGCACAGAAGCACTGTCATCCCCTGAGCTTCGTTTAGCCAGGTGCCGAGCACCTTTCATCTGAGAAGAAAGGATTCCTAACAGCCACTGCTAAGGATGTTTCTGACTGGTGTAACGTATTAACAGTGGGGATGAAAGAGTTAATTCATTTTTCATCCATAGTTTTTTTCTTTGTAGAACCGATTTGACACAGTCTAGCAGGGTGCTGTTATTGAAAAATTGAAGCACCAGGTGTGATTAAATAAGATCACACGTTTCATTCCCTCTTTAATTTCACATCACCCTTCAGCAGCTGTATCCCTTTGCTTTCCTATAGTTGGGGAATGCATTGCATTTACCGCAGGCAGCTTGCCGCATTGGAAGCATGCACCGTTGGGCTGTTGTGAATCAAATCTGTTTGTGCACACAGATTATTTATTGTTCAATGGACCAAACTTATTAATCTGTTTATTTCTTGAGAGTAGAAAATACAGAGTGCATTTGGGTAACACAGACAAACCCAGCCTAGTTCCTCAGTATTTACAGTTTCCCACGTGCAGCAGAACAGGTTTCATTCCACTGCAAAGAGAGTAGAAAGATGGAGTGTAAAGGCAGTGGTGGGCTTGGGATCCTTCTGCTGTTCTTACCAAGCATAGCTCTGCAGGATCTCATGAAGTCACCTGCTTTCCTGAAATTCATGGCCTGCCACTGACCCAAGGAGACCGGACCAGTCCTCCTGGCCACTGCAGAGCAGCAGTAGTGGCACTGTGCACAGACTGTAACCTTGTCCCGTTGCTGCTGGGTCAGAAAGGTGGCACTGGGGCCACAGTAGCTATTTGCAGTTAGAACATGATGCCAGAAAAAGAAAACTATCAGGTTTTTTAAGTTTTCATTGCTTTAGAATAGTGTTTCTATGAAAAATTGAATTGGATTCTTAGAATATTGCTAGTAGTTATTCCAGGCAACGTTTCCACTTCCAAACTCTGGCTGGTCTCACTTCTCAGCCAAAAGCAACTCAAAACAAAGACATTTAGCTTTTTCTTTTTTTCAGTCCTCAGAGGAAGAGGGTTTGTTTGCTGTGCTTTGACACTGTTACCTGCAGTGAAATCTTTGTGCAGATGTGCCGATGTCCTGGCCTGAGGTGTTCCTGTGCAGCTCTGCCATAAGTAACCCAAAGAATAGAAGTCTGTGCTCTGTTGTGCATCAGTATATGATCTGATGGATTACCACCCTCTGCGGTGTCAGCTCCAAGGCACACAGTTCCTGGGAATATGGGTTCAGGTGTTTCTGGAGTCCTACTGCTGTAGCTTGGGCTTTGTTTTCTCCTCCTGCACCTCTGGTGCTGCACTCCAATGGTTTCCTGCGGTACTCAGTGGTGACACGGCATATTTATACAGCTATGATACTTCATGATACAATAAAGTAATGCTTCTCAGCAATTCTGAGCAGCATTTGCCCGTTGCCTATTTATAAATGCGGGTATAGAGCAGTCTTGCCTGTCCTCCAGCTCCCCTAGCCCCCTGTGTAAACAGCCAGTTTTCCTCACTGAGGACTTGTCAAAAATGCATCCATCAAAATTAAACAGATGAACTGAACAAGTAAAATCATATCTGAATAGCATAGTTCTTTCATTCCCAAGTGGACAGGATTTGGTTTGCTTTAGCAATTTACCCACATAAAAGAGAAGGATGCCAGAGGAGGGTCACAGAAGAAGTTTAGAGGTTCTAGGGATGCGTCTGGGTCTGCATTTGAGTATAAATAATGCCTGCGAACACCTGTCTCTTTTTAAATTTGATCTTGGAAGCAGCATTGGGGCCAGCTCATTTGATGTCTCCTTTTTCAAATCAAGCTCTGCAGATAAAACTGGCTGCCTGTAGTGCGAGGCTGTCCTTAAAGCGAGCTGACATTTATGCAAACATGACTTAGCTCATGCAGGAAAAGGTACTCTTTGATCTGCGAGAGGACAAAAAGTAAAACTCCATAAAACTCCAAAGGAAACCATTTTTCTTTTCTTTGCGTTAGTAACCCAGTCTTCCTGGGCATGGAGGAAGCTGCTCTGACCTTTCTTTCCCTGTATGATACAGCCTGAGCGTGTTTCGTCCTAAGAGAGACCAGTATCAAACCAATGGTTGGAACTAAATACGCCAGTTTGGCGTAATTATTGCCATATGCAATGGGTTATGTTTTCTGCAAATACTTCCATAGTGACTCTGAGTTGTCTGAGAATTACTGCTGTTAACACAAACGGGATTATTTCTTAACTACATATTCACAAAGGAAGTGTTTCAAAAGGTGAAATCACATTTAAGTAATTGTCATTATTACTTAAGTCTTATTATGTCTTATTACGCAAGGGATTTTTTTAAATTGTCTTTTAAGTTTGCGAGGAAGGGCTTAGGAAATCTTTCAGGTTGTGAAAGTTACCCAGTACTTAATGCTCTAAAGTATTAAAAAATCCAGTATTGACTCCCATGAGAAATAATGAGGTTTAAAAAGAACCCACATTTTGCTCTGGATGTTTTGGGAATTTGAGCCTTCAGGCTATTCTTGGTTTCAGGCTGGCATATTAAACCTTTAAAAAACCCAAGTAGACATTTTCATGCCATTCCCTGGTTGGCAGAGCTGTTGCTTTAAGGAAAATGCTAGATTAATACTGGGAAAGTTGGCAGTAGCCCTTATGTCTCCTGCCAATGCAAAGCAGGGTGTTGTTTTCCCTACTGCTTTCCCTGTACCCCTTCTTTTCTTTAGGTGGATGTATTTCTTTTTCTTGCCTAAAAACCAAATGCCTTTGCCATTGGTGCTGCTTTTTCAGGAAGGTGCTTTAACGCTGCTCTTTTCCTCTCCACATGTAAAGCAGCTTTTGCTCACACCTGCTGTGTGATAGGATCCTTCTCCCTGGGGAGAGCACAACATCTGGTTTGTTTTCTCAAAGGAGAAGGAGAGAGACGTTCTCAAAAAATTCTTCTCCCTTCCTGCTTGCTAACAACAAAAGAGATTTTAAAGCATTTAGTGTTTCTGGAGAGAGGAAGAAACGGTGGAGCCCTAGACAGGAAAAAACCAGCCATGGAAAAATAAAGTGAACATAATTTGAGCTATAATTAAAGGTCTTAAAAAGAAAGCCAGACTGCCAAGCTGGAAAGAAAAATGTGCATCTTGAAATAAAGTACCTTTATGGAAGGATGTGCTTGGGGTTACAGTGTAGGACTGCCATTCAGGGCATCGTGGCTCTACTTCTGCTCGGCGCTTCCTGGGTGATACCAGACCAGACACTTAACCCTTGTTCGCCTTCATGGTCCATACGTAAAATCTGGTGGTGGTGCTAGTCCTGGCATTTCATAGTGCTTGTAAGCACAAGGAGTTGATAGAAGTTTCTTAAATAGAAGCTGCTGTGGCATTTGGGTGATGGCAGCTTTTTGTTTATTATATAGGAAAGAGTTCATACCCTTTAAAATCCTGGAAGCCTTGTGAAACTGTTTCACTGCCTCCAGGGGAGTCTGCTTGTTTGCATAGTGTAACCTGCACCTTCAGTAAGGGGGCCTGCTTCAGAATGAGTTAAACAGTCAAGTAAAAAAAGAGTGCTTCACAGAGAGCTCCAGGGAGAAGGACCTTGTGGTCCTCCTGCTGGTGCTGTCCATGGCATGTTGCACATGACTTTGAAAGCAGCAGATCTTGTTACATACAGTCTGCTTGCTAGGTGGAAGCCAAACTGAAACCAAAGGCTCTGAGTTGAGCTGTCTGTGATCTAGATGGGGGAAGATTTCACATCTGTGAGGTTGCTTTTGCTGTGACACGGAATAGGAAGCTCACAGTCTGCATGATGTGATCAGTGGGAGAGTAGGGCACTCCTGCTGCTGCCTGGGAAATCCACGTGTGCAGCGTTAAGCTACTAAATAAACTGACATTTGTGATATGGTTGGAGCTGATGTCTTACAGATGGCTAGTTCCATCATTCATAAATTCTTAAACCCATACGAATAAATTCAAAGATTTTTGTCTTTTAAAGGTGACCCACAACTCTTTAAACTCTCATTGATGCTTACCCTAGAATACCTCAGCCACCCTGAGAACATTACCGATTTGCGCTCACCAAATCTGGATTTTGTGAGACAAATGAAAAGCCTGTAATGCACTGTGACTTCCTTCTGCAGTGCAAATCAAAATAAATGAAAGTTACTCTCTCCTGTTCTCACTGTCAGTATCAAAACTGTCTCCAAATCAGCATGGAGATGTGCTAAGAGGGAAAGACAGACGTGGATTTTGGTGGCACGTTGGTGTAATCTTTTTATAGCTATATTAGCAAAAATGCACATTCCTTGCTGGTTATTGTGTGTTTGAAGGGCCAGTACAAATTACATTTTCAAGGGTGTCAAAGTAGGAGATAGTTATTAATAATATTACAGGACTGTTAATTCCCCGAGCATGTTCTTTGTCTATGTTTCTGCAGATCAGTTTGAATGATCTTCTCTATTTAAAAACCCACCCTAACAGTTTCGCCATCTGATAGCAGTCTCGCAGCATGGTATTTGTTCTAATCTGATGAATTTCGGACATGTGCTGTGGTTTAAAACAGAGTTGTCAGGCTTTTGTGCCCGTTTGCTGTAACATTCCCGTGGCTGTTTGAACTTTGGGCCACGGGTGACAGTTCTGTCCCCTCTCCAATGCTGACTGTGATACCCAGATACATTTCCCAAACCTACTGTTCACTTGCATTGTTACCTCTGTTCACTGCTAGAAGAAACCACCAGACTTCCACCATCACCATCCACATGTGCGTCGCTGAGGACAGTATAGCTTGTGGATAAGCAGCAAAGAACTGTGGAACAGAAAAGCTTTAAGAAAAGTAACAACCAAAGAAGCCCTGACTACTGGAAACAGAAAATTCAGAGCTTAATATTGGTTGAGTTGCAGCAGAAGTAATGAAGTGTGAAATGTGCTATTCCCAACCAGTATGCCATGCTGCTTTAATTTACAGAATATATAATTATATAACATTAACATTCTGGTACATCAGTCTTTGACAAAAATTGAAATGAAAACAGACAAATGCATGAATCTATTTATAAGACAATTATTGTAATAGCAGTGGATAAGAATACAAACTTAAATAATTTTCATTATTTTAAGGTTATGCCTTTAAGATCCTTTGATTTTGTGCCCTGGTAAATACTCACATCCTGTTGAAACCAACTTAATTTAGTAAACCTTTGCTAAACACTTGTGGAAATCCTTCCAACATACTTCTGACTTCCTCTGAATCCTGTGAGCGTAAGGCCAGGGATCTGCTTAGAGATCTGCTTTTGAACCTCAGGGGTAAATTGTGTGTGAGGTTAGTTTCCAGTCGGACTATGGTCCACACAGACCAACATTCAGCCCTTGGCAGTGGCCAGAATGCGCCGGTTAACCCGACGTACAGTGCTACAGCAACTGCAATGAAAAGCACCACATCCCATCGCTGCAGGCATCTGTGTTAACCGCTGAGTTGTCAGAATAGGAGATGCCCTTTTATTTCATTTGCAAAGAGATGACAAATGTTTACTATTAATGTTTCCCAATATATGGTTACAGAGGAAGAGGAGAGAATCCTTTCCTAATGTTCTGCAGGCAAATTTCTCCTCTGAGGCACTGTTAGGTCCCAAATTGACCTACTGTGCTTGTGGTGCGGTCCAAGTATCTTTTATTTAAACGGTTTTTGAAAAAAATCAACTGAGTCTGTGTTACTCAGGAGACTCTTAGTGGTCTCCGTTGTCATTTGCTTCCATGGCGCTGAGGGCAGATGTAAACAGATGGTTAAAATCAGATGGGATGACAGAGGAAATGAATGTGCTTTCTAACATGCCCACTAATGGACAAGTCTCCCCATCACCACGCTGCCACCAGGACATCTGCTCTTCTCAAAAGGCCAAGTAACTCACTTGTAACTCACTTTCCAAGAGTAGTCAGCCTCTCCTCCTTCTTGAATATGATGCTTCCTCTTAGGGGCCCTTTAGGAGGCTAGGAACAGCGTCATTTGGGATTTCTCTTTCGTTCATACCTTACAGGTGTTTTCAGCTGAAGAAAAGTAAGTCCCCAGGCTTGGTTTTGTTGTGGTGTGTTGGTTTTGGTTGGGTTTTTTCCCAGAATATGTGTATTAAAAATCAGATTAGCTTTTGTCTTTCTACTGCTTGATAATGATTTATACTAAGCCCATCAACAACCTAGGGGATAGAGAGTGCATATGCACAGTCTGGTTGGGTTGAGAGATGACCTTTCTGAGTTCCTGTCTCCAGAGGAAGCAGAATTGTTTAGTCTCTGGGATGTGAACAGGGCGGTGCTGAGAGACAAACTAATTTTGGTAGCTTCATGCAGAAGGAAAAAACCCTCTGAAACTTAATGACCTTCTATAGGGGAAAAAGGCTTTAGGCATGAAGATACAAGCAGAAATCAACAAGATTGTCATCTGGGGAGTGGAGAGAATACAGAAAAAGAAACAACTGTGGAACAGACTGTCTGTTTGAGTTAACTGAAAGGTAATATTTTGACATAGAAGCACAGTTGACAGAGCAGGTAAGGTATGATTTTGAATGTATCACATCACTGTGTTTAAGACTTGGCCCTTGATCCTTCACAAGTAATGAAGTAGGATTTTTATTGAGGAATACCTAATGATTAGATATGTTGCACATCGTCAAAGACATTGAATCAACAGCACTAATCTGCGAATCATCAAATGGTATTAAGCAGGAGGAAATTGGGGAGCGTAGTGGGAAGTTGTACAGAATTTGGGGAAGAGGGGTATGCTTCTGGCAGGAGAAACAAAAACATTATTGAGATTATGCTGAGGAAGATCATCAGACTTGTATGTTTTTATGGGTGGATCTTGAAGAGGTGGATCTGCTTTAGAAAAAACCAAAACAAAGCAACTGTTCAGAATAGTCTTATGAACAAGTAGTTTTCTTACACGTACAGATTATGCCAGTACTCATACAAGAGTGATGGGAGCATGGTATGGGGATGGTTGGGAACAGAAGGTTCTCTCTCACCTTGGACCACAATGTTTCTTAGGAAAAAAAGTCTTAAGTCAGGTAGTAATGAAAAACAGATATACAAGGTTAGAATAGAATCATAGAATCATTGGAGTTGGAAGAGACCTCAAAGATCATCTAGTTCCAACCCCCTGCCATGGGCAGGGAGACTCTACACTAGACCAGGTTGCCCAAAGCCCCATCCAACCTGGCCTTGAACTCTTCCAGGGATGGGGCCTCCACAGCTTCTCTGGGCAACCTGTTCCAGTGCCTCACCACCCTCACAGGGAAGGATTTCTTTCTAATAACTAATCTAAATCTCCCCTCTTTTAGTTTAAACCCATTACCCCTTATCCTATCACTACACTCCCTGATAAACAGGCCTTGCCAGGCCAGCTTTCCTGTAGGCCTCCTTTAGGTATTGGTAGGTATTAGGTCTCCCCGGAGACTTCTCTTCTCCAGGCTGAACAACCCCAACTCCCTCAGCCTGTCCTCGTAAGAGAGGTGCTCCAGCCCTCTGATCAACTTTGTGGCCCTCCTCTGGACTTCCAGCTCTGTGTCTTTNCCCTCCTCTGGACTTGCAGCTCTGTGTCTTTCCTGTACTGTGGACCCCAGAGCTGGACCCACTACTCCAGACGGGGTCTCACAAGAACGGAGTAGAGCAGGAGAATCTCCTCCCTCGACCTGCTGGCCACATTGTTTTTGATGCAACCCAGAACATGGTTGGCTTTCTGGGCTACCAGCACACATGTAGTCCATGAAACAAAAGCAGTGTGTAGAATTTATAGTCATATCTGGAAGATGGATATTGTTATTTTTAGTTGGCAGTATTAGTGGTTTGAGAGAATAGAATAGAATAGAATAGAATAGAATAGAATAGAATCATTAAGGCTGGAAGTGACCTCAAGGATCATCTAGTCCAACCATCCCCCCACCACCTATTACCCACTAAACCACGTCCCTAAGTACCATATCTAACCTTTCCTTAAACACCCTCAGGGATGGTGACTCCACCACCTCCCTGGGCAACCCGTTCCAATGCCCGACCACCCTTTCAGAGAAGAATTTTCTCCTCATCTCCAACCTGAACCTTCCCTGGCGCAACTTGCAGCCATTTCCCCTTGTCCTGTCACTAGTTATCTGCGAGAAGAGGCCAACCCCCAGCTCACCACAACTCCCTTTCAGGTAGTTGTAGAGGGCAATAAGGTCTGCCCTGAGCCTCCTCTTCTCCAGACTAAACAAGCCCAGTTCCTTCAGCCGCTCCTCATAAGACCTGTGCTCCAGCCCCTTCACCAGTTTCGTTGCCCTTCTCTGGACACGCTCCAGGGCTTCGATGTCTTTCTTGTGGTGAGGGGCCCAAAACTGGACACAGTACTCGAGGTGCGGCCTCACCAGGGCTGAGTACAGGGGGACAATCACCTCCCTGCTCCTGCTGGCTACACTATTCCTGATACAGGCCAGGATGCCGTTGGCCTTCTTGGCCACCTGGGCACACTGCCGGCTCATGTCCAGGCGAGCATCAATCAACACCCCCAGGTCCTTTTCCTCTACACAGCTTTCCAGCCACCCCGCTCCCAGCCTGTAGCGCTGCCTGGGGTTGTTGTGGCCAAAGTGCAGGACCCGGCACTTTGCCACATTAAACCTCATCCCGTTGGCCTCTGCCCAGCGATCCAACCTGTCCAGGTCCCTCTGCAGAGCCATCCTACCCTCCGGCAGATCGACACTTCCCCCCAACTTGGTGTCGTCTGCAAACTTACTGAGGGTGCACTCAATTCCCTCATCCAAATCATCCACAAAGATGTTGAAGAGGATGGGCCTCAGCACCGACCCCTGGGGAACACCACTCACAACTGGTCGCCAGCTGGATTTCACTCCGTTCACCACCACTCTCTGGGCCCGGCCATCCAGCCAGTTATGAACCCAGCGAAGAGTGTACCTGTCCAGGCCATGGGCTGCCAGCTTCTCCAGGAGAATGCTGTGGGAGACCGTGTCAAAGGCTTTGCTGAAGTCTAGGTAGACTACATCAACAGCCTTTCCCTCATCCACCAGGCGGGTCACCTGGTCGTAGAAAGAGATGAGGTTGGTCAGGCAGGACTTGCCTTTCACAAACCCATGCTGGCTGGGCCTGATCCCCCGGTTGTCACGGAGAGCTTATCACAAATGTCAATTATACAATGACCTATTATAATACTAATTGGATGTATCATGTAGCAACCATACAGTTGCTGAAGGACATGATAATGGGATGGAAACTTACTCTAATTAATTTGTATGTCACCAGCCCCTGGCCCATGCACTTTGGTGGTGACCAAGAGAATTAAGTTTATTCTTACTGAGTTGGTAAGGCTGCTGTGTACTGATCCTGAGTAATTCATTCATCTCTGGAAGAGGAGATGACATTGTTCCTGTACCACTTTGGGGGCTCTGACACTGGAGGCCATCTTAATCAAGAGATTGGGACATTGTGCCAACGCAGCTACTCAGAGAATGAGTTGCTGTGGGACTTCTCTAGGTGGTATTCTGTGTCAGACAGGAGGTGCTATGCCTCGCCGAAACTCCAACTGATGCTTTGGACTGACACAACAATAATACCGACTTTTATGATATATGTGCCAGAGGAATTCAACATATCCCTGAGCTAGCTCCAGTCTTTCTATGTTCCATTTAAGAAATATTGACAAAACGGGCCACATTATCACTCAAGTCATTAATGCATAAACTATGAAAAGACCTGGACCAAAAAAAAAAATAAATAAAGGAAAAACTCTAAACCAAACCTATTTTCTGCTCCTATGCTCCTTCTGCTGGTTATGCAGAAGCAGTAAACAAGCCCTATTCCCAGAGCTGTGCTGACAGCACTCGTGATGGTGGTGCACAAATTAGGAGGTAAACAAAACGCCGTGTTAATTTCAAGCTCCATTAGAAACACAGGCGGTTAAAAAAAAAATAAAATCAATGTCTCCCAAACAGAAAAGGTCAAAATTGGTAGGGAAAGAAAGTTGGGTTTCTGGTAGGTATAAGACTTTTTAATTATTATTATTTATTTTTAAATTGGGTGTAAGTAAGAAGAAGCTACTGGTCAGTGTCGCGTTATTGACTAATATGCTGAAAATAAACATCTAGCAAAAATTGTTTTTAAAGAAAAATGCACTCAGCTTTGGCTCAGGTTGAAATTCTTGTATTTAAAGGCTGGTTTCTATTTTAAATTTTGCCTGTAGGTTCCATGGATATTCGGTTACATTTATAATCTTGGCATGACACATTTGAGGGATCATTCTTTTGAAAAGTGTAATCATCAGATTTCACTGTTTTTTCTTGGCATAGTCTATTCTTGGATCCAAATCCTTGGGGCCTGTTTAAATTTTAGGCTTTGTTGTGCATCCAGATTAAGTCTGGAAATACATGTGTGTCATCTTGTTATCAAGTCGTCTAGCAGAGGATGACAGGAAGAACAAATACTGCTTTATATGTTTTCGTTTTATGGTAGTGTGTCACCTTCAACTCCACTAACATTAAATGTTTATCACCTCATGTGATCTTTGCTTTGCATATTAAGGTAAATTTCACATGGCCGTGTTTGTTAAATTATGTATGTTGATGGAGTTCTGTGGTAGTGTTAGGAACCAGTTCTTCAAATGTGAACGCATATGCAGAAACCTTGGCATATAAACACCAGAGTAAGTGTGACCTTACAAGAGCAGAGCTGCTCACTGTCTAAGTGCTTGAAGAACTGGTGGTCTTAACGTGGCCACAGATGCTCTGAAAATCATTTTTCTTACCCTTACTCATTATAACTCTGCTATAGTTACAGATATTTAATGTAAACTTCTTTGATCAAGAGCAGTGTTGGGAGCAGGGCTGTTAATGCTTCTTCGTTCTCCAGCACCAGCTAGTCACAGCATTTTACCAGCACTTAGTAGTGTTCATCCCGGTGTAGTAAGCAATATTGCCTTCTACAGAATAGGACCGAGATGCAGTGAGTTCAAAGACGGTGTTTTATGTATAAAAATGTATTCACGTGATATTTCAATTGGTTTGAAACCCTCTTCCACGAAAATATGGTCAGTATCTTTGTAGCAAAGTCAGGATGTCTATGGTTGAGAGCATAGAGATAAGAGACAAAATGGTCCCAGCTCAACACGTTTCCTGCCAAACAGCTGCAGCTCCTCCTTGTCTCTTCATCTCATCCCTAAGACACAGCTTGCACTTCTAATTGTCATTCCCTTCAGCGGACATTAGCATGCTTGTTAAATTGGCCATTTGTGTCCCAGAACTCCCCTGCCTGTCCGGTGACTCACTCAGACCTGCATTTTGCACCCCCTTGGGGAGCATGGAACAAGTTATCTCTGCACTTGCAGTTTCTGGTCCTAAAACTATTCTGCATCAAATTCAGTCCTCCCTTATTGCTTCATTAACCACTTAAAACTGCAGTTGTGAGAAAAAAGTTACTTTTAAAGAGAAAGAAGTCTGGAAGGATGTGTTCTCTGCTGTGGATTTCAACATCATCTTTGTTTTCTTTGGGTTTTACAAGTTGCCAAGTGCCTTCTTCCTCCCTGGCTGTGCTGTCCCGCCAACCTTACCTGCCTGCCTCCTGGTTTTTTAACACAATCGCCACGAAAAAAGACTTCACCTACCTGATGGCGTTGTAATTAAGGCGTGCAGGTAGCATATAGAAGTCAATTTGCCCATCCATAGTTGCACTGGAAGTATATTGCTAACAGCAGTCAAATGTCTTGTTTGGCCAGGAAAGTAAGCAGTGGTGGTTTGAGGACATATTGAGTGCCAGTTTTCCTAAGTACCCCTGATCTGTTTACTTTCATGTTCAAGTTGCAGCTCTCCAAGTTAATGATTGCCGATTTTAGAGAACATGACATTTGTATTTATTTCAGAAAACGATACCTTTGGTCTCTCTAGAGTAGACAAGGTGTTCCGTCAAGACTTCAGGTATAAACAGGCTCCCTTCTGTGAGTCCGAGGCCAAATGCTGCCGCCTGAAATCATGAGAAGGTAAATTCAGTGAGTCATGAGGTTTGGCTAGCTGGTTTTTGTGTCTGGCTGGTAATACCTTACGAACGTCACGTTGAAGACGACTTTGTGAAACTAACCTTCATGACATCTAAGTAGTAATGACTAAGTGAAGCTTGAGGGCATACAAAATGCTCACCGTTTACTACTACAGTGAATTCTTTCACAAGGCTTTCCTCTTTTGCAGCACAATTAATTTTATGTTTCATTTACTGACATTGGCATGCACTTAGCTTTATAATATTAGTTAAAATTGGTTTATGATGTCAGTCATATTTTTAGCGCACTGAAAGCAGGGGAATAATTGAAGTATGCTGTTGTACAATTTAGGGCTTGTGGTGGACTTCGAGAGATGAGGATGTGCCATTCCTGCTTCAGTCGGCCTAGGGGGAATAGCTCTTCTCTTTAACATTTCATTGTAATCTTCCTGATGATACCTCAAAATGTCAGCTTGTGCCTGATAGCTTAAGTTAAGTTCTTCCCAAAATAACTTCTGATGTACCTCAGATGTTTAAAAATTAAATCTCAGCGATATACACCAATAACATTTGAATCTGAAGGGCTGTTGAAGTTCAGTATATCATTTATTTTGGTTTAGTTTTTTTTTCAGTTCTGAGTTGTCTCCTGTATGTTACTACCAGCAGGTTGACTTTATAGGCTGCCACAGGGTACTCTGCTGGTCATGCTGCAAAGCTCTACCAGCTTGTGGTGTCATATTCTAGTGAAGTCCAAGTAACTTTCCAGGATGAAAAGGAATTCAGAAGTATTTTGTCTGGAGTTTTTTTGCTTGCTTTATATGATAGTGCTTTGGTTCTAAAAAGCCTGGTTTTATAATGGAAGTAATTTTTAGCTTTTCTACAAAGAAATGAATGCATTAGGAGGTCAATCAAGCATTGATTAAAATCTGGTTTGGTGCGCTCACTGACTTGCCCAACCTTCCTTAGATCTTATGATTTGATATGATTATGATTGGAGAAAGGGACATTCATACATGTTTTCCTATCAGGAGTCATGTCTTATCGGAAGTTTGAAAGAGGAAGAACACTCTGAGACATCTACATGTGAGCAGCATCCTGCTTGACTTGCCTTCACGGAAAATAATGTGTGTACATCATGAAGTTGGCTCTGTCTTTAGGTTTATGGAACATTTGCCTCTGTGTTTGCTTTTCCCTGTGAGATAAAGCAACCACTGAGAAGCACTGAAACTCAGCACAACACACCAAGCTCAAAGAGCAGTAGGACCTTCATCAGCCGAACGAGTCGGTCTGCCTGCTGACCTGACCCTACTTGCACTTTTTCTGTTAGAAGAAGGTTGTTTGCCAGAGTCATTCTGAACTCTCACTGTGAAACATAGTTTTTTTCTGCTGTGCTCATATCTAAAAGCTATCTATTTTTATTGCTGACCCCATCTGAGATATTTCAGACTAATGAAACAATATGATTGTTTTTATCTCCAAAGCATTTCATTTCTGCTGAAGAATATCATGCAGAAGAATGCAAATCTAAATCTGAGAGGTTATCTCTACTAAGCTGCTTTTAAAAAATGAATTAGCTTAGCAAAGAACTGGCAGATACACGCCGAACATTTTGTGAGGATCGCTGATTGTGAAGGTTTGTTAAACTGTGCTTTCTCCAAGCATGTACAAAAATAGCAACTTTGGAAATCATGAAGCTGTGTCTTTTTCACAACCGAAGCTATTACGAGACTGCAGGCAGCATTCTTATTCCTTCTCTTCCCTTCGAAAGCTGAACATCGTCTCAGAAATGTGAGGAGGGAGTAAGCGTGGTGCTTCATGTGACTGACTGCTCAAGAAATAGGTACTATTTGCCATTTTAAGCATTAGCCAGCAATTAGGATTTGCAGCGCTGAGTCTCGTTCCATATTCATAAATGAGATCATTAACAAAGATATGATACAGTCTTTTCCTCTTGTCACACGTGCAACTCAAGTAAGTGAAGACTTCAAATATTGCCAGGCCAGTATTACTGTCTTTATGAGCCTGCCTCTGTGATGCCTGTAAGCACTATCAAAGTGAACTTCTGCAGTCTTTGGGAAACTGCCCCCCACAAAGTGATTGGGAATCCTTGTCCAGCCAGACTCATGTCCGTGTAAAACCTAAGCCGTTCCTCTTCTGTTCCTGCCCTTCTTAGGCTCCCTACCTCTGCAGCAGCTTTTATGGGCTAGCAAGGATCGTTTCTGAGTGCTACAGTCCACCTCCCATCACCTATGTCTGAACGATGGTGTCACCTGTGTTATTCCTTGGGAAGTGGTCCCTGAGAGCTACCACAAAGTCACCGCACGGTCTCCTTCATACCCCACCTGATGACTGTGTCTTGCTGGCTGAGTACTGTGCCCAGTTCTGGGCTCCGCAGTTCAAGACAGACAGGGAACTACTGGAGAGGGTCCAGCAGAGGGCTGCCAAGATGATGAGGGGGCTGGAGCAAAGCTTGTATGAGGAAAAGCTGAGAGAGCTGAGTCTGCTTAGCCTGGAGAAGAGAAGGCTGAGAGGGCATCTGGTCAATGCTCATAAATATCTAAGGGGTGGGTGTCTAGAGGAAGGGGCCAGACTCTTCTCAGTGGTGGTGCCCAGTGACAGGACAAGGGGCAACAGGCAAAAACTGGAACACAGGAAGTTCCATTTGAACATGAGGAAAAACAACTTCCCTCTGAGGGTGATGGAGCACTGGAACAGGCTGCCCAGAGAGGTTGTGGAGTCTCCTTCTCTGGAGACACTCAAACCCTGCCTGGACGTGATCCTGTGCAACCCACTCTAGGTGATCCTGCTCTAACAGGGGGGTTGGACTAGATGGTCTCCAGAGGTCCCTTCCAACCCCCACCATTCTGTGATTCAGTGATTCTGTGAAAGCTGGCCAACATTTGAGCTACTGAAGTGTGCTGACTGCTTGCTGTCTGGCTGACCAATGTTGTCTCACTGTTTCCATGTGCCTCTGCATCTGCTGTTCTTGTCTTACCTTTGGTACACCTGCATTGCCTTCTGCCTCATGTTGCGTGGCCGTGTTATCCAGCCAGGGATTCTCCAGCCTAATCCAGAGAAGTCTACCTGGAGAAGGAAACGCTTTGTGCTCCACTACTGTAGCTCCTTTTCTTGAGCCAGCTCATTTAAACTGGGATGACTGGGCGGCACATACGCTCTAGCGCACAGACTTCCTTTTCGTTTTGTGTTGGGAATGCACTTGGCATGAGGAGTACGGGGATGTTTTTATTACTAATAAGTAAATATGTTTTCATATGAATTAGACAAGTGATATATTTGTATACATTACAGAGTTGCCCTATAGCGACAGAAAGAATGATTGAAACTCCCCTTTGCCTCAGTGGTGTGCTGCTTGTGCCCTGTGTGGTTTGTCTTGCCTGGCTTCAGAGCACACACAGTGTAGCTGTAAGTGTAGGCTCCCTTCCACTCCTGCAGGTCTTAAAATAATAATACAGTTATTAAGGGTATAATGTAAGAATTTTAATCTCTCCACTGACGTTGCTGCACAGAGACCATGAGAGGATGGCCTCTTAATGAAACTGCCACTTTGGCATTTCCCTGTCTCCTGAGTGTTTGCATAAATGTATTATTTTACAGAACATGTCTTTTTGTCTTTTTTTTTTCCTCCTTGATTCTGTTCAGATTGGACCTAAGAAATGCCTAACTGCTCTGTGATGTTGATTTTTCTTATTAGCTTGCTAGAAAACCGACAGGGAGGGACAGAACACAAAAACTTGACAAGTGAAGATATTTTCCAGCTCTTTTAGCTATTGTTTTGTATTGCTGTTGTACCTGCCACCCCCGGTGAGAATGGCTGCATATGCGTAGTAGAAGGCAGCGGCTGTGCTAAAGAGCTTACCTACTAACCACGAAAAATTGTAGGAAGCATCATCTGAGGGTTGCTCCTTGGAGGACGAGGCACAGAGACACCAAACCACATGCTTTAGGTTGTATGGGAAATCTGTGCTCGGACCAGAACTGAACACCAGTTCCGAGTCCCTCCAGCCTCTCTTCCTGAGGAAAAATCCTCCTTTTAATCATTTCGAACCCCTCTCAGGTAAAAGCAATTCTCTGAGAATCCGTGTGGGCAAATGTGGCAGCAATGCCGAGCCTCATGGCTCCCTTCCTACCTCTGCGCCGCTTTTGGGAGCGCTAATGAGACCTACCAGCCTTTTTCATCCCACCTATCAGCTGAAGACTGGAGGAAGACATGATTTATTAGCTAGGACCAGGATGGATAGCATCATAAATCTCCTCTGGATGGCAACAATTAAAGTTGCCAGGGCTCTCTGCATTGCCACATAGAGTCCACGCAACTCTGACCAGATCTGACTGGCTTATTCTGCTAAATGAGGGTGTTGAAATGACCGTCTGGAGTTTATTAATAAGTGTATAAATCTGAACTATGAGGGGAAAAAAAGATGAACTGGTGCTAGTATATCTGTGACATATACTTAATAATAAAACTTAAAATCTTATACAGCCTGATACAAATTACTTGCTCTACTGCGCCAGTTCTGCCACAGCTACACATTTCATTTTTGTGATATGCTCTGCGACTGCTCGGCTAATAAGTGCTGAGAAGAAAGAGTAATAGATAGATAGATGCATCTGGTATTTATAGAGGACTGTTTTAATGGTGCTAAAAAACTGATGTGCTCAGCGTTCCTTGCAGCTGCAGTTGCGTTCGTGTCAGTAATCCTATCAGGAGGGTTGCTGGTTTCCAGAGTAATTAGAACCCTGAAGCAAATAAACACCAAACGAATTCTCTTCTTTTGAAGTTATCTTTTTTTCCCCTCTTTTAAATAGCCCTTCTCTGGTATAATTATCTACCAGTCATTATAACATTAAAAATCATTTTAAGTGAATGAATGCTATTTTTGTTGTTGTTGTTCCTTGGTAATTATTATGAACTAATTGTAATTTAGGATAGTCTTCTAAAAGCCTCATTTCATTACAGAGTGGCTACTGACTTAGACTGCTTTCAGCCCTGATCCCAAGGAGAGGCAGCAGCTCCAAGCTGGGTTCATCTAAGCTGGTGTCGTGGTTTGTAGCACATGTGGATGGAGTACAAGCTGTTGCTCAAAGACATTTTGATAAACTCCAACCCTTCTAGCGTTCAAGCCATAGTTTTATTATAAATTTAAAATACCGTATGCTTGCCACCAGGGTGGCAAACGATAACAAATACTATATGATAATATAGGGAGCTAATAGCCTTCCTGTCTGGTTTATTTTGTGACTGTGTCTAGGATAATGCATCCCAGTATACATCCTACACCCCGCGCACCTCATTCCTGAAAAGATACTGGCAGGAGTTCAGAGGACAAGAACAACCCACGCAGTCATCTGGGGAGGGTTTGACTCTAAACTGTGGTATCTTCACCGTTTGTCTTGGCTATTAGTTTTGCAACAGTTGTGGCTTTAGTCAGTTTTGGATTTGTGCTCACATGTGCTGAGTTACGGTGTGTAGGTGCCGGACGGGTCATCGTTGTATAAACTCTGTAGTCTGGTTTGTGTTTTTTGGCTCTTGTAATCAAACCGGTTTCAAGATTAAAAAATAAGAATCAGTTACAGCTACATAAGCAAGTATATATTAATTGACATTTACTGGTAATAAGGTATGAGAATGAAAAACCCACCCCACCTCTCAGATCCCAGCTTGAGTTTTTAAGATTGGCTGTTAGAAGAAAAATGTCTTTGTACGCACAAACTGAGCACATTCAGCTCAGAGTTACTAGCACATAATAAACATGGAAACATCCAGTGACACTTTCTTTAATGGACTCATTCTTTAAACTAAAACCACAGCTTTTATAACTCAGGTTTTTAAAATGCCTTTTGTAATGTAGTTTCTTAACCAGCCTTAGCTTCTGTTGTCCTGTAATGGCAGCTCTCCTACCAGGAGGACCAAGATGCTGCAGCCTTCTGGTTGTAACCTGGCATGTTCACAGAAATGCCTGGCAGTGATGATGTGCAGATACTAAAACCTCAGGTGTTCAAATATTTCTAAAATGCAGTTCAAAGTGGAGTTCAGGAGATACTTTTGGCTGTGCTCAGGACTTCCCTCCTGCAGTTATTTTTGGGTGAGAGAGATGTACAGCGACAGAGCAAATTACCACGTTAAATCTGAGCTCAACTTCCGAATCAGTTGTTGCAGAGCAGGGCCATATATACATAAATACATAGGGGAAAGATAAGGCAAATCTGCTTATGCTTTAAGTCAATGCATCTGCGATAAAGCACATAAAATCCTCTACGGAGAATTGCAGAGTTGTGAGTTATGACTACTTTATGCTTGAATGAAGGCATCCACTTGTAGGTTTAAGGGACACAACCTCCTACGTGGTGACTTCGTTCTTTAGGGTGATTTACCTTAATTTTCCTCAGTGTTTCCGTGTTTTGGATGGGAGCTCAATGTATGCTGAATTATAGCGTATAGACCCTTGGGCCATCTTTGTCTGAACCCTGTATTTTATCCTGCCTTTTTTCCCTCTTGGCTTTGAAAGGTGTCTCCTGAGGAAAGAATGTGGTTTTGTGCTTGTGATACATCTCAGAGGCTATTTAGATAATGGTCTCTTGACAAGGAGGTGCTTATGTTTTTTTCCTAACTCTTTTATTCCAATTGTGATAAATTCGCGCTGTATAACATGAAAATAAAACCCCCGTAGTTTCTTTTGAAATAAGCTTAGCAGTGTACCGTCCAAATGCCTCATGCTGTCAGAGAAACCCGTAACACCAACTGTTGCACACACTTCTGCTGATCCAGGAGTTTTTAAGCAAGGAAAGCAAGATATGCTTCACAGACGTGTATCAGCCCCAAAAGAAAGAGGGAATCCATTTACAGGAGAAAATTCTGTTTCCAGGAAAAATGAAATTACTGCAGGTCTTAAAATCTCACCGTGGCCTGCCAGGCGGCAAATCCCATAAAGGTATCTGATCCCCGACAGCACTGCTGTGTCTGGTACAGGCTTCTGACTGATATTTCAGTCAGCTAGATAGAAGGGGAGATAGAAGGGAAGCAGAGGTAAAGTGTCTAGTCGTCCAAAAACCACACAGTCGCACATACACTATCACTCATCCGAGAGAAAACGGACGTGGCAGTTCGCTTAGAGTCACGGCAGGCACGAGGAACTACTTTCCGAGTCTAGAGAAAAGTTAACAATAGAGAAAAAGCTGCTCTTAATTAATTTTTGCTCTCAACAACACGTTAAAATTTGAACAATTTAGATGCAATTAATGGGACAAGAAATAAACTTAAAAAAAAAAAAGCCAGACTGTGCTATCATGCTCCTTGCAATTATTTCTTAATGCTAAATAAACACACTGGCGAGAAAATTGCAATTTGTAATTACTGCACAGTGCTAGAAAGAGCAGTGTGATAGCCAGTGCCAGGTAGGCCCTCGACGAATAAAACAGTTATTTATAGCATTATGCTATGCTGCATTCTGCCAGCGTATAAAAGGAGTGAATTTCAGTGATGATGTGGATTTAGTAAAAGACCGTCGTGCCAACCTGTTCCGGATTGGTTTTTGGGAGATGGAGAAAGGAGAGGGGAGGGATAGCAGCGTCTATCACAGAGAAAAAAGGCGATGAAATGCGACCCTCGTTTAATTAAAGGCTCCCACGAAGTAATTTCCCCCTTTAGCTTGTGATAATATGCTTTTGGCAGGAAGAGTAATGCGAACAAAACACTCTTCCTTATAAGCAAAATCAAGGAGAGCAGGCAAATTGTGTTCAGCAGCAATTTGTTGGAAAATCTGTCATTTGTTTTTGAAGAGCGCTTTGAGCTGGACAGCAGGAGCAGGGTGTGTTGCTGGTGCCTTGTGAATGGCAGCAGCAGTGGGGTTTCAGAACCTTTTAGAGGAGTCTGGGGATAATCTCCCATGGGAAATTATGGAAAATACCTGTCAGTCTTAATGGAAATTCATCATTCCAAAAGGAGACAAATGTGCTCTTTGGAAGTATATTTTATCAGCTTCAAGTCTTCTTTGTGGTAATAGAAAATAGGGTAAATACAGTCGAGGCAGTGAAGTCTTTAACGTCTCCCCAGCTGCGCAGGTTCCCTCTGGATATTTGAACAGGTTGTAAATACGTGCAAAAATTGTCTTTTTTTTTTTCCTATTTTGATAATTTTGCAAAACTTGATTCCTTATTATCTGCCCGATTGTGAATCCTTTGGACTCTGCAGGACCGGATTGAGCCAATATGCATTTCCCAGCCTAACAGCGTTTTCCTTTTACAGACGTATGGCCAGAAGAGACGGGACCCCCCCACCCCCCCACTTGTTCTGTATCATTTTGGTCTGTATCCTCAGAGGTTTTAGAGAAGTGTAGTACTCTTGTACACAGAATGGGAGAAAATACACAGCTGATGTAAATTAATTAATATATTGTGCCACTCATTGTAGGGTCTTCTGCAAAATATGCCACGGGAGGGATTTTTTGTAAAGGTGAAATGCAGCACCCTATTGAGCGGAGGGGCTGAATGACCCTGAAGTGGGTCTGCAATTAGTGAGCAATAGCCAGGAGGAATGGTGCCACATCTGACACACAAGGCAGCGCTTTCGGACCAGGCGAGACACACGCGCAGTGCGAGGGAACAGCTGATGGCAAGCCTTGCTGGGAGAACAAGCTGTAACACAGCAAAACTCAGTCAGTGCTGTCCTCCCCCTTTCCTGCTCTGTATGTCTTCATTTCTGCTCTGCGCATCTGCTGCTTCTATTGAAGACGTTATTTTAGACGTTAATGGCTAAAACGAGGATCTTACGGAGGAGTGTTACAGTGTGATGGGTTTAGGCGGAGGCACGAAGCTTTATGAAACGGCCAGAGGTTAGAGGTGCAATAGCTGTTGTTACTGACAGAGCTGTTAAACTAGAGGGAAGTGGAAACGTAAAGACGTGAAGGAAGTCTAAGTGCCCTGCTGGCACCAGATTTTACTGTCCTAATAATAAGTGTGGGGACAGCTTCAATGTGATAGCTTACCTAAGTGACCACAGAGTCCTTCCCTTTGGTCTGCTGATCCATGTTGGTCCCTTTTCTTGAATAATGTCACCATGAAAAAAAAACAACAAAAGCCCCAACAATCAAAAGGAACAAAAAGATCTGTTCTCAATCCAGCGATTCCAGAAGCAGGCGAGTCGCTGGCGCTGGCCTTGCCTTCCAGCCAGGTCAGGGAAGACGCATGCACTCGCACGTGAAAAGTGGAGGGGAGGAAGGCTGGTTCCAACAGCAACTGTAATAAACCACCCAATCTTTCTGAGCTGCAGCTCTAGCAGTACTTAAGCAGTGGCTGTGTCCCACAGTAATACCAGCTGGGGCTTTCTCTAGGCAGATTTTCACTGCAGAATTACCTTGAGATGCTCTTCCCTAACTAGCATGGCTCAAGTGAGAGTGGCCTCAGTGCACATGAAACCTGAGGTGCTTGTGTCCATGTTAGAACTTCTGGGGTCACACGAAAGCATCCTTGGTCCAACTGTAGATACTCAGGCATCCCTGATGGAGGGGGCATGATGCTGGCCAGTTGTTTGCACGTGTCACAAGGTGACGGCAGGGATCGTGTTACATTTTTAGGGATTGCTGCAGTTCTGGTAGCTCCAGCAGCTGGTCTTCGTGTTTCCAGAGGATACCCAGTCACTCTGCTGGACTGAACTGTGAAACAGCTGTCATGGCAGAGGTTGACCTCCTTTTCAGACATTCCTCCTTTCCCCTGCCCTCCAAGATGCATGCTGTCTAGCAGTGAAGTGGCTGTGTGTTTGGTGGTGTGCAAACCAACCCTGAAGAACCTCTTCAAGTAACCAAAGGGGATCCCTTTGTGAGTATTTCGTACTGAACCACAGTATTTTGTTGGGTTTTTTTCTGTTGATTCAAGACACGTTCTGACCCCCCTTCGCTCTCGAGGGAATAGAGGACAGGCAGAGGCCATCCAATATGTAACCTTAGTAGAACCTTCTTTCTTGCCCATAGCTCTTTCACCCTACAACTGCAGCTGGACTTCTGACCTGGTATCTTTGACTTACTAGTCATCTGACCATCTGAAGCTGTTACTTTATTCTAAGTCAGTATTATCACATCCATCAGCTGGCATCTCCCTGAATTTTCCCACTTTTAAGGACATATGTCTTGCATCTGATTTCATGAAAGATGTTTCTGTTCTGCCTTCTCTTCGTATTTCAAGTGTTCCTGGGGCTGCTTCTCTTCACAAGTCTGCTGGTATCTCTGACAGGGCAAAGGCATTTCTGGCCATCTATCAAAATACCAGTGGAATGAGGTAGAGGATATCTCCTCCACCTGAAAGTCATCTTGCAAATTCTAAAAGTTCTTTTTAATAGCAGATCTTCCTCTTGTTTTTTTTTAATGAGCCTCATTACACCTAATTTGTTCAACTTTTTGTGAGCTGCCATATGGCATCAATGGAAACTTAGTGAAAATGTATTTATCATCTCACAAAACGTATATAAAGATGTCAAACGCACATAATTAAAAGCATTCTCTTTAAGACATATTCTACCAATTAGTCATTTGGAGCTTCTAGACCAAGTCTTATCAGCTGGCTCGCAGGGGACATCTTGAAGATATATGTCACGAG
Organism: Psophia crepitans; assembly: GCA_013399095.1. NCBI lineage: Eukaryota > Metazoa > Chordata > Aves > Gruiformes > Psophiidae > Psophia > Psophia crepitans. The sequence continues at coordinate 694,529 of VWZZ01007903.1, read as the reverse complement.
TCAGGATGAGATATAAAGCAAGCGTATCAGGTATCACAAACAAATTCAGAGTTCTCGAAGATCTTGAGTGAAATGTTTCATTCTTATCTCTTAGGAAGATCTCTCTTGCCACAGAGGAGAAAATGAGGCACGGTGGAGAAGTGTTTCTTTCCTCAGTGCTGGAGGTGTGCAGCCATGACTTTAGTACAGGCTGGGGTTTTCCCACCCGGCTTGCATTACACACCTGGAGTTAAGAGACAAGAAACTCCTTTCAAGCTACTGATTCGGGCAGGCTTCCAGAGGGCAGTTCAAATTTGGGGCAGTATTCTTCCTCCTCTGAATATAAAATAATCAGGTTCTGAGTTACGAAGGCATTTATTTAAATGCTTTCAATTCGATAGAATGGAGCCAGCCCATAAGGTCAGTGGTTCCCTCCATCCACAGGAGCTCCATCAGGTTGTGTGGATGGAAGATGAGCGGATGGACGAGTGAGTGCTCCCTGGGGCAGGTCACCAGACAGTATGGACCTGGCCTCCACGCTGTCTCCTGTTGCAGGGTTAGAAGACAAATAAGCAAAAGGTCTTTCCTTGTATATTTAGCAATTGTTTGCTGGTGGTAAGAAGATGTTTTAGGGAGGGAACTGCTTTCCTGTATCCACCTCCCCCTGTACCAAAGCTCTACCCAGGACATTGGTAATAACTATTCACCATTAGAGAGTATCTTTCCTCTAATAACCATCCACGGTTAGAGAGTGCCTCTCCTCTTTGACGATGCTATTTAGCACAGGCTTCAATTAAACAAGCGAGCCAGGGAAAATAGGGGCTGGTTGCCTAGTAACCAATTGCCTTGAGATCTGAAAGATACAACAGAGTTAAGGGTTAATTTTTGCAGGTGAAAGTAGAAATGTCCAGGGATGGGGGTGGTGGAGGTTTTAAGCTAGAAAGATCTAGGACATGGTTGAGACAAGAAGTAGAGTTCCCACTGGGTTCTCTCTCCAAATAACAACATAAGAAGAATGGTGTTAAAAATCCTCGCTGATGGAAATTTAGAGAGAACACAAACAAGATCACTGTTTGAGGGTGTTTCCTTGTGTGTGCTATTTACATAATTTGCCACAGCATTGCAACATTTGCTATCTGTGCATCGCATTCGGAGTTCAAAGCTTGCCTTAAATAAGCAGCTGCACATGGTCACATAGCCTGCAAAAGATAACGGTTGCTTTTGTTTGTGTTTCCTGGGATAGATTGATTTTTACGAGGTACCCACGGGTGTCAAAAGATATGTATTAAATACTTGAAGGTTTATTGTGAGAGAGCCAAGGCCTTCACAGAGCTTCTGGAGGCTTCACACTTCTGAAGATCAAGCAGCAATCACACTTCTTCAAAACTTCCTATTCTGCCTTATTGAGTGCGTGTTTTCCCGTCTTTAATGCATTTTAAGTAGTTTTAGAATTGGATAAACCAAGAAGACAGTTTGTGTGATAGTGCATGCTGCTTCGTGAAAATATCCTTGGCCTATGCTGCTAAACAATCTGAAACCCAAGACCGTGAACCCAGATGTGGAGCTGAGAAGCCTTTTGGGAGACCTGCGTGCCCTCCCCCAGGGGAGGGGAGAGCGGTGAAGGAGCCAAGAATGAGGCAAGTCAGATGTGAAAGTACCTAAGTGTGCTTCAGCTTAGACTCTCGTTTACAGTGTCAGCATGAAGAACAAATCTAATCTGCAGATACCCAGACTGATTCCCTGTGAAGGTTATCGTGAGGCGTCCTGTGGAATCTCTTCCTTGCACACTGACTGGTATGTGCAGTCTGTCTCAATATGCACTAGTTATTTTCCATCTGGATAGTAGAGTCCTCTTTTTCTTACTGATGAAAAGCAGAGGGTAAAATTAATCCTTTCCACATGCTGTTATTATTTCTTTGTTCTTATTTGTATTATGACAGCATTTCAAAATCCCTCCTTGTGGGCCAACACCTTGCTGCACTCCGTGCTTTATGAATATGGACTGCAAAGACCACAGAAGTTTTCATGCTAAGTATGTAAGGAAACAGCAGATAAGTGCAACAAATAAATACGAGGGAAAAATAAGACAGTAGCTCTCTTAAAAAAAGCCACAATCCCAACCAATTTTTTGTAGATGTCATGCTAAATGAAAATCTTTCTAGATTTCTTCTAAGATTTTTCAAGAAGACAGTAAGGTGTGGCCTCGCAGGTGTTTTGAACAAACTGTGGCCAGAAGTGGGAGCCTCTTGGGAGAAAATCTAATTGTCTTCAGAGGTTTTTTTTGACTGGGTAGCAGAGACCGGTGTCGCTGGCAGAGTTAGAATCAATAGCTCAGTAACAAATAAGAAATGATAGGTAAAGATAGGCTGTGCTCGGAGGGACCTTGACAGTCTTCAGGCATTTCTGAGTCTGCTGCTGCAAATATGAATCCATTATCGTCGAAGCAAGGAAACAGAAGATAGTCTTTGTGGCAGTGCTTTGAACGGAGGGGACGCAGGGCCAGCAGAGCCTGGGAAGCGTTGCAGCCCATCGCTGATGGACCCTGGCTCTTAAGACAGTCATGAGCTTGGACAAATTCTCATTTGGAAATGAAAAATCTTATAAGGGTAAGAGGGAAATACTGCCAAGGCTTAAATATGTTTTTAATCTGTGCAAGCTTGCCCAGGTCCTTGGCGGAGCACTGTTTGTACCGTCATGTTTTAAACTGATGACTGGATTGTTGAGCATCAAAGCTGACATGCTTTGGGCTAGGTACGAGTACTTAAAGATATTCTAAAGCTGCCAGTTTTGGGTCAGGTGCATCCTGGCAGAAGAGGAATGTGTGTGTTTGGAATTTTTTCAGTGTTTTATAGTAAAATCCTTTGGAGTGTAACTTAAAATACTGTATCCCCCTCACTCCTCCTGTTCCCGTTCAGAGAAGGATGTGCACTGGGCTTGCTGTGCAGGATCCCACTTACAGCGCAACCGTCCCTCTCCACGGAAGCGCTTTCCTGTGGGACGACTCTATTTCGTGTTGGGATTTGCCAATGGCAAAGCATTTCCCCGTTTCCCCATTTCCAGCAGCTGAGGTTTTTAAGTAATCAGTTTGTCCCTGAGCAAGGAAGCAACTTTGTCAGTGATCATACGATCTCCAAGCGCAAGGTGTGCTCATTGCTGTTTATGTAGGACCTACAGGCAGTAAGTTTTTTTAATTAAATCACTTTGACCTAGAATGAGGTTTAATTAAATACTGTGTTAAACAGACTTAAACAAAAAGACATTTAGTAAACCACGATGCAAATTTCAAGGTAATTAAAATTTGGGATCTGTCTACTTCACGCTATCTCTATTATTGATGCTAAATGTGAACAGATCAAATATGCACAGTTTTTATTGTGTTTCATTTTTTTTCCCTGTGCAAGCTAAGATTGCTAATGATTCCTTTGAATTATTTCTTTATCTGATCTGTGGGATTCATCATTAGAGTGGGTGTCTTTGGGGTTGGTAGTTACTGGTTGGTGTGGATGCACCAAAAAAGTCTTGCATAATACAGAGGTGACAGGGCACCCATTAAAGAAAATAAGGTAATGTATTAACTGAAGACAATAATGAAGAAAGGACTTCTAATCAGAAACGTTGATTACTGTCTTTCCTAGTTGGGCTGAAAAGAGAGGCTCAAAGGGAAAAGTACATGGAACCAATAAAATAGAAAAATGTCCTCCAAAACTTTCTAGAATTGGAACTGGACCAACTCCAGTAGAGCAGGACTGTGTTCAGTCCACCAAGACAGCTGACTAACTTAATCTTTGAGACTAAGGTCAAGAAAGCACTGAGCAGTATTCATAATTTTCTAGCCAAGAACGACTGACCCTTGCTCCGAGTGATGAATAGTCAGTACACACACATTGAGAGCCTTTAATGAATGTGCGCAGTTAGGCAATACCGCCCCAAACGTTGGTGAAACTGGTTCTGCTGTTTGAACGGATGGATAAAATGGATGGTCAGAGGAGTCCCTCTCCACCCAAGGCTCACAGAGTCAAAGACGAGCGTGATGTGTGGGACCAGCCTGCTTCTGCCTCTGCAAAACCTGAGGCTTAACAAAGCCAACGTATTTCTGTATTGATAGCATCTGTTACTACTGCTCCTGCTCTGCAGCAGCTGATGTGACCCAGCTGTGGATCGGCATTTATGAAAGAGCTGATGATTATGTTCTCAATATCTTTTCAATACACCCTGCTGTGAACTCCGCCGGTTTCCAGGGAAGCCTCCGGAGAACAATCTGAATGCTCCAAAAGCTGCCAGCACTTCCTGTCATTGTCCTCTGCATTGTCCTGCCTCTCCTGCATCCCCACCTGTCCTCCCTTACCTTGGGAATTCATCCATCCCCAACCACCTCAAGAAATGATTGTGGCTTTTGCTTTCAGAGTTGCAGTCTGTGAAAATTATAAAATACCCACAGCCGGTTGAACAGGTGGGATTTAAGATGACCTGCAGAATTCTGGAGACAACAGAGTATAACTATAGATGAAAATTACATTTAAACTTCTATTTTCGGAAAAATTAAAAAACAAGTGAAAACAATGGGCCCTCCCATTTACCCTCCAGATTTCAAAGGAACAGAAATCAGTTCTTACTGTATCGAGTCCTTAAAAAAGATCTGCCTCTCTCAGCATTTTTATAAATTAGTCTGACTTTGAAATTGTGGTATGTGAATGGTTTCAGAGGTGAAAAGATGAGCATTATTTGCATAATAAAATCACAAAGAGAGTGAGTATGCGAAATTTAATTTATTTAAAATTCACCCATCCAACATGCTGGGCACAGGTGCAGAAGATTAATAATAAAAACAGTCACCTACAGCATATAAATTAATGGCAATGTCCAGAACTAAGAGCTTCCTTCCCCACACTCAGAAGAACCGTCGGAGAAGGGATACGCAGCATGACCTGAATGCGGTCGGTTCTGCCGGAGCAGGGAGGGTGAGGCCAGGCAGCCCCCCACTCCCCTGTGCCGGCAGCAGACTTGCTGTAACACCCCATGGTACAAGCTGCCGTGGGGCAGGGTGGCTGAACAAGCAGGTCTGGGTAGCAGCAGTACCTCTGTCGAGTGAAGGACATTTTAAGTGTCTTAAAGGTTCTGCTCTTGTGTTCCAGAGACCTAAGTTTCTTGCCTTTTTTTCCTCAGTCATGTCTCTGTGGTTGGTTAATGCAAAATGGGTGACAGGAGGGTATTTGGTAGTTCCAGGATCTTGTTAAAAATAACTTTTTTTTCTATTACAAGCATCAGTGACTGTAATGTTTGCAACAATGCCACCACATTTCTGACAAAATCTTGTTGAAGAGATTGTGTTTTATTGTAGTTTTTGTGCTACATGGTTTGTGATGTGTTACACTTAAAAAGCCCAGACTGAGACACCCGAAATTCTTCCTGCATGCACTGTATTTCCTAGTAGATGGCTTCTGAGGCTTCTACCTAATAGGGAATATTTGGCCAAGGGACAGGATGTTTAAGCTTGGATCCGATGAAGAGGAAGTTTGGGTTCTTCTCTCCTAACTGTAGACTAATAATATGACTTACATCTTGCCTAATTTAAATGTCTACCTCCAGGTGAGATGAGATGAGCTGCATACCATAGATGTCTACTGCTCCCCATTGTGGGAGAAAAGAGGGTAGCCATCAACCTGTTGGCTCTCTGCTATGTAGACATCTGCTGTTGGCCTGAAAACATTTAGTAAATAACTATGTTCAAGGTATTGAAATTAAATCTGTAAGGGAATGTCCTAGGAGGCTTCATAACAGAGATTAAAGCATCTGAATATCAAAGTGTATGTGAAGAACAAAGACTACTGTGAGATTTTAAATGGTTTTATGGTTTGAATATATGATTTGCAGATATTAATGGGTTTATTTTGGCTGATTTTTTTAATCAAGTCCATCCCAGAAAGCACATCTAAAAACTCTCCAAGCAGCATGGAATATGCAGGGGTTGTCTGTTAATTACCATTTTGCTTACTTTATTGCTATGTGATCCATTGATATGAACCTCTCTGCCCACTAATGATGTTGTTTGTGTCCATACTGCATCCATACTCTCAATCCTGTATTGCTTCCCAGCACCTGGGTCTGGCTACTTCTCAGCTCCATGGTGGTCCAAGACCCACATGTTCCCTCCCCTCAGTAAACCCTACACCTCAGTTTACATACAGAGAAAACCCAAGTAGCATCACAGGATGCTGATGTGGACCCCTCATGTGGGTCATCAGAGATGAATAATCATAGAATCATTTAGATTGGAAAAGATCTTTAAGATCATCAAGTCCAACTGTTAACCTAAAGCTACGAAGTCCACCATTGTCCCTAAGCACCACATCTAGAATCATAGAATATCTCGAGTTGGAAGGGACCCAAAATAATCATCGAGTCCAACTCCTGGCTCCACACAGGACCAGCCCAATCAGAGCAGATGGCTGAGAGCATCGTCCAGATGCTTCTTGAATTCAGCCAAGCTTGGTGCTGTAACTACTTCCCTGGGGAGCCTGTTCCAGTGCCCGACCACCCTCTCCGTGAAGAACCTTTTCCTGATCTCCAACCTAAACCTCCCCTGTTGCAGCTTCATGCCATTCACTCTGATTCTATCGCTGGTCACCAGAGGGAGGAGATCAGTGCCTGCCCCTTGGCTCCCCCTCGTGAGGAAGCTGTAGGCCACGATGAGGTCTTCCCTCAGTCTTCTCCAGGCTGAACAAACCAAGGGACTTCAGCCTTTCCTCAAATGTTTTCCCCTGTAGACCCTTCACCATCTTTGTTGCCCCCATTGGACACTCTCCAACAGTTTTATCTCCTTTTTGTACTGTGGTGCTCAAAACTGCACCCAGTACTCGAGGTAAGGCCGCACCAGCGCAGTGTAGAGTGGGACAATCTATATGTCATTTAAATACCTCCAGGGATGGTGACTCAACCACTTCCCTGGGCAGCCTGTTCCAATGATTGACAACCCTTTTGGTGAAGAAATTCTTCCTAATATTAAATCGAAACTTTTCTTGGGACTTGAAGCCATTTCCTCTCATCCTGTCTCTTGTTACCTGGGAGAAGAGACCAACAGCCACCTCACCACAACTTCCTTTCAGGTAGTTGTAGAGAGTGATCAGGTCTTCCCTCAGCCTCCTTTTCTCCAGATGAAACAACCTCAGTTCCTTCAGCTGCTCCTCATAAGACTTGTGTTCCAGCTCCTTCGCCAGCTTCGTTGCCCTTCTCTGGACACCCTCCAGCACCTCCATGCTCTTCTTGTAGTGTGGGGCCCAAAACTGAACACAAGGTAATTATGGGTCAGGTGCATTTTATACATGTTCCTGCCCTACATTATAAACTAAGCCATGGTGATATAGTTAATCTCAGACATAGAATGACACAGAATTACTTTCTTCACCTTTGCATTTCTTGTCCCTCTTCTGAAGTGGTCCATATTGTGTCTTTCTCCACTACCTGCAGTTCTTCTCACAGTGCACAAGGGTCACAAACCTGTCAACTGGCCTTTCCCTTCTCTGGTAGGGTTAGATGCCACACAGGCTTTTGCAGAACCAGACCAGGGGCTCCCAGCTTCGATGACTAACAAACCAGTAGCAAATGGCAGCTGAAGAGAGTCTGCAGCCCGAAAGGGATCAGGTGAACGAAGGCTGGGGAAAGGATAGTGGTGCCCTGGGCACGGAGTTGCTACACTCAGGGACCTACTCAGAAGCAGCAGCCAGAGAAACTGCAGTTACCATCTGCCTAGCTGTTACCAAACAGTGATGGTCAATAGGTGTTATAGCTAACACTAAAAAAAGACCTGAAGTTGTGTAATTGTAGAAGGTCTCTCCATTCACACCATGAGTCTCCTGCTGGGGAAGAAGGAAGCCAGGACAAAGGGAGTGTGTCTAAGTTGAAAGATCTCTTCTAGGCAAATTTCACAGATCAGAAGGGCATCTTCACAGAAGAAAGTCGTAGATGGGATGAGATGCCCAGGGTACAAGGGCAGAGCTGTCAGAGGCATATGAAGATGATGCCCCCCACAGCCACATTTTGAGTGCAGTAGGGAATTGCTGGGCAGTAGGGAGTGCAGTAGGGAAGTCTGGAAGAGGGGCAAGTGGCAGACAGAACATGTGTGATGTAGTCAGAGATTGGAGGATAATTTTCAAAGTTTTTACAGCATATGGATTAATAGATCATCAGAACCTAGTGATCTAGGTGCGAATCTATAGATCTGCATTGATAGCGCTGAGACAAATACTGTCACTGAGAGCTGCAGAGCTGAACAGGAATTTAAGTGAGGCAGCAGTGGAAATGATTGACAGAGCAGCACACGCAGGCAAAATGAGGCTGGGAGAGATCGTTCAGCTTAGTTTCTCTACCTTTGCCACATTCCCTCTACACCCAGAAAAAAATCGTAAAGGGTGAGGCCAGAACAAGAACAAGAATGATGACCCTAATTTGCCATAAATCTCTCATCCTGGCCCATCATTCTCTTCCCCATGCCAGCAGCATAACAGGAGGTCATCTCCTGAGAGCATTCCCTCTACCAGCTTTTTAGAAGGTGAAGAACAATTGTGTTCACTCTGGAGGAGTATGAAATCTGGCTGATACCATTTGTGGAGGAAAATCGTTGAGGGTAGATTTGTGCTTTGGCAGTGCTGGAAATACATAGCATGCAATGCTGTCCAGGTGTAGAGAATGCCTTCTTATTTATTCTTGATCTAGGAAAAGCTTGAATGATAGTAAATATTGTCTGCTTCCGAAGAGATTTATGGATGAGCTTAATGTGGGCTTCTCAAGAAGGTATGAGAGGAGAACATAAAATGAAACATGGGTGTTTATAATTGAAGAACACTCTCCCCAGGGGATCATATCACAAATTTTTTTTTTAATGAAAATTCAGTCAACTAGATATTTAGTTAGCCCAAGGAAATGTTTTCAGTTATCAATTAAAGGGAGTATGTGTGTTCTGTTGCTTGAAGATGCCATATCTTAAAATGAATCAGGATGCTGGATAATTATCACTTTACTCTTTATTAAATTGCTGCTTTTCCTCCAGCAGTGGCTGTAGCAGCTGTTCAACCGCATTCATTAACTTGTAGAGCAAAAGTTTTTATTTTAACCACAAATACTAGGACTAAGGTTACTTTTTTAGAGTTAGTTTTTCAGCTGATATTTGAATAGTATGAATTTAATCCATTTGCAGTTGTAGTGGTTTAACCTTGGCTAAATGCCAGGTGCCCACCAAGCCGCTCCATCACTCCCCTCCTCAGCAGGGCAGAGAGGGGAGAGGGAAAAAAATAAGATGGAAAAACAACTCCAAAATCACGGGTTTAGATAAAGGCAGTTTCAATATAGCAAAAGCAAGGCCGCGCGCAGAAGCAAAGCAAGGAAAAACCAAAGATTATTCTCTACTTCCCATCAGCAGGCGATGTCCGGCCCCTTCCTGGGAAGCAGGGCTTCCAAAAGCGTAGTGGTTACCCCGGAAGACAAAACGTTGAAAGACACGAATGCCTTCCGTTCCTGCCCCTCTCCCTCAGCTTCCCATTGCTGAGCAGACGTCATATGGTATGGAATATCCCTTTGGCCAGTCTGGGTCAGCTGCCCTGGCTGTGTCCCCTCCCAGGATCTTGCCCACCCCCAGCCTACTGCTGAGGGGGTGGAAGGAGGGTTGGAGACACAGCCTTGATGTGTGCCGGCACTGCTTAGCAGTAGCCACAACCCTGATGTGTTATCAGCACCTTGCTGCTACCAATGCACAGCACTGTAAGGGCTGCTACGGGGAAATGAACTCCAGCTCAGCCAGACCCAGTACAGCAGTTTAAGTATGATTTCACATAAAGGCAAATTTCTAAGTGTGACTTAAGTTTGGGATGGACTTAATTATGAAGTTACATTCACTGTTGTAAAAATCTGTGTGTTTGAGAGTTGACGTTAAGAATACAAAATGGCTTGCTCACTGTTTAAAGCAAGTGAATTAGAAAAGCACATTTACAAATGAAAAATGCTTCTTCCTGAATATTAGTAGGTCACAGATAAAAAAAAAAATATCATTTATTGAGCATTCACTCAGAATTTAAGCCAAAGCACAGTTCTACTATAGATGAAAAGATGTTTAAATGCACCAGTCAAGGTGGGCTTTCATTGATTTTCACAGTTGCAGGCTGTTTCAAAACTTGATGGTCCTGGAGTGTGTAGAAATAATGCTGCAGAAGTGTGAGGAGCTGCATACTCACATGAAAAGAAAGGATTTAACTATAATATTTGCCAGTATCTCTGTGGGATAATGGCTAACACAAATTTGTAAGGATACCTTTTGCAGTGGCTGGGGTGGGGCTGTAGTTCTGGTCTCTGTATTCCACATTTGCATGCTGACTCTAGGCCACCTTTTCTCTCAGACCATCAGATCTCATCCGAAGTCTCCTATGGGTCTCATAGGGTCTGTAAGTTCTGTTTCTGATGTTTTTCTGAGGACACTGCTAAATGGTTTCAAATCTGTAGATTGAGGACAAGATGTTGAATTGGATGCCTGCACACACTAGATGATGAGGTTGAAGGATGATATGTGAAGGATAAGGGTTTGAGGACACTCCGCCACCATCAGCACACAATAGGGTACATTATGAGCTCAGTTAGCATTAAACACGTTGCTGATTTATTCCTAAAGTATTGCACTGTTTTACTTAGAAAATTAGAGGCTTTTGAATAAAGTACAGCTACAAATCTTAAATTAATTGCCATTGCTGGAAGAAGCAATCACAGAAGAGAATAGCTGAGGTGGGAAGGGATCTCATGACATGGTCTAGTCCAAGCCCCGTGCTCAAAGCAGAGTTCTCTGGAGCAGGGTGCGCAGGGCCATGCCCAGTCAGATTTTTAATATCTCCAAGCATACAGACTCCATGACCACTTCAGGGAACCTGTTCCATTGTTCGACCACCATCACTATAAAAAAATCCCTTCTTCTTTTCAAATGGAATTTCCTGTATGCCAAATTCATGCCCATTGCCTCTTGACCTGTCACTGGGTACTGCTTCAAAGAACCTGGTTCCACCTTCTCTGCTTCCATCCATCAGGTGTTTACACACATGCACAAGATCCCCCTGAGCCTTCTCTTCTCCAGAGCTGAACAGCCCCAGCTCTCATATGAAAGGTGCTCCAATCCCTTAATTGTTTCTGTGGCCCTTTGCTGGACTTGCTCTATTAAGTCCATGTCTCTTTGGCTCTGGGGAGCCCAGCACTGGACACAGCGTCCCTGATGTGTCTCACTGGTGCTAAACAGAGGGAAGGATTGCTTCCCTTGACCCACTGGCTAAAGCAGCCCAGGAGCGTGTTGGCTGCCTTTGCTGCAAGGGCACACTGCTGGCTTATGGTCAGCCTGGTGTCCACTAGCACCCCTGGGGCCTTTTCTGCAAAGCTGCTTTGCAGAGGGTTGGCCAAGGTGTGTGCTGGTGCCTGGGATTATTCCTACCCAGAGGGAGGACTTTGTGCTTGCCTTTGTTCATGGAATCATAGAATCATTAAGGTTGGAAGTGACCTCAAGGATCATCCAGTCCAACCGTCCCACCACCACCTATTACCCACTAAACCATGTCCCTAAGTACCACATCCAACCTTTCCTTAAACACCTCCAGAGACAGTGACTCCACCCCCTCCCTGGGCAACCTGTTCCAATGCCTGACCACCCTTTCCAAGAAGAAATTTCTCCTCATCTCCAACCTGAACCTTCCCTGGCGCAACTTGCAGCCATTTCCCCTTGTCCTGTCACTAGTTATCTGCGAGAAGAGGCCAACCCCCGGCTCGCCACAACTTCCTTTCAGGGAGTTGTAGAGGGCAATAAGGTCTGCCCTGAACCTCCTCTTCCCCAGTCTAAACAGTCCCAATTCCCTCAGCCGCTCCTCATAAGACCTGTGCTCCAGCCCCTTCACCAGTTTCGTTGCCCTTCTCTGGACACACTCCAGGGCCTCGATGTCTTTCTTGTGGTGAGGGGCCCAAAACTGGACACAGCACTCGAGGTGCGGCACAGCTTTCCAGCCACCCCGCCCCAAGCCTGTAGCACTGCCTGGGGTAAGGCATGTTCATGAGAACAACCGCATTGAAACAGCAGGTTGTGAGATTCACTGAAGCTCAAGATTGTTTGCTAAGAAGTGGACAGAGTACCTTGAGTGTTAAGTGAAATTAAAGGATCCACGTGTTTCCCATGGTGTGCTTAAACCTTGACGTGCTCTAGACTGGCAGACCAGGAACTAGTTTGCTGAGCTGCTCATGTTTGGCTCCCACAACCAGGTGCAAGTTCCTTATTAAGAAGCTTAAGCCTGGAAGTGCTAGAAGTCCGTGGATGCTGTTCCAAGAGGTGGAAAGTGGGAATGATCCATCCTTGTTAATGTTGGGTCATTTCTAGATGCAAAAATAATGCGGTTGGGTACCTAATTTTTGCCTCCTTTTTCTGCAAGCCTTTTCTTTCAAAAGGCTTAAAGAACATGTTTTGGCTGATACATGTTCATACTCAGATAAGCCCAAATGTAGTGCAGCTTTTCCAAAAACTGCAATCTCAACAATCCAGCTTTCCTGGCATTCACAGCCAGCGCTCGAAGGCAGTCTGACATGTTCAGTCCAAGCGAAGGTGTTATGCATACACTGAAAGACCTCGCATTGTTCTTAACCTTAGCTGCGAAATAGTATCGAGCAAGCGCAGGCAAGTTTTCCCTTTGTGTCTTTTCAGCTTAATTGAAGTTTGAAAACGGATGAATAGCATTGCAATGTAGAGGAGAAGACTAAAAAAAAAAAGAGAAAAGGAGTCAAAAGGGTTATGAATAAGCATCTGCTCAAGATTTAAGATCGTTACTGTTAAAGATATTAAGATACATAGACATTGTATGCTATTAAAGATTTAAATATTGTTGTTAGATAATAGCAGGGCCAGACATTTTCCTGAGAATATCTGTTCTCCAAGAAAACTGTTTGGCAGGGCTAAAAGGATCCCTTTTGCACTCCGTGGTTTATCATCTGAGAGCGGAATGAAGGAATGCCTGTTACTTTAGGAAGCTCTCATGATAAAATGGCTCAAAATCACTCACAGTCCCAGTATGCCTTCATCTTAGTTCAAAGTTAGCCTGGGATGGTGGAAGAACATGATGCATTAAAGCGTTTACTTTTGCCTGTTCCAAGTAATTTCAGTTAAAATCAGATTTCTTTCTTATGTCACCTTCTGTTTACAAACGCCAAAAAATTAGACACTAAGTCCGTCACATTGTTCACAAGCTGGTTGAGATTTCTGTTGGGTCTCCTTCAACCAAAATCCATGATAAATCTTTATGTATTGAGACTACTGTAAATGAAAAAATATATGCCCTGTTGACTGTCCTAGGACCAGTGTTTCTGTACGTTGTTTTAACGTGTTACACAAAGCCCAAAGAATCAAGATTTCTTGGCATGATAATGTATGTTCAGAAAAATGTTGGCTGGAGTCGAGACTTGTTTTTAACTGTTTGGAAGGGGCTCAGGGAAGAAGACGTGGAGCGCACAGGGGATGGCCATCTTTCCCAGCCAGCTGACACTATGAAAAACCAAGGTCCCGCGCAGGAGGCATGTCTTCACAGCTCTGCTTTTCACATGTTGCTGTCAGCAGATCTTTCAGAAAGAATCAGCACAGAAATAGGCAGGTTTGGTGCTCACCAGTGATCCCACCTGAACACCGTCTGGTGAAAACCAGAAACCCTGGGAACAGTTTGTGGAAGGGGGTTCGGCAAACAGGCTGTAACCTCTCCTGCAATGCCTGTAAGATGCTGCCCGGCATCGTATTGTCACAGGATAATGAAGAAAGGGGAAATAACTTGATACTATAACAAGCATATTCTTGTGCAAATGTGCAACCTCGTATTTGCATCAAGCTCTTCTTGTCCCACGAGTTTTTGATTAAATGAGTTAAATAATCCCTAGGCAAAAGCAACTATCTTCTTTAAGTTTTAAAATCCTATGGTTTTTAGAATACATTTTGATTAACTTCATTTCCATTCGATGAAAAGCAGGGGATAATTTAGATTTAACTTAGGTTGAGATCAGTATGATTCAGACATTGCTGGATCTTGTCTTGCCAGACTTAGCACGGGCTGCGGAGTACTGAATGGGTCTGAACTTCTGTATTCAATGCTTTTTGGGCGTTTGCTTCCCCTAAATTGCAGTTTGTAGAGCAGGTGATTGAATGCATTTTTTTTGTGCGTAAAATAATGAAAAGCAGCTGGCGCATTGCAGGGAACAGAGGGCCTTTGTGTCATCACAAAATAGGTTTTAGCAAGGAATTTTTAATAATTAGATTTTTTCATGTTTTCTAAAATTTCATCATTTTCTTTTCTTAAGTCAATTTGCTTCCCAGAACAAACATTAGGAAATCCATACTGAAATCCTTTCAGTTTTTCTGTATCATGGAACATTCATCTTTGGACAGTAGTTCTGTTTTTATTTTTCTGCTTTCAGATTCACTGCTAGCAATTTAATCCAAGCTTAGCTGTAAATGAACGTATGACTCATTCTCTCGATGAGAATTTGAAAGGGGAGTTTTTACATGTCTCTCCTGTTATTGTTTTACTTCCTGTTGAATATTTCAAGATTTGCCTTCTACATTAAAGCAATCTGTAAGAGAAACCTGGTACTTTTCCAGAACTGGCCAGTCATTGGTATTGACTATAAAAGTCACTTCTGTTAAGAGAAGTGTCTACTAATCTTTGAAAAGTATTGAAATTTTTAGTAACTTTTGAATTGCATAATTGTGGGATTGGCTTTTTCTGTTCTCATATTGCCAATCTTTTGTACAAGTTGTCAAATTAGGAGAGGAAATTTGAAAAAGTTCAAGAAAAGCAGTAGGGTGGAAAGCAGTAGAAAAAGCTGCGAAGGGCAAATAGAATTATAAGAGGGTTTGGATTTTTTAGATCTAAATACTCACTATTGCTGTGATACTTCTCCGAAGTATTTTCATTTTCATTTCATACAGTGGAAGGAAAATTAAGCCAAGTGCTTTTGAAAGTAACCCCACTACTCTCCACATATTTTAAGCTCTTTAATCAGAAGAGCAGTTTAAATATTGTTAAGTTTACTGAGTTAATCATGAAATGTTGCAATACAGTAGCAAATGCAATCAAGAACCAGGAACTATCCCTGATTCCATGGAAGAGCTAGGGTATCAGATACATTACTTCTTCCAGGAGAAATCTTCTACCTGAAAATATTTCTACATCTACTGGGTTAAAGCAGGTGAACTTAAAAATAAACTGTGATTGCTGCAATCCCTGCAGAGAAGTTTACAAAATATCTACCCTGTATTGGAGTTCTTTATAGAATAGCAATATTCTGTCTTTTCTCTTATACAAAAATGATTTTCCAGATTTTTTATGCCTTGCTTAGAAGTCTGTCTGCGTGACTTGCTGGCAAAGGTAGCATTTCAACCCTCAAAATCTTAAATCTGTGGCCAATTGTATGGTTTATCATGAGTGTGACAATATTTGGTATTTCTCTACGAGCTACTGCTTCTGAAGTCATACAAAATTATGAGTTTTCAGCTTTCATTAAGCAATAAAAAAGAAGTTTCTGGCCCTTCATGGTCTGGAGAGAACAGCTTGGAAGCGTGACTCTAACAACTGAAAAATCAGAAAGCAGATCAATCTCTCATATTGATTTTTCATCCGGTCTTTTGGTTTTGTGGAGGGGAGTCTGAGTCTTGTCTTCTGCTGAGACCGACAATACTGTCAATATTCTGTGATCTCTGGCAGTAGATTTTATCATCAAGATCAGGGTCTCAGACTTTATACAAAAATAAAACTATTGATAGACAAAATGAGGGCAGAAATATGGAAAAAGGAGAATACTCTGAAAAGTAATCGTGTGTGTGCAAGAGCATCTATTTTTAAATGTGCCCTGAAAGTTCTTTTTCTGCAGGATTATTTATCTGTATGTATGTAATTGTGTGTGTACATATAAGCACATATATATATGCATATGTGTATGTGTTTGTACACACCTATAATTGGTCTTGCAGAAGAAGAGGCAAACCTGCACGATCCTGCACAAGGCTGTATCAGGTTTATCTCAAGAGCTTTGATAGCTCAGACAGGGTCAGGATTCCTCTCCTTTTGATACTCAGCGTTGAGTTTCACATCATATATCCAAACTCATCTCCTCCAGCCAGGAGAGAAAAGTACAGGGCAAAGTTTTGCTGTAATTATAGATGTAATAAACCACTTTTATATTTCTTCAGAAGCAGTTAACTGAGAACACCCATAAGCTTAGATCCAGCAATCTACTATTTTAAGATTGCCCAGAGCAAGTTAATTTTAGGTTTAGTGCTTTGTAATTTAACTAGAGAACTGCACCTAAAATGTTAAGATTGAGTTTTGCAGACCTTAAGAAGATTTGCTTCTTTGAGTTTACTATTATTTATAGTTGAAATGTGTTTAATAATTTGCTGTGTTATGTGCACAAAACTACCGCTACGATCCTGATTTAGCTAATAGTAGTTGACGGCATTTTTGTTTTTTCTCCTGGGCTGTCGTAGAGACGCTGTACTGTGATCTTACCCTGATCTTAATGAGATCCAGCCAGGACTTAAAAGAGCAATACCCCCTCCACGCACACACACGCACTCCAGAAGTGTCGATGTGGTCGTTTTATTGTTCAAAGTGGGGGATTTGGAAAGTGGCGGCAGCCTCCTGCAGCCAGGGGTTGTTGCGAGGGGCTGGTGAGAAGTAACTAAGACAAGACTGACTGTGTTCAGCAGGCTTCCAGGCATTGTACAGGACCCACACCTCCAGAGGGTGGATGTTTTGGAGTTGGGTGGGGGGCTAAAAACCGATCCAGGCTGAAAAACTACTCATGTTTTGGAGTTTCCAGGTAAATCTGGAGGAAAACATCAGTCCCACTAGTAACAGCCCTGGCTTCAGCCCTGTTTTGAGAAGGTTCGGTCTCTGTGCAGGTACTCCTGCTCCTACAGGAGGAGTCCAACCTGAGGGAGCAAACAGCCCCGAGACATCCACAGCCCTCTCACTCCATCCAGAAGATGTGTAAGTTGTATAAAAAATCGTCACTAAATTGCATGTATTTTTGCACCTGAAAAGAGTGGAGGAGGAGGCAGGGGAAGGATTAACCATTTGTGGGTTTTGCTGTAAATGGCACAGAAATGTGTCGCATCTGACCAGCACATTCATCAGGCTGTTCTCAATTTGACGTGGAAATCCAGCCGATTTGTACCATGGGCTTTCCCGCAGGCATCCTCCAGCTGTGGGGATGCCATGTTGTTAAATTTAACTCTCCTGCTTGGAAACCTGTTTATCTGAAAGTGTCTTTCCAGACAAAAAGATCGTGCTGGATGAGCTGTAACGTTTTCAGGGCATGGTAGAGACTTGCTTCATCTGCCCGCGGGTGCCCTTCAGACAGGCTGCATCCAAGAGAAAACTCTCTGGTTAAGTTTCCGTAGATCCAGAGAGGCAGAAGCAAATGGGAGGAAAAAATGCGCAAGGATGAAGGCTTGAGTCTCTTTGTTTGCATTTCACCATATTAAGTAGAGAAAAGTTTATGCAAATAAAAAAAAAATAAACACGGAAAAAGTTGAAGGAAACACGTTTAAGCAGCGAAGGGTGAGTCAGCATGCAGGAAGCTAATGCTCATGACTGCTGAGATTATCTCTTTTCCCACTTTTCCTCTCCCCCTCTTCCCCTAAATTACAGTGTAATGATGCTGCTTTTAAAAAAACACCCTGTGAATTAAGTGTAAAGCTTGTTGCTTTCCTGGTGTCCGAAATTTCCATCTGTCCTGCAGAGAGGTCAGCGCTCTCCCCCTGCAGTGGAGGCACAGAGCCGCATGCCTGTGGGCTGGGGTGGGTTCCAAAGTCCCAAACATGTTTTAAAGAATTACTGGGTTCAGGAGATAATAACTTTGATTTCACAATGAACATCTTCAAGGCCACTTCTTTTAGCCATGCACGGAAAGGATTTTCAACACTTCTGGTCATGAGTGTTTAAGTGAGAAGGTAATACTGTAGGGCTTGGATTCATAGCATCTGCTGAGGCACCGAATACCAGGGATAACCGCACTTCTAATTAGAAGCACCATCATTAATTTAAAGATCTAAAGTAATTAAGGATAATTAATAATCGTCATTAATTGAGGTATAAATTAGGTGGGGTGAATGCAGTTGTAAGGTCAGACTCTGATTGATCTGATTTCTGTATGCAGCGGAGGAAAGATGTCTCAAAAAATCCTCCAGATCCCTTCCAAAGATCTCCTGTAATGTGCCTTGCTTAGCTACTGACACCAAAACCCCTCACATCCCTCATCCGGGATGGCATCTTTCACGATAGCTGATCTTTTACTGGGGAGGTGGGGAGCTGGGTTTTGGGGTGGTTTTCTTCCCCTTCATCAGAGTTGTAATACACTTCATAGAACGGATGGAAGCACATGCACTGGCAAGTCTGCTGTGCTAATCCTCATGGGATGTCCAACTGCCTTGTTTCCTGAGTACATGATGTTCATCAGCGTAGGTTGACTGTGATGCAACTCCAGCCAACACCCCGAGTGTTTCATAGTCTTGACATAACTTGATTCCAGGAATGACTAGAGCCAAATCTGCTTTAACTTATCTCCTTCCTCATTTGCACTTATTCACCTCCATTTCGTGCCCACAATCCAAGTTTGTAAAGTCAAACCGCAGCTCAGGAGAGGAAGGTGTGGCTTCCTCCTTTGTTCCTCCAGATAGACCTGAAATAGGAACAGGGAGAAGGCGAAACTTCTCTTCCTTTAAAGATGCGACAGTTCAAAGCAGTAGGTATTCAGTAATGTTCATCACCAAGCAAAGCTCCTACTGACTTTGTGTCCAGGTTCAGAACCTTGTTCATGGCCACTGATGGAGATTTCCAGAGGGGGAATCTTAATACCACATTTTTCAGCCTTAAGGCACTTAAATAAGTGGCCCCACTTTTAAGGTAACAACACTCAGCTCTTTTCACTCAGGTTTCCATACAGGTGCTTGAAACGGTTGGGAGCTGCTGTAGGCTCAGCGTTGTTTAAACAAAAACCCAAAACCCAAGAGCCACCGACACAGCCCTTTTCTGAAATCCCGTCTTGCATTGGCAAGGCACAAAATCCTGATTTCTACTCACCTCCAAGCAAAAGGTAACAGCGGATGTTATGTTACTCTAAACTCACTGATGACTATTTTTACAAAACAGAGTACAGTACGTTTACTAGTACATGATGAAAGGGCATAAATAATTTAAACAACAGTTGTCAAAATAAATGAGCAAAGTGCATTTTGTGATAAATTACACTTGCTTTTTTAATGTGTTTCTCACTTAGTTGCAAAATTCAGTAATTTGCAGTGGATCTCCCAATCATTAAAGTGAATTAGCAAGCCTCTACTCTCTTAGCCATAATTTTAATCCTAACTAGAAGGGAATTATTTAGTATTATTTTGGCAAGGGTTCCTCCTTAATATTCTTTTACAGCCGCCGTCTTACAGCGTAATGTAAGTTATGTTTGTATCCTGGTGACTTGGATTTGAGAGCCGAAAGCTGATTATGGACAGTAAAGAATTTCAGCTAGCATAAAGATATAATTGTTTTAAATAGAGTTTAACAACAATTCATATCACTGGCTGCTTCAGTCCTTCCACTGGCATGCAGATGCCAACCAAATTTACAGTTGCTTAAGGACTGCATAATGGGAAGCTATTTTTTAGAGATCTAATACCAACATTAATGTATACACAGAGCATACATCTGCTTAATTTGTCTGCTTGCTTGTGTTTAGGTTATAACTTACCTGATGGAACTCTGTTGTCATCAGTCTGTTTTTTTAATTTACATACATCTATGCTTGTTCTCCTTTATAGTTACCCAGGATCAGTTTTTTTCACTTCCTTTCTCCTGAAGCTAAAGGAGGCTGCCACAGTTGAGCATCTCTGCAAATCAGAAATGAAGTCATTTTTCCCTACCAGTCTGTGGGTGCCTCTGATGGTTTTTTGTTTTGTTTTGAGCCAGGATTATTTAAAAAGAAAAAACACAGCAGAAAACCCACAAAAATTGGCAGTAGGCTTCAGGTGCACTAGTAATAACCAAAGTATTTTTTGAAAGTGTTTGGCTTGCACAGACTAGTTATGGAGATGACAGTATGTTTTTAAATAAATCATCCCTGTTGAAGTATCACTGTGCATCCATTTTGGTCTTACCTTGGCATCGAAGAGCAAATTTCCCATCAGTGTTACTAGAATAAGGAGAGACAAAACAGAAACTCTTAAGTGCAGGCTTTTAGGGATAAGTCTGGCATGTGTCGTGACACACAAAGGAGGAACTGGAATAGTGAAAAATATTTTTGTTTGGAGCTGCTGACAATGTAGGTGTATGCAGTAATCAGTGCCAACACAGAGAGACAAGACAAAATTCTGATATCCAGATGGATGGATGGATGGATGGATGGATGGATGGATGGATGTTGTTAAGGGCTGTTTTCCTGATTCATGCCCATGGGGCAGATTTAACTGTCTATATGAGTGACACTGTTCATTCCACAGGCCCAGATGTCATCTTCAGAAGGCCTGAGGTATTTTTGTCCTGGTTCTGGCCCTTTCATCTTGGCCATCAGTGACTCCTGTTGGAGCATTAACAAGGCCTTTGTTTTGGGGAATACACCTCAAAACCAAGCCTTTCATTTAAAGGTACAGATGGGATCTTTCCCAATCTAGATATCCTGCCTTGAAATTGAATTTAATGTTTCTACTGGAGTGAGAGACTGGATGTTTATATAATTTGATTTCACATTCGATGTTAAAAGGCTGAAAGTTTACAGACTTCTAAAAATGTAACATGGGGAAAGGGTGTCTGATCATGCTAGAAACCAGCTACTGGCTAAGCCCTGATGCAGCAGAGTCACAGATGATGCCTTTAGGTCCCCAAGAGGTGCTGGAGAAGAAGTTGCTAATTCTTCGTTCATAGGATAGGTATATGCACACACACATCTCTGTGCATAAGGTTTGGCCCTTTCTTACACTTAAGCAACTGATATGGGGTGGGAAGGTGAGACCATGAAGTCCCAAAGACAAAAAGGATTGGGAGCTCCTACCCATTTAGGGTGGACGTGCTTCTGGGCAATGAGCGCTCCATTAGTGCCAGTCAGAATAGACTGAGGTGATTTGATGTGCAGTCACAGGAGGACATTTAACAGATGGCAGATAGCTGGTATCAGTTCTTCACCGATTTTTATTTAGAGAAAGGAAAGGTCCAGGAATCAAGGCACCTGTATGGAAATAACAAGGAAACTGGTCAACAGGGCACAACTTCCATTCCAGTATTCCAAAGTAAAGCTTTTAATGGAATTGATAGCCAGCAGTAGAATTAGCGGAGATTTATCATAACTTGATATTAAGCAAGGAGTCTTGACTGTTCCCAGCAAAGTCAGTAATTCTGATGCCATGCAGAGAAGTGAGCACCAGCCAAGCCACTATCAGAAACCTCCACAGAAATGACCCAGGGAGACTGTTTTTCACCTT
Source organism: Psophia crepitans (assembly GCA_013399095.1). Lineage (NCBI taxonomy): Eukaryota > Metazoa > Chordata > Aves > Gruiformes > Psophiidae > Psophia > Psophia crepitans. The sequence continues at coordinate 673,042 of VWZZ01007903.1, read as the reverse complement.
CTGGTGGTTGCCATGGTGTTCAAAAGGCAAAGTTTCCAAACTAATTCTGTCTCACACAATCAAATCATGTAAAACATTTTTAGAGTGTGTTATTACTCATCAGTATGTAAAAATGGCACCACCTTACTCAAAAAATCTGTTCCCTATGTGTATTCAGATCCATGCGTTCAGCCTTGGTTAGCTAAAATAGTTTTGTTGCTTTTTTTTCCCCCTTTATCTCTGTAGATGCAGCACAGCTCATGGCTTATTTACTCACTTGATAACTGAGGTTAACAGTTGGACAGGTCAGGCAGTTGGACTAGATGATTATTGTAGGTCCCTTCCAACTGAGCTGTCAATGAAAACATTGCTCTTCTGCATTACTAAATCAAATTTTGAGGTCCCGTCTACCTGCAGATACCTCCCAGGTTTCTCTGTGTTTCCACTGTAGCCAGCAGGAAGGATCTCCTTCGAGCAATTGGGTTTGGGGCTGGGGACATGAGGCAAGTGACTGTCTCTGCACTGACTGTGTAGACAGTCTGCAGAAGTTATATAGGTAACAGCAGCAGGTGTCTAAAAATAGTTGGATGAATCTGGGCCACATTTTCATTCGCAAGAACTTTGCTGGTACAGCAACCCAAAAATACCAAGTGTGGTAGGTAGACTTTGGGTTGAATGTAAGTAGCTAATGTTGCGTGATGGGGAGCAGACATTTTAAACAATTAGCTACTGTCACCTTCAGTAGTATTTTTGTCCTTCTCCAGGCTGAACAGACCCAGCTCTCTCAGCCTTTCCTCATACAAGAGATGCTCAAGCCCCCTAATTATCTGTGTAGCCCTCCGCTGGAGTCTCTCCAGTACTTCCTCATCTTTCTTGAACTGGGGAGCCCAGAACTGGACACAATACTCCAGCTGTGGCCTCGCCAGGGCAGAGTAGAGGGGGAGGACCTGCTGGCCACGCTGTTCTTGATGCACCCCAGGATACCATTGGCCTTCTTGGCCACAAGGGCACACTGCTGGCTCATGGAGAGCTTGTCGTCAACCAGGATTCCCAGGTCTTCCTCTGCAGTGCTGCTTCCCAGCAGGTCAACCCCTAACCTCTACTGGTGCCTGGGGTTGTTCTTCCCTAGGTGCAGGACCCTACACTTGCCCTTGTTGAATTTCATAAGGTTCCTCTCTGCCCAACTCTCTAACCTGTCAAGATCTTGCTGAATGGCAGCGCAGCCTTTTGGTGTGTCAGCCACTCCTCCCAGCTTGGTGTCATCAGCAGATTGGCTGAGGGAGTTTGGAGAGAGCCAATTTGGAGAGATCCAGTTAAGCTTTGGCTGTCAGAAGCACAGAAGGCTGTGTCTTTGCCCTGGTTTTAATGGAGAAGGTTATCAAGCTTTCAAAAAACCTCTTAGAGGGTACTACAGAGGTTTTGGAAGCAAAATCTTGAAACATGGGGCAAAAAAAACATGGTCTCAAAGCCGTTTTTCATGTTAGATCAGGCGAACTGGAGTTGTGTAAAGATATTAGCCACTCAATCATGAGCTCGTATCCTAGACACTTGTCCTGCAGGCAGCCTGCTCTCTGGGAATAGGGGTCATTTTCTTTAAAGGTCATTGCAAATGATATCTCGGCATGGTGGTATGGATGAGTTGCTGGATCTGCAGAATGTAGGGATTTAGTCATAATCACTTGTGATTATTATATCTATATAGTCATGATTGATAGATTTGGTGATATATATATGTTTCTCATGACATTTTATCTAGAGTTATTGCAGACAGATAGCCTGTTTGGATTCTAGATGCAGATCCTGTCTGTATTCTGCATTTATTGTGCAAAAAGTGTTTCAAAAGTGGTGTGCACGCTTATGTGCACCTCATGTTGTCACACCAGAGATGATGGCTGTCTAGTGACAGCCACTGTGAACTCCTTTGTTCACGGGCAGACGAGTATGTGATTGTGCAGTTGGTTTGTAAAGCACGCTTGGATGAACAACACTCAATAAAAGCAAGATAATCACCATTCATTAAAATTTGTTTTAAAAGAACACGTACATATATAGACTTCCATTTCTGTATCTTCTACTTTAACTCCAAATCAGTATCATTAATGAAAGTGAGTAATTTGCTGTTAGCTGACAGTGTGTTTATCTAAATTTAAATACCAGGACTATAACTGCAGTGCATATTTTTCCCTGTAGTTTCTTTACAAATGGTGTGTGCCCCATTTGTCTAATCCCTACATTTGTGATTACAAAATAGCCTGGTTACATAAAAACCAGCTAAATTATATATTTGCATACAATACTGCTGCGGCTCTGCGGAAGCCATTTTGGGCTCCTCAATGCTTATAGTTTCTTTCATTGAAATGGTTTTTATTCCACCAGCAGTACTGCAGAGTTGTTCCAGTCTTTTGCTTGGAAACATTTTTTCACTATTCTACTCCGACTGCTGTAAATGAAGTAAATAATATTTAGTAAAATAAGTAATACAAGACAATAAAAGAAAGTGCTGCTAATGTAGTTCTTTGTGCCATTTAAACCTATGGGATTTTTTTAAGTTGGATTTCAAAGTCTTTGGGCAGAAACCAGCCTTTAGTTAAGTGTTTGAATAGCACAGTGGGACCCTGATTCATGGCTGGGCACTGACAAAGTAACGCTGCTAAAAATAGTTTGCAGAGTTGGGCCCTTCGGTAGCGAAAGGAAAGTTGGAGAATGCATAATTTGAAGAAATGCTGTGGCTGCTGCCAGTGGGCCTGCTGTCGCTATTGTTATTCAAAACCAGAATTAGCCGTGCCTGTTATCTACAGCACAGTGTATCCATTCGCAGGCTGCTGGCTTCGTTCTTTATTACGTTTCTAAATCGAGTTAAACATCAGTGGTCTTTGGGAGACCATAGTCAGCACTTGGGGAGGCACAAGCTATGGCTCCATGTTATGAATACTTCACTTGTGGAGCTGGCTGAAGAAGGCTCCTGCCAGGAGCTCTAGCTGTGGTGAAGCTCTAAAGCGGATCTGGGAAATGAATTGGTTTAAAGTTTTGGTCTTGCTTTTCTCATGGGCTTATTTCACAGGCCCATTGTTCTGTGCAGCAGGGTTGGCCCAGCAGCAGGGCAGTGGAGGAAGGGAAGGAAAGATGGAGGACCACCTCTGTCTCTGCTGCTGCATGATTCATCCCATGGAATCGTGCTCCCGGTATGGTGTGCATGCTGGAAGCAGAGCTGTGGTCTTCAGCTCATGGGCCAAAGGGAGTCTCCCACCATTGCATGCACCTTGGCAGTGAACAGAACGACTCCCATGAGGCATCCTGAAGGGACACGGAATGCACAAACTCCAAAAGCAGATAGATATTCCCAAAATGCCATGTGGAGTTTATATAGATAAGGATATTTGCAATCCCAGCATTGCATAAACCATATACTTTAGTGTAAGAAGCTAGAACAGAAAGACAAGCTTGCTCTCCAGGAGAGGAGGGCAGAACTATTGGATCACTTTTTTTGTATACCATATTCAGAAGTCTTACCTTTTTATCAGAGATATGACAGGTCATTTACTGGTTAAATTCCTGAAATTTTGAGTCAGGAGCAAACAAAAGCTTTTTTAAAAGCTTGGCTTTGGGGGGGGGGGGTGTTTTGTGTTTTTTTTCTGGGGGGGAGCGTTGCTTCCTACATAAAGCCAGTAGTATCTGCAAGATGGAAATCCAGAATGTATGGATTTCCTTAACTTCTCCAGTGGTTGGGGTGGATATACAGCAGTGGATTTAGAAGTGCTCACTGGAGTGGCCTGGCCTGTGTAATAGCTGTGAACAATATCCATGTGCAATGAAGAAACACCTTTCAGCTATATCAGAAGACTTAATTTCCTGAGACATTAAAATGAATTCCTGATCTGGAATCTGGGCCAAGAAGTTGAAGACAGAAGTTCTTGTTGGCGGGCTGTGCTCCAGTGATCACCGAGACGTCTCCAGGATGTTCCATTAGGGCTGCAGATACAATAATCTCATGGGAGCCTCTAACCAGGGAAAGCTGGAAAAAAAGGGAGGCCTGAGCTGTAGCAGCATGTTGTAGTTACACCCTAGTGAGGTGAGATCATTTCTCTTTGTAATCTCAGAACTGAAAGTAGAAGCTGAATGGTGGTGTCGTTAAGAAGTTGATATTTAACATGTTTACAGCTCTCTCAGTTCCCACACCTTTTGGGACCAAACTCCAGAATCCTGAACTCTGGGACTCTTCCAGAGAAAAACCCTTTGTTAGTGGCATGAACTAAGTGGCAGTTCCTCAACGTCTCACGCTGCTTTTCTGACAAGGCTGCTGTTTAGTTTTGCAGTCTCTGCAATGTTGTTGCTTTGTTTTTCTCCATTTAGGCATTTTATCAGTACGATGTTTAAATACAGTCTCTCCAGGAACCTAGGGCACGGACCCTCCTAGCTAACCTCCTAGCCAACCAGTGCCAGCATCCATTTCTTCATGATGCACCCAGCCTGGTGCGGCCTAAGCAGGGGTGAGCACCGAATACAAAACCATTGAAGGGTGGGTTGGAGGTGACAGTGAACAGGTTAAAAAAAGGCTTAGCAAAAGATGTTCTGCCTGTGTTTATTCTTGGGTGGTCTGTGACAGTGGCTGGGCTTGTAAAACAGATCTGGCAGTGTGGCTACCTGAGCAACTTCCAGTGAGGCAACTGGAAGATCGAGTGTGAATGCTGAACATGCGTTGCATGCTCTTCTTCACTGATTGCGCACCAAACTGCCTTGCGTTTACCACGGAGTAAGGTCATACACGTGGACAGTTACAGTAGAACATCTGTTCTGCAGTAAATCCAGACACTGGTTGCCTTGCAGTAATGTGTTCACAGAGGTATACACTTAATTATCCTAAATAGAGAAATGCATGATGCAGACTGAAGATTTCAGACATATGGACATGCCAGAAGTTTTGGATCTCTTGTGGGTGAGGCTTTAGAAATGTCTGGAGGGGTTACCAGAACTTGTTGCAGCCCCAGATCTGCTTTTGAATGATGTGTCAGCACTTGTTTAGGATAAATGTTAAAAGACTTGTAGGAATCATCAGAGAAAATTTTCACAAGTAACTTGGAAATTAAAGTCTTGTTGATGTCTAATGAGACTTTGGCGTGCAAATCACTTGGGGTTTTTTGAAGATCTTGTCCATCTTCTTTCTAGCCAAAATTTGTTTCATGCTCACGTGGCAGAAATTCTTCCTTCCTTCCTTCCTTGAAGCAAAACTTTAATGGGGATCTGTACTTTCCTGGCACTGGAAGACAAATACCACGTCCCATTAAATATATATACATATTCCCCAGATTTTTGAAGCGCAGCAGTTTGTCTGTGCATGAATTGTGATAAACTATTTGGCCTTAGATAAAGTGGTAGAACTTCTCCAACTGCTAATTCCTACCAACGTAATTGCCTACCATAGCTAAAATATGAAAGGTGTTGAAGAGTAAACAAAGCATTATTTTTGTTTACTCTAATTTTACTTACCCAGGTGAATTCCTTGACTGTGATGTCGATTTGTCCATATATTGCAAGTGGAAATGAAAAGCAGATCAGTGGCAAATCGAAATGATTTGGCAGCATGAACACAATAGATTATCCAGCTGCAAAATGATACTAATAGTGCTGAGCAAATAATTCCTCTAAAAAACTTCGGTACTTTGTGGATTGTTTGCAGGAAGCATCTCATTATCTCAATTGTGTGTATGAATTTCTAAGAAGATTATTTACTGTGTAATTTCCTTGTCAAATTCCGATATCCAAGGCCTCAAAAGAATTTAGGGCTCTTATCCCCCACTGGAATCTGTATCATTCTTGATTTCAGTAGAAATGTAAACATTAAACATGCTAATCCTGAATGTTGTGGTACCTACATTTCACATGCTAATTGAAATTTGTAACAATCAAATTAAGCATAAAGTTGCAATTCCTGTCACCTCTTGTTTGCCATTTCATTGCTGGATACCTACTCTGAGCTCATCATTCAGCTCTCTTGATAATAAGTGAAGAGAGGAGCTGCCAAAGAATCGTTTATCCAATATGACAAGTAAGTAGATGGGTCACTCCTCCAAGGACCCTGTCTTTCTCCACTGCTTGTTGAAGAAGCCTAGATAACTAGCCTGCCTGTCTAGGATGAGTGAAATGAGTTTGTCTGTGCAACCACCACCCAAACTTCAGAGCCAGGTGAGCTGGTGCTCTGCAGAAGGAGTTACTGCTCACAGCTCAGCACAGGCAGGGATGCATTCTCTATCTGTGATTTCCGTTAGGTCTGGGTTGCACTCTGCAGTTGTGTGTGGAAATATCCAGCTAACTTTAATCAAACTACCTGGAGAAGTTAACTGAATCATCTCAGAAGTCCATGCAAGTTTATTTACATCTCTAACATTAAAGACAAGCTTCCAGGTGGGAAGGAGATAGGCTAAATATCTTTTTTTGATACTGTTCCACTTTGTGCAGAACAATTATGTATTTATTTAACTAGACAGCAAAAGGAAGTCTACTGGTCTATGATATGACAGATAAGGTCTTCACCTTAACCACTGAATTGCTGCTCTGTTGCATATTTTACTGTCTGGCATCCATCAGTCCACATGGGTATGTTCTGCAAGGAAAGAATCAGAATAATGATGAAAGTCTTTTTCCCGATATGACATTTAGCCCAAAACCCCTCAGTATAAAGTGTAGCGATGCCCTTCTGTCTGACTTTTAAAGGTCAATTTCTACCTGATATTAAATTATTTTCTGCCACTAAGGACATTGGTCCTGTCCTTGATTTACACTGGGTATGCCTCCGCTGCAGCACCTGAGAGCATGTCCCAGCTCTGGATGCCCATCCTGGCCGGTGATGATTGCGTGTGCAGGTGAGGATGGGTAGTGTGCCGTCTTCCCAGGCATTGGCTTCCCATGGAAGGAAAGCTGGGTTTGCAGGCAGCCAGGGAGATGTGCAGTACTCCACAGGTCTTGTAATCAGCCCCACAGGGCCCACCTGCAACACATTGCAGACGTGGTTCACATGAGTTGGTCTCTTCTCCTAAGTAACAAGCAATAGGACAAGAGGAAATGGCCTCAAATTGTGCCAGGGGAGGTTTAGATTGGATGTTAGGAAAAATTTCTTTACTGAAAGGGTTGTCAGTCATTGGGACAGGCTGCCCAGGGAAGTGGTTGAGTCACCATCCCTAGAGGTGTTTAAAAGACGTGTGGATGTGGTACTTAGAAATATGGTTTACTGGTGGACTTGACAGTGCTGGGTTAATGGTTGGACTTGATGATCTGAAGGGTCTTTTCCAAGCAAAACAATTCTATGGTTCTATGATATCACTTACTTTGGACAAAGGGGAACATTACACAATATTCTGCTTCAGATGGCAGCGACCAAATATAGCATCATCTCCACAGCATATTGAACAGCCACTGTGGTCTGGAACCATTTATATACATTTCTGTGCAATCATATTTTCAGGAATGTGTGCGTGATGCAGGTGCTTTGGATAGCCTCCAAACTAGAATAATAGGAATGGGTCAAATTAGAGCAAAGCAGATTTTGCAACTGATCAGAGAGTTCCTGTGTGGAGCTAATTATTACTCCCTAAAAACTTCAATAACTGAACATCTCATGGCTTCTGAACACTGGCTAGATATGCTTTGTTTCATACCCATTGTGTTTTCATGAATGACTTCTTTGCTTGGCTTTGTGGTCAATACAGCCCATGCAGTTTCAGGCCTTGGACTTCATGCCTGACTTAAGAACCTCTTCGATACAATCAACCCATCCTTCGTTTATCAAGCCCTTTTGCAGACAGCATTACTGGTATCTATGGACTCTGGTGGGTGTATGTCAAGATATAGTCTTAATAACCACCTAGGAAACTCTTCAAAGGTGGTAACTCATTTTGATCTCTGTAGTTCATTTGCCAGATGCCCAGAGACATGAAGCTTGACTTGCAGAGCAGCCAGCACTCTCAGCAGCCTGACCCATCACAGCATCAGTCCTTGGGTTGAAGGGAACCTCTGCCTCGGGCAGGACCTTTCCTCTCCCAGCATGGTCCTGCAGCTGAGAGAATTAGACCAGGGGTGTTTGATTTGACTTGATTTGATTTTTAAAACAGTAATGGTGTATGCACCGTGCTAATTTTTCTGTAGACCTTTCTGAGGATGCCTAAGAAGAGTTCTTTGTCTGGTCACAAAGAGATTGATGGGGATAAAATGGTGACTGCTTCTTTCCTAGACAACCCAGTGGCTGTGGAGGGCCATGCTGGTTTGTAACCCTGACAGTGCAGCAGTTTCCCCTTCAGGTGGCAATCAGTAAGGGTCAGTGTCCAGATAAAATCAGACTTTGGCGCAGATTCAGAGAAGGCATTATCTAAAAGCATATTGAGAAGTCTGCATGGATGGTCAAATCTAGACTTCACCATCTTTCGGGTCCTGCTTGTACCCCTCCTTGAAGCTGCAGCTTCCAGACCCAGCCTACATATTCCAGGAGCCTCCTGAAACCCCCTTTCCTGTGTAGGGTTTTCACCTAACTCAGGAGCCCCACAGAGCTCTGATGGCCTGGAGTGCTTGGTGCTGGAGTCAGGAGATGGACAGACAGCATCAGCGCAGCCTCGTAACTCTCTTTGTGCCTAACTAGGAACTGTAAAATAAGGTGATGTCCTCTCACTGACGTGTTTTGAAATTGAGGCATTTCGTTTGTGACATGGTTGTACACTGTGTCCATGTCTTTTCCAGTTTGGGGTTGGATGTTAGGCTTTAAATGAGGTGGTGGGCCACATGCTGACCTGCCAGGATAGAGCAAAGTACCAAATGGCACTGAAGTACACTTTGTCTGCATTGTTCGGTGCTTGCAGGGGTCCTGGGAAAAACACAGTGATAACCTGACCTGGTAACACAGGTGTATCATAATTCGTTCCTCCACAGGGCTAAATAAGGTTGCTTATTCGACTCATTAAGGGAGGGGGTGCTGATTTTGTAGGTTTCACAATCTGGTTTTGGTTTGTTTTGTGGTAAATGTATGTGTGCACATGTGCAGTCTTTTAGGTGGGTTTAGTAGGTTTAATTTCCCTTTTTGCTTGGTTGATCACTTGACAGAATGGAAACTTTCATTTCAGGGAACCTCACAGTGAATACCTCCCTAAAGGTGGGTAGTTTGTTCCACCTATTAATCCTGCATACGCTCTGCATCAGCAGAGAGGGAGTTGTAGCTCCAGAGAGTTTCCAAACCCTTTTGCTATAATACTTCGATTTTTCTAGTGAAGTCTTTGGTTTCGTCTGATTATGTTTCTTAACGTAATGCATATTTCGCTGAAGATCCTAAAGCACATAATAGGGTGATATAATGGACAGGACTAATTCCTGAATGCTGCACTGGATAGGCTTGAAAATGTCCTGCAGAAGCTGCAGAAGAAACACAAGGACAAGTTCCAGGTGATGATCAGAGCAGCCACCAAACCACTGCAGGCCACCAGGGCCTGTGTGGTTAAGCACCTTATGCACATGCTGAAGGCACCACTGAAAGCCACGACTTCTTTAAGTTCACTCAGTTTGCACGGTTCCTGGTGCTTCATATTAAACCCCAGTCCCTTCAGACAAAGCAATAACTATGCAAAGACTCACAATGTAGTGCAAATGGCTATTCAGAGCCACAGAGTGTGGAAGACTATTCATCTGTGACAACCTTTTTCACTTCCTGCAGAGCACCCCACAAGGACCTGTGAGATCAAGAACTGATTACAGGCAGGCAGTGAGCGATATGCATGATAAGGCATAAAGTCAGCAATCTCATACGCATTTTCGGTTTCAGACGGCACCAGCTGAGACTATCAGACTCCTTAGCATCACATTCCTTTAAATCTTTCTGTTTGCTATAATTTGAGTCTCCAGAGAAGGATGCTGGTGGACAGCCAGTTCACGGTTCACAGTGATGCGTAAGTGTGCGGCAGATCAAGAGAATTCTCTGAAAGAAGCTATAAACACTAAGGAAGTGGTTTGATGCACTTTCTCAAAATATTTTAACTGCTTGTTAGTTCAAGGAAATCATTGTGATCTGTTGAATGCAAAAGCATGTTTCTTTTTTCTGTGTATGTTTGCAGCAGCATGTAGGTGGTGGGATGTATGAAGCATCTTGAGTAGGGATGAATGAATCACTGTAAAAGAAGAAAGAGTCTCCCAGGATTTTGCTTGGTGTTTGAACCAAACATTTAAGCTTGGGAAATTTTCACATGCTGGTTAGGCTCAGTCATAAAAAGGACATAATTTCTTGGGACAGATTTTTGTTCCAGGATTTCCAGATCTAACACTGTAAAATCAAGCTGAGAAGATACTAAAAGGCTTTTAAGATATTTTTCAGAACAAGGCTGGAGCATGAGCTCAGGCTCTTTTGAGAGCTGTCCACCGTGAACTCTAATTTTTGAAGGAAGGGGCAAGGAACTGAAATTCCTGGATAAATCATCTGTACACAGAATCAACATGTGTCTTCATTTTGTTTAACCTAGTAAAGTTGCTGAGAGATTTTCTTCAGTAGGGAAGCTGGAGTTGTGCATGACTCATGAAGAGACTGTTGGCTAATCGGGCTATTTGAGGGCGTTGAATAGCTTAGTGAAACACATTTTGGACAACTACATTTTCAGCCCATTCTGTGTGAACCAACTGTGTTCCACAGAGCAGCTGCGATAACCTCTGACTAATTGGCTTTTCAGAAGGATACCTGCTGAGAGCATCTGCCATGACATCCATTCTCCCAGACATGTTTCATCTCAGAGTTGCCTGATGCAGGCTATAGAGCCCAGCATCACAGGCAGGAAGTCAGTTTTCTTTTGAGTCACAATATAGAGGAAAGGATTTGCCCGACCTTGTTGCATCTTCATCATCTGCCTTGATGCATCCTGTCTAAACTGCCTTTTGAAGGCCACCATGAAGCCTTCCTTGAGACGAGATTTGCTGTTGATCACCACAGCGAATCTGCGAGCGAGCCAGGATCCCGCATACCCACGTACTCGCGATGGCTTATTAGGGCTTTCACACTGCGTCAGGCAGCATCACGCACAGCGCCGTGCCCGAGCAGGCTGTGCACAAACTGTATGCCAGCTGCTGCCTCAAAGCCCTTGTGTGGACCTGGGACCACTCGGAGCGAGCAGTGTAGCAATACGTAAATAATGCCAAGGAGTTTATTGCATGTAAAGTCATTGTCTTCCATAGATCTCATATGGGAATATTTATTCAGTAGCATATTTATGGTGATGGTATCAATAGATATTAAAACTATATCTAGGAGGACTAAGAGTACCTGGTTAGGGGAACAAGTTGTCCAGAGGAAGTGGCTTCAAAAAAACAAACCTTGAATTCATCCTCGCCAAAATACCAATTCATGTGTCAGCTCCTGTTTATTTTAAAGACTCTGCTCCTGGAGTCTAGTGATGATGCATCAATGTCCCTGATCATTTGAAGAAAAAATGTCTTGTTTCATGGTTGGGTTTCATAGTTCATGGCAAATATGTCCTAACTGGATCCTAAAAAAAAAGTAGGGGTGAAGGGAAAGCAACATTTGGTTTTGATTGCATGTATTTTCAGCTTTTATAATTATTTTGCATGGTCTCATTAATGACTGTTGAATGCTTGGGATTAGGATTACTGTGTTTGACATCCTAGATTTTGTGCTCATCGACCCACCTTTTCTGTCAAGCTCCTCCAAAACTAAAATTTTGATTTCCTGCTTGGCAAGCAAATTTTAAAAATCAAAAGCAAGAAGAGACTTACTTCTTTTCCCCCTCGGTATTTTTCTACCGTGTTGACACTGCATTTTACAAACATTAAGTAACCTTCAAGACTGTATCAGCTTCCAGGTCTTAGTAATGAGGGGAAAATCAGGCAAGCCAGACCAAGACATGACCAGGTGGGAATCAAAGCAAAATTGGAAGTCTTATCAAAACCCATCCACATCTCAGTTTTCTCTCTCGGCTGCTGGGTGTTGCGTTCAGTCCATTGATTAATGTGTCAGTGCTTAACACAGGCTGCTGGGCTGTAATACTTGCAGCGAGGCAGCTTGCTGTCTTTGTGCAGCCCTGAGGCTTGACTTGCTGCCCGTACGAGCCGGGGCTGCTCGGAGGAGAGGAGGGGGCCAGCAGTGGATGGAGCAGGCTGGCAAGCGTTGCTTTGCCACCTCCTCCTCCGTGCTGGCTCCAGCTAGCTACAAAGGCGCAAACGTTTGAGGTAACCTTGGATCTCTGGCGCTGTTGACTCTGCTTATCAGTGACCTGTTAGGTAATAAGGATGTGCAGCAATAGTTTCATTTACCTAGAGGTTAAAAGAAATGTTGCTGTTCTCCACCCAGAACAGTAATGAGATGGTTTTGTGATAGAGTGAAACCAAACTCTGGTACAACTTCGGTCTCATCTGACCTGGGGCAAATGGTTCCTGTCGCTGCCAAGGCTGCCCTGCAGCAGCATTTCCCAGCCCCTGCTAATCCTCCCTCCTCCTTCCACCACTGACCAGGATCAGCAGCTCCCCAAGTAGATATTTTGGGTTTGCATTACCTTCCACGAGGCTCACAGACAGCTCGCGCTCTCACACCTCAGGGGTAATAATTCAATGCACAATAAAGAGAAGGGTAAACCTACGAATGAGCTGCCAGCCATTCCCTTCCGGCAGCGTATAGAATTCTTCAAAGGTAGCGAGATGCAACAAGTCTGCAATAATGTACAGCATATTATAAGGGCTCGAGTGACATGAGAAGCGTTCTGACACAGGAAAGATACTAGTAAATGTAGCTGAATGCAGTTTTTCACCAGACTCTGAGGAACAGTTGGTAGATGGATGTTGGAAATAGGCATTTTTCATAATAATCCCATGTCTGAAATGTCCTGACCTTAGAAATATAGTATAAAATTAGTTCCAGGACAAGAAACCTAGCAAGGTAACAGATGCTTGTTTCCATTATCAGAATCTCTCAGTTATGAAAAAGTGACAAATGGTAATAGTGCTAGGTTGAGCTGAATTAACGTGTTTGAAATGAATGAAAAGGATGTCCCTGTCTCGGTTAGAAAAAAATCACACAGAATGGGTACTCAAAAATGAAATACATCTCTGGCTTTGAAATTATTGTTGTCTTCCTACAGCTGCTTCTTGAAAATGTCAGGTGAGATTAGATCTGTACGCCGTTGTGCTGGTAAGCGTACGAACCCCCTGCAAAGGGCAGTCTTCGTTCCAAGAGCTTACAGTTCTAGGCAAGGTTTCAAAGACAACTGCTCATTTGTGATACCTCTTAAAAAGATCTTACTTACCTTCAGAAAACGATGGGTACGTACCGTAAGAAAATCAGCGTCCTTAGAGGAGTCTCCAGCTGGACACCAGAAATTATATAGGTAACGAGGAAGAATTAGAGCTTCCAAAACCCTGGCCTCAAAAGACATAGTGAGAAGAGAGGAGACATGCTAAATCACCACTAAATCCTCAGTTTTCTTGCTGTAAATGCAGAGCTTAAGAGGATGACAACTTTTCCCTTGGTCAGTGTCACCGGTTGTGTCCAGACTGACCCTGCATGCCTTGAAGTAGTTACGCTCCCTCTGTGGTGTGGATGGAGCTCAGGATGGGACCAGTCCCCATTTCTCCTCATTCACGGGTTTCTGTCTGAAGAGCCAGCTGGCTCATTTCAAACTTAAACCCAAGTACAAGCCAATGGCTGCGACAGCATGGGTGATTGGGGAATTTCAGCACAAGTGCAGTCCTGAGGCCTGACCCAATATAATTAGCCAATTTACCCGTTTTATTTCAGTCCTGCAACTCTGTGGCTAGGCAAGGTATTTTCCACTGCTTGGGCGAGCTTTTCAGTTTTTCCCTTCTTTGTGGCAGATGAGCTATTTAACTTCAAAAAAAGTTCTGTTTCTCCTGTGTGAGACAGGCCTGTCTCTGTTAATGCTACACAGATGGGAGACGTCCTCCAGTTCACCTGGAATCAAACACTTTTGAGGTGAGGTATCAGTTTGCCTCTCTCCAAGTTTAAAACCTCCCCCAGATTTCCCCTTTATCTTCATAGCTGCTTACCATCACCATTGCTTGCTTTTCTGTCCTGGGGAATGCAGTCCGTTACCTGTCTAGATCAGCTGAAGGCTGAAAAGCTTCCCGTCCATTCTTCCATCAATTAAAACAGTTGCTGGGTCCAAAGCGTGCATCTTTCTCAGGTCACTACTGATGTGAGTATCTCATGTAGTAGATGACAGTAGGTTGTGATGGGATCATGGCACGAGAGAACCTTGAGAATAAAAGCAAGGCAGCTGTAAAAACAGAAATCAAAAGTAGCACTGTAATCAGGCAAATATGCACAAGGCAAGAAATAGCTAAGGAGACGTTATTTATTGTTCCTTTATTTCATAGGCCATATCTGGACTGAGGGATAAAGTGCTCATGGCAGGGTGTGTTTTGTTGTTTTTTTTAAATCCTATTCAGCATTCTTGCAGCACCTGCTGGTTTACCATCCCATCCTTTCCCTGCTTGATCAGATCTTCATGTCCATTTCTGCAAGGGTTTGGGATTGGAAGAGGCAAATATGGGCAAACTGACAGCTTGGCAGAGCCAGTCAGCCCACAGCCCACAGAGAAGAGCCCACTGGGTGTGATTTTGAAGGGTTAGCAGCAGAAATTCACTGCCAGCCTAAGTTTTAGCTGATGTGAATGCTGCCTATGCAGCATCAGTATCCCATTACCTTCACAATTTGGAATCTGGCCCAAAAACCCAACGGTCCAGCTCTTCCCACACATATGGACACGTACATTTGTGCAAGAAGCAGGACATCAGCTGGAGAGGGTGTAAAGCCCACCCTGATGAGTCCCGTTCCAGCACTGCCCTGGTCAGAGATCTGGTTGGTAAAACTGGTGATGGGTGAGGGCTCTGTGAGCAACAGAGCTGTGTCCAAAGACCTTGAAATAACATGGTGAACTTGTCTCCACATGCCTCCTTGGCTCCAGAGGCTAGTGTTAGCCTGTGATGGGTTTATGTGCATTTTCATGGCTACATACTGAATAAGTGACTGAATGCACTTGAGTGTGAGCAGTCCTGCATGGGCACTCGTCTCCTGTTCAGAAAGGCAGAACAGGGAACACAAATCCCCATCAGAAAATGTATAGTCATAACATAACGTAGGTTGGGAAGGATCTCTGGAGGTTATGGCACTCAGTCGTGCTCAAAGCAGGGAAAGTTAGGCTGTTGACGCCTTGTCCAGTTGAGTTGTAGATATCTCTGTACGTGGAGATCACACAACCTGGTCAGGTAACTTGTTCTAAAATTTGAGCACCCTCACTAGGAAGAATTTTTTTCCCTTGTATTGAGCTGGAATCTCTTTTGTTGCGTCTTGTGTCCATTTCGTCTTGTCCTTCTGCTGTGCATCTGAAAGAAGAGTTAGGGTGGAGAGGAAGAGAAATTACAAGAAACCTCCACATATTCCTCCTTTATGGTATGATCACCTTACAGATTTGCAAGGGCTTTCACGTAAAGGACAGCAGGCACGAAAATTGAGTGTGCTTTACAGCTGTTAGCGGGGAAAGAAACTTTCTGCAACACCTAATGATCTTACGGGCTCTGAACTGGGGAAGGAGTGAGCAAGCTGTTTTCACATCTCCTATGCAGCAATGGCCAACTCTTTCCATCTTGGCCAGCAGAAATGGTGAGGGAACATCAGCCCCTACTATGGCATTTGGCAGAGCCTTTCCAGCATTTGGCTATCAAGTCTTCAGTAGTTAACACAAGCCCAACCAAACCACAGAGTCCACTCTTGGGCACTCAGGCTGGAGGAAGAGTAAGCAGTGCTTTCAGACAAGGCAATAAAATTAAAGTAAGATTTGTTAAATCATACACATGGTTGCTGGTCTGCACTTTATATTTATTAAGGAATTGATTAAGCACTGAGTTTTTTGGTTGATGAGTAAAGCTGATTAAAGAAAGCACCAGGGTCAAAATTTATATTCTAGGAGTAGTTTGTCTTTACAGCAGAAGTACATTTACTCATCCCAAACCTGACTTTTTTATTTTAGTTGAAAATAAAATTGTGAAAAGTCCTTTGTTCTGTTCTGTACTTATTGCCTGGTTTTGTTTTTCTGTTTTGTCTCTTACAGCCCCAGCAGAGAGCTCTCCATAAACATTTCCAGCCTCTAAAGCTGCTGTCCTGCCACACGATATGGAAGTGAACTTTCCTTCATGAAAAAAAAAACACCATAATAAATGGCACTGCCAGAAGGTGACCATGGAGGATTGAAGCCAAACTTGAAGTAAAATCAGCTGGCTCAAGATGATGCATTCTGGGAAGACCTGGTTGGCTGTGGAGTAAAAATGTGGTGCATAATATCCAGTGCTAATTTATTGAAAATGGTCATTGACAGACCTTTAGCTGGAAAATCTCTTCCAGTTTTCATCACTGTGCATAACTTTTGAGTTCCCTTCAGGGGACTGTCTATGCCCTTCACTAGAAGTCCTGTTTTAGCATGGCAACTACTGGATTCTTTTATTATGTATGCAGATGGCATGATGTTTTAGGAAAAACTTACAGCAATTCTCCAATCTCAGTGGATATGTTCACAATATTACACCCCGATAGGAATGTAAATGTCTTGTGTATGTTAGTTTTGCAGTCTAATGGTATTCTGTTCAACAATATCAGCACTTCATGTGTGCTTTCTGCACAGAACTAGCACAGTCCCTATATATAATGGTCCTTTTTTAGTACTGAGGATATGTTTCAGTATTTGTGCTGAGACTGCATCCAAACCGAAGTCCACTACTAGCATACCTTCACCGATTCACAGTAGATCGTGTAGATAGACTTGCACGTGGCAGAGGCGTGACTTCTTTTATTGAGACCTAGAGAACAGCTGTCACAGAGGTAGCCAAGAACAGGGTAGGCCGAATGAGCTGTAGGACACTGGGTCTGCTCTCCCTCTCATCCGCCAAATATCAAAGGTTTTTGTTTCTAGTGTGCCAGTGTGTTTTCCTACTCGACAAGGGAGAGGCAAGAGAGAGAGCCTTTCCCAGAGATGTGTGTGACCCTGGGTTTGGTCTACAATAAAACCAGAATAAACTAGAAGAATTCACGTTCTTTATACTGGCCGCCACTTATGTTTTGGGCAGGACTGGGGAATTGTAGTCCAAACCAATCTCTCTGGATAAGGTAAAGTGTAAGACAACATTTCTAAGGAGCAAGACACTTTCTTTGGAGAGGGCAGACTTCTTCATCAACTTTTTCCACTTCCTATCCAAAACTGTATTTTGGTAGGAACTGGGAATAAGCGAATGGTTCCAATAAGCCTTTCAATATACTGTAGCAGGCTCAAGACTGTTGCATTCAATCTGAGCGTCGTTTTTTGTTCAGTCTGTGAATGGCTGGCCTCATCACTGGCTGTATCACAGCTGGCTGTGGTACTGTTTCTTCCACTGGGACTCAGTGAAATTAGTGTCTGTCCATCACATCAGGACCTTCGTGACACATTCTTTGTAATGAACTGATGCCATCAACATACTGAGAGGACTTACCTATTTGTTCCTTCTTTCTTTAGTATCAAAGATAGCTTTTTGTCTAGTTAAAGACCATCACTCTCTCCAGTCTGGTAGGCAGGTACTGTAGAGTTGCTGTTGGGATATATGCCGAACTGTGGGTGAGACGCCATACTGGTGTGAAGATGCAGAGATGGAGAGAAGGTGCAGCGACATTAAGCCAAAGGGACCTTTTTAGAGGAAGCTCCTGTGTTATAATTCTTAAAAACTATTGTACAGTTCATTGCTAGAGAATGGAAGGTCATCCACTGAGGGTGCCCGTACAACCAACAGATAAACATCTTTAGGGCGTAATTTTTTAAAATGAGTATGGGCTTAGGTTTCATCTCTCCACCCATCTCAGATTCAGCGTGTTGGATACTTCTATAGTATTCAGTCCAAAAGCAAATTATTTTTATTGATGACCAAGATTTTCAGAAGTCACTAGTGATTTCTAATGGTTTGAGTCTTTCCATGGGTTCTCAAATGGAGCTTCTAAGAATTACAAAGCAGTAAGCTTCTACATTCTTTTTCTGAAAATCCTGGACCCTAATTTTAAATTAATTGGTGTAAAAATTCTCCTTCAGACATAAGAATCTTTGCCAACGGCAACATTTGCACTTTTTAGAGCTTTTCATATGGTTGCAGGTTGGAATTTGATACCAGGAGACTTGGCTGTGCACGTGGCACAGGTCCACTGTAAGCTTCAGCAAATTTTACAGCTCTTTCTGCTACAGGTCTTAAAAATGCACTTTGGCAACTGACATCAATTTCATGTTGGTACAGCCATTAAAAAAACCCACTTTGGTATAGGTTATTTTAAAAGGAAGGAGAATGCAATACTTCTGCAGTAGGAGTTCTCTTATTTTACTATCCAGTGAAAACAATCCAGAATAATTGGAATCATAAAAGAAGAGTTTATCAGAGAGTGTTATCTTACAAGGGCGTACAAGAAGAAGTTGAGTTAGGCAGAGAGCCACTAGAAGCATTTTTTGTATCAATGTTAGTTTTGAACATCTTCCAGTATATGGGCATGAATTTAGATGTGTGCACTTCTCTTGTTAAAACAGTTTGTTTTAAAAGCTTCCCAGGATTTTAGCTACGGCGACCTAGAAAAGCAGTGTTATAGGCCCTGAGAAATGTGAAAATCAAGTCCAGATCCTTGTGTAGCCAGACTCGGTGAGACGTCTGCTGTAGGCGCCTGTCGGACAAATCTCTTGGAAGCTGGTGTAGGTCTCCATCCTACAGCCAGCCTGTGCATGTGGATAACTCCAAGCATAGTTCCCCCGAGCCCCGTGACACTTCCCGTGTGTGTAACTGTCTGCCGGAGCCATAAGGAAATAACTGTACTTTTTGGCTTGTATTTAACTATTCATCGTGTTTGGATTTTTTAATCACTGTTATTCTCCCAAAGTAGGCCATGCTTCCTCAGGGATATTTATGAAATTGTTCTACATCTCCTGAACAACTATCTGGATCCCAGCATATTCTTCTGAAAACTTTTTAATATAAATAAACATGTGGGAGAGATTTTTGTTGTTATGAATGGGGGCAGGTACTGTGTTCTCGGAAAGGCTATTGAGTGCAGACAATCAAGTCTATTGCATTTTTTATGCCGAACACCTTATTAATAGCAGACACATCCGCTTTTGCCTGGGTCGCAGGAACAGTTCAGGGGAAAGAATGCTTTATCTCTAGTCAATAAATCATTTATGTCGAGAGTGCCAAAGACCAAGTCAACATGAAAGGGAGCGAATAAGTTATTCCGGCAAAGGAAGTGAATTTAAATACGCTCAGAGCCATTAGTTCGGTGCAAAAGAGTGAAAGACTGATGCTATTTTCATAAAGCAGCAATTATCGGCCCTGTGGAGATAGATAATTCGCAAAGGCCAGTCCTGCCGTTACACTGATCACTAGGTATTATCTCTGGAACAAAACAGTACTGCGATCAGGACACCGTTCCCTGCGTGCAGACCTGCAGCCTTCCTCCATGCCTCTCCCCGCCTGGTTTCTTTGTGTCAAGAAAGGCCGCAGCATCAAACCACACTAAGAAACGCTGACAGACACTCGACCATCCCAAGGGCTTCACACCATGAGAAGTCCTACGCTAGAGACCTGAAGGGACCGCTCGCCTCAGAAAACACGCTGCAGCTGAAACCATCCTTTGCGCTGGTTTGTCCCCTGGTCATTTTCATCTGCGTGGCTTTCCGTGCCCTAACACCCACCACTCACTCTGTTAAGGGAAACGCAGCCTTCCAGGAGGCGAGTTTGGAAAACCTCCGCCAGCTCTTTGGTTTAGCCCGCCCAGCTGTGTGGCGATGCGGCACCGGTGGGTTCATCCCTCCCTGCCTGTTCCGTAGGGTAAGTGTTGTCGCTTGACAGCAGCAGCAGTGTTGTTCAGGAAATCAAACCTTTAAAAATGTCAAAATCTTGGGGGTTTTTTTCCCTGAATTTTCAAAAGACCCCAGGCCGGACCGCTGGCAGACCTACACGGGCGCTACGCTATCAGAGTCTCCGGAGATGGGTTGGTTAATGCCAGCCATGGAGCCAGGCCCGGGGGGAGTTTTTGGTTATCCCTGAAACTAACCTCCCTCCACCCACCGCAAAGCCACTAGATCTCAATTATTCAGAGTTGTCTCAGGCAAGCAAAGTAAAATCCTTGCTCTTCCATATCGGTCCCCGCTTAACAAATAACATCTCTGCCATCAGAGTGTCCTTGAAAGGCCTGACTGCAGGACTGGGCTGCAATTGACCCTGGTATATATAGACTGTGGTCAATAAGATTTTAATTTAAAAAGAAAAGTTCCTCTGGTATAATTAAAATTCATGGGCAGGGGGAAGTACTTACCAGCATTACCTGCAACTTCCTATAGTAAAATTCAGGAGGGTTATCTGGAGTGCAAAAAACCCACCTACATAACATATGGGTGATTAGGCAGGCTCACGAGGATAAATCGGCAAGTAAGAAAAGTACATTTTTGATGAGGAAAGCCAAAAAATGTATGGGAAGTCAGTGGCCGACAGGTTAGAGCAAAGGTTTTACATATATCCTAATATCATTGTAACAGAGCTAAGTCGGATGTTAGGGACAGCACAGTGACTACTCACAGCACATGTAAAACCCCACAAATGCTCTTGTTTCGTGTTTGAAAGCAGCAGAAGGAGGGAGTCAGATTGCACATTAAAATATAATTCTTATTACTCATCAGCAATTACGGGTAATATTAAGCAGAAACTATCCAAACTTATTTTTAAATTTGTAGAACCATTAACTGAATCCAAGTAAAGGTAAACTTGCCTAGGACTCCACAAAACCAGAAAGCATAAAAGTAGCTTCAAGTGACACCAAACCCCCCAATAATTCAAAAGAATGAGTGATTTGACCCAGAAAACTAGAGGCTCATTAGCTTCCCATCAGTCTTGAGCAAAATCATGGAAAATTTGCTATAGCACAATCGTTAATCCAATTAAAAATTGATAAAACTCTCCAAATAATTTTTATAAAAATGTATCGTGCCAAATAAACTTGCTATAACTTTTGGGGATACCAAAGGCTTGTTGATAAAAGAAACTCTGCTGGCATACTATACTTAGCCTCCTATAGATCATTTGATTCTGATAAAGAACAAAATAGCACAATGCAAAATCAATGTCACCCATGTTAAGTGGATTAAAACTGATTACAGGCTAGATCACAAAGAATAGCTGTAAATATGAAATTATCATCAGCGAGATTATTTCTAATGAGCTCCTCCCAAGGTATGCTCAATTTTCAATGTTATTCGCAGGGAAAGAGAAAATCACTGTTTGCAACAGCCAGAGATGACAAAAACAGAGGTGCGGTAAATAATCATACGGAGCAGTTTGGTGGTAGAGAGGAACCTGGAGGACGGCACAGTTGGATATCCAGGAAAGATGGCAGCAAGTCCCACTTGGAGGCGTGGGGAGTACGTCTGGAATAACATAGTGGCTGTGAAGGTGGTAAACAATCCGTTCAACATCAGCCCCAGGATGCTTTTGCCAGCTGGGATGTAGGACCTGGCAATAACGATGCTGTTCCAGTTTGTTCTGTTTCTGCCCGTCTTTCAAAAAGGGTATCGACAATTTGGAAAGATTATTTTCAATAGCTCCCAGTGTCATTCAAGGGCAGGAAAACAGGTCTTATTATAGTGTCAGACTAATGAAGCTGGAGCTATTAATTTATCAGAGGCAATTTGAAGAGGTGACTTGATCTCCATCTGCAATCACAATCTTCTACCTGGGCAGGGAAGTGCTGTCTGAAGGCAGGTAGCTCTTTTATTTAGAAGAAAAGGGAATGATGTGCTCTACTGGTTGGAAACTGATTTCAGGCTAGAAATTAAGTGCAAATGCTCAACAGGGAGGATAATTACCCATGGAGACAACTTACTTAGTTACCTGGCATGTTCTCCATCACATAAAGTCTTTAAATGTATGCAGAGTATTTTTCTAAGTCAATAAGCTCTACCTCAAACTGAAATCCAGGCTCGTGTGCGGCAATACTGGATGAGGTTATTAGACGTGTGTTATGCAAGGATTAGACTAGATCATCAGATGTAAACTTCTAAATGAAAAATATCTTAAAGTTTCCAATATTACAGGAAGGCAGAGCAACTTACATATTTTTTTTCCCACAGAACGGTCTTAATTTAAACAGTTTATATGAACAGAGCTGCAGTTGCCACCATTTAGTCTGAGTATCAGTAGGTCTGCTTGCAGTTGTGAGATCCTTCTGCACGTAATTAAAGGAAGAAAAACAGACAAGAAAGGACAACGCCAACTCTTGGACATATAGAGAAAGTCTGTTGTCTTTCACAGCCTGGGACTGTTATCAATGCACTCAAATGGGGGGGCCAAGTGGAAGTGTAGTCTGAGCAAGGAATAACAACTGTGGGTTTGCCTCTTAATTAAGGAGGTAGCATCTTGCTGGCAAGAAACATTTTCCTGCCTTCAGAAACCGGCAGAGAAGCTGCGGCGCTGATTGAGAATTATATTGTGTTACTGTGCTGCTGAGCACGGTACACAAGTTCCTTGCTTCAAAGACAGCAAACTGTTCCTGCTATGGTGACAAGCCCCATCGGAGCCGGTTAATAAAGCTCTAGAAGTGAAATTACTTCAGTGGGACTACCCAGAGTAAAGAGGGCTGCTCCCAGCAGTGGGGTTGTGCAAGCCTGGGCCCTATTACTGCCGGCTGGTTGGAATGTTGTACCTTCAGAAACAAGCAAAGGAGCGCTCGGCGTCTGATTCAGGGTTCACAAAACCCCTGTCGATAGGTGTGAGGCAAGTGTGAACTGTCAGAGCCACCTTCTACTAGGCTTCATCGGGCGGTGGGGAACAGCACGAACTCGGATGTACGTTTTAAAGAGTAAACAGTTCACGCAGACCAGAGAACCCATAAAAGCAATACTTACTGCAAATTGGTATTGAATCGACATCAAAAAGCTGAAATGAGAAGGGAGCTAGCTACAGCCATGGCTAAGAAGATAAAGATCTTTGGGGATTCTTGCTCTAATCCAGTGTGAAATCCTAAGAAAATGAGTTTGGTCTAGATTTATTGTTTGAAGAACATCGGTACAAGCCGGCCGCCTGTCAAATAAATTCTCTGGAGTCACTGGCTTCAGTGCGCGATGGCTTACGCGTGTCCTTGCGCTGCCAAGACACCTCGCAGCTCTGGAGGAGAGCAGTCCTTAACAGGCAGTCCGGGCCGGACGGAGAAGAAGCTGAACTTGCAGGTGGCTGTGTAACACCTGCTTCTGCCATAACAGCAGGGTTGCCAGCATCGTTAGAACACAGCCAGGCTTATTCCGAGATGAAAAGCTCCTTTCTGATTTTCATTCCAAATTTATCTAAATACATCTTCAGGAAAAAAAACAAACCAAACCTCTGTAGCTGTTGTTACAGCTCTAATCACGTTACTTCTATTAAACACTTGCCTTGAATTCATCTATTTAATATCATAAGTCACCAAATTAAATAGTGATACACACGGCTCTCTTTAAAGCAGGGAGATCGATACCGCAGTAAAACTGCATGTAAGCAATAAGAAGCTGTGCCGAGGAGAAAAAAGGACCACAGTGTGCCCCATCAGATTCTTAGAGGACTTGTTTGCTTGGTTTTGTTTATTGAGGGCATGGTTTTACATCTAGGCAAGAGGTTTTCCCTACTAAGCCAGGCTCTGGTCTCAAGACCAGCCCAGATAAAGAAATGTTTGGAGCCCTCTTACCGCTTCATCAGCATCCCTTGTATGCTAGAGTTTCCTCCTCTGATTTTCTTCTGAGAAAGGTAGAACCGATGAAGTGGCAATAGAGAAAGCACAGAGGAACATGAGCTTCCCACCTATGCAAAGCACCTCAGCATGGGACCCAGATGTCAGCCTTCTCCCCATGACCGAGGGCAGGAATGGGGCCGTGCTGGCTAACCCCAAGTGAAGCCCGGTGTCCCATGCCGTGCTGAGCACTCTCTTGAAGCCGTTGCAGGAGACACATTACCTTGCAGAATGGGACCCTGTGTTTCAGGGCATAAGCTGGGGTTGCTCTTGTCTGCTGGGCTTCCCCTAAAATAGAGATGAACTGTATGGGGCGGTGCTGTGGTGATGGGAATGACCAGCATTTTCCCAGGAGACCGTGGGCTCTGAGGAGAAGACTCCCGTGCTTTGCACTAAGCTGCTGGGATACTTGGTGAGCCTAAGAGCCATATTTTTAAATTGTTACAGGTATTGCAGGATCTGAACGTGGCAGGGCACTTTAGGACATGCTGGGCTTGGCTTTCAGTTTCTTGTAGGGACTGTAGCTGTCTGGACCTGCCTTGCAATTACCCTTTTCACCAGTGGGGCTAAGGTGGGAGTAATGCCTGCCTGGCTCTGCGCAGTGTAAACCAGCAAAAGGGGGCTCCAAATTTGAGCTCCTCTGTTTTGGGGAGGTGAATTTAAGGTTGATTAAATCTGACCATGAGGAGAGCAGAGAAATGACAGCAGATAAATGATAGCCTCACCTGAGTTGTCTCCAAAGGTTGCCCCCAAAGCTGTAGCCCACAGACAGAATCAGATGCCAGGCTGCGCTTGCGTGTCGGCACCGGCAGCTGACGATGGATGTGAGCTGCAGGGAGCGAGGCTGAAGTTGGGATCAAGGCCCTGGGAAATCTGGTGGCCTGGAGCTGAATGCAGAAAGGCCGATTGCCAGCCCAGGGCTGTGCTGTATGGTCAAAGCGGTCTCCTGAAGCCAACGAGTTGTGTCTGGTCCAGCTGCCTTTGGAGTCAGTCCTGCTTTACATTCTCTATGGAAATGCTCTAAGCCAGTGATCTCCTTTTAATGTTCACTTGGTTGAAAATCTCGGAAAATGCCAGCACTGTAATGGTTAAAAAGCGACGCACTGTTCCCAGTCCGTCTATGGCTGAACTTTTTAGACGGTGCCAAATGAGGTGGCATGAGACAAAAGTGTGCCTTTTTGTTTGATGTACACTGCATTTCCCCAGGCATCCAAGGTGTTCGTCTGTACAGCAGTGCTTTTTTTCCCAAAACAGAAATTATCTAATTTTTAGTCTACAAAGTGGCCATCACTGTTAATTCCACCCTACAGTTTTTATATTTACTCTTTAATTCCTTCTGTTTTCAAAAATCAACAAAAAATAAAACCCAGGTGGGAGGCAAGAATTCTTTTAAACAAAGAAATTAAAATCAATATCAAGTTTTTGGTATCTTTGGGCATGATCTCTGGAAGCTTTGGATATCTGCTTTATCATTTTGTATATTTGACAATTTTGTACTCTGCATTGTTTGACTTCATTTGTGCATGGCAATGTATTAAAACATGGAATTTTTATTATACAGTAAAAGTATTTTGTTTGATTTAAACAAGGTCAGGGTCTGATCCACTGCATGAACAGCAGGGGGAAAAAAATAGAGGTTTTTTGCTAGCAACCACTCTCACCTGACACTCTGACTGGTCTCATTCAGGGGGTTTCCAGCACCTGAAGGTGGGCAAAGATTTCTGCCTGCCTGCCCGTCTCCTACAGAAGGTGTTACCCGAGCAAAGGGCGCTGTTCTGCGCGGCTGGGTTTGGGTGTCAATCCAGACCGACCCCGCTGACTTCGTACCCCAGATTTAGTGCAGTGCGATGGCAAGCAGGCGCTGCGCACTGCGCGGAAGAATTCTGCTTTCATTGCCTTTACTGCTCGAAACTTGGGGGCTGCCCTTCTGAGCAGTGAAACATCCTCTAAGGGGACCAAACCACAAAGGGAGCAGGTACTAGACTGGTGCATGGCATTTCACTCGCATCCCGCCCCCAGCATTTATGGCATGAGAGTAATTTAAAAGTCAGTGGCTAAGGTAGTTTTCAAAAAAAACCCTAACACTGAAATTCCAGCATGATATTATGCTCTCCCATATATGTGGTTTTTCTTTTCAGCCGTAATTCTGAATGTTCTCGCATTTGTAAGGTAGAGACTGATGACATGTTTTGGTCAAACACAAAATACTGGGCTTAATACAAAATAATAGAACGAAATTATATAGTGTGCAGTATAACTGACAAAGTCAAGATAAATTGTCATCTAAAAAAACCATAAATCATTTTTTTATTGTAACATCTCGTGATGGGGCTGCAATTTACTAGATTCTGTTTATATCTTTAAAAAGCTTTCTACTCCATAAACTTTGTCAGTGAGAAGAATATGTTAGCAGGGAAAGCTCCATTTTCGTACAGATCTCTGCACATTACGTCTCAGGCTGAAGGAAATTAGAGCGATCAGACAAGTAAAGAAAACAGTTTCTGTCTCACATACCCTTGTCACCATCGGGGTCTCCAGAGTGTTTGCAGTGGCACCGTAATATTACTAGTCTGGGTGCTGCACACCGAGATTATTTCCATTATAAACAGTACACCACCTAAATCAGATCTGCTTTGTAATGAAACAGCAGCTACCGTGATAATGAAATACTCCTCCCTGGGGACAGAGGGAATCGCGCCTGATGCTGTGGAACAAGGAGTTCCCACGTGTGCTCGTATGGGGTTTGTGTTATAAATCTCTCCGATGGGGTTGTGGTTTCTTCGTTTGCAGTTTGTTACTCAGAAGTCATCTGTGGAGGAACTGGTTGTGCAGTCTGGTTTTTTGGATGTTTTCCTTGCAGTAACAATCAGTTCTTGATGCAACTTGCATGATCTTAGATTATATCCATGTACATCCTGTGGGTCCATCAGAGCTTACCTTACCCTGAGCAGCTGTCGCAGGTTACGGGCCCAGGTCATGCTGCTTGGACCCTTGGGCTCCAATGCCGTGTCCAAAAATTGGGTTCCTGAACTAAGAACTTACTAGCTGAGCAGATCTGTGCTCATCTGAGCAAAGCCTTGTGATGTAAGCCAATGTCCTTAGTCCACGGTGAAGTCCAGTGAATGATGTACAACCCTAAGAAACACAAGGGATGTTCCCAGTCCCACCACTGACCTGCTGTATGTGAACGAAGAAGCTCCCTCATGTCATCTCTCCATGTCCCACCTCCTTACCTGTAAAATGGGAACTACATTTACCTGCCGCTGTTAAACCCTGAGCCTGTAAGTCTTCCAAGAAGATTGTGTTGCCAGTGGGATTGATTTGAACAGACCAGGCATCTTGGTACAAAAGAAACACTTTATTTGGGAGACAAGACGTTGCCGTCCACAGCTCGTGTTTATCCGACGTTCGGCTCTCGCTGCAGCCAGGCACCGACCTGTCAGGGTCCCAGCGCGTGGCGTGACACTTTCACGGGTGAGGTGTCGCATCAGCCCGGATTCGGTTTGTCTGAGGTTTAATCCTCTTTTGTATATTCCTTTGTCTCGTTCATGCCACTGCCTTGTCATTGTCTTCTCCTTGCTTTTCTGCACCTGACGTGATTTCCTGCCTTCTACTGTTATTAACATCATGTGGGAAATACACAATTACTGCACGTGAGGAACTCGCTTCCAAGTGAAGCAGTTTTGCTTTAACTAAATGGCACCAAGGCACTGGCCTCAGAAGGAGATAAAGCAGAGGACAAGTTGCTACAGGTTTGTTCTGGGGCAACACGGGAGTTAACCTCTTCTTCATCTCTGTGTTGGAGTGACAGGCTGAAATGGCAGCGAGAAGGATGCACGCTGGAGGAACAAGGGGTGCTGAAACAGTAGCAACTGCTTAAAGAGATGGAGAAAAGCTTCCACAAACATCCATCAGCAATCCTGACCCTGTGGTAGAGCAGGAGGATGGACAAAGTTGTCTACCAAAATCTCTTTCAGTCCAATGTTTCTGCAGGTAAGACTTGAATAGCAAGCAAAGGGTTAACTTTTCAAATTACCATTGCTTTACATTTCCACTGGAACTGAATGCAGCTCTTCTTTTCCTGCCTCTTTGAAGTAGAAACTACTACTATGTAGCTAGGAGTAATTCCAGACTCATTTAAGTTGGTATGTCAGACTGTCACCTGAGAAACTGGGACATGTCCACTGCCACAGCTGGTCCAGGGGTGACAGCAGGGACCGGGCCACCTTCTCACCCCAAATCACCATGCTTTATTGAGAGTCCAGTTCCTGTGCAGTACGGGGACAAATGGCAGCGATTAGTTGGACCAGGAACACAACAAGGGTGGCACCCTTTAGGGTCACACTGAGGATCACACTTCGGACCACCTCCAACATCCAGGCTTTCAGCTGGTCTTCACTGGGCGCGATCAGGGGATTAGGCGGGGGAGAGGCTTGGGATGAGGGGGTTAAAAAAAAAGAAAAAAATATTTTGAGCCCGCTTACAAGCTGAAGAGAGGCAACAGTTTACAGCCAGATGATCAAAGCCTTGAGAGCTTCAGCCATCCATCGCAGAGGGCAAGCTGAGAGAGTGTGCGTGGTCACCTCCAGCCTCCACCAACAGCTATGGGCTTATTAGGAAAAATGCTTTCACTTCACTGGGGAGTTTTACTGCAGAGAAATTAAGTGCTCCAGGGCACAGCTAAGCCTCAGCTTGAGCACTCTGCTCTGGCACTTTCCAGGGCGAGATGGGAGAGCGTGGTTGGTGCTGAGCATCGGATGCTCAGCCCGAGGGGCACTTCAGCTCTCCTCCATGCTGCGAAATGGGACGGAGACGCAGACTACGTGGGAGGCAAATTGTTTTATGGAAAATATTGAGAACCATTGTACTAAGCTGATTAACTCATTTTAACAATTTTATTTAGCTGCAAAAGTTGCCCCGCATGGAAAGTGCAGCTGCAAGCGTTTGCAGGAAAATGCTCCCACATGCCGGAAAGCCAGATAAGCCCCTGCCTGTCGTCGTTACAGCGGGAAATTTTAGTACTTCGGGGAAAATTCTTGGTTACTTCTGCCTTTGTTTAAGCTTTAACTCAGAGCATGAAGGATACTGTTATGCTAATGGGTTTTGTACATGTCCCTCGTGTCCCAGACTCAGCCTGGTTTTGGTAATTCTTGGCAGGTAAAACTTTGCCAGAATTACGGCAGTTTGGTCTCCCACTGCCTGGTGACACCCGGTGACAACCGCTGCGCGTTTTAACCCGGGGAAGGGCCTCTTCTGCCCTGCTCCACTTCCCTGAGCTGTATAATATGAGGTAGGGAAATCAAGCTTTCGTCATGTTTTCCCTCTTTCTCTGTGTTGTTAGTCCCATAACAAGCTGCCTCTTAATCCCAAAATATGGATCTTTTGGACAGTGTTCTGCTAATCCCATGAGGGACATGGCAATCAACAGGAAAACCAAGATTGTCTGGAATATTATCCAAATGTGTTGGACCAGGACCACCCTCAGCCTTCAGCATTTCTCCTGGGCCACCAGTCACCCCCCCCCTCCCTGTTAAACTAAAACCACTCTAAAAGCAGTGCGGTTTCAAGCACTAGCAGCAGGGCATTTATATGGGATTTTCAGACTGATACTTCTCCACAGGCCAGTTTGGGACCCCCTGAGTGTAGGATATTGTCTCAAAATATTCCCTGAAAGCCATCAAGAGGCACTGGCACCCAAGCACAAAAATAACAGCTCTGCCATCTCTGAAAGTGTTGGCTTTAAACCAGTTTTACCCTCTCTGATTGTTTCAGAGCTCAAGGCTGATACTTTTGTCCAATTTCCTTTGCTTCTCATTATAGACTGGAGAAGCAGCAGACCTTCATCAGAAACAGGAGTTGGGGTTCACGTGCTCCCAGCCAAGGTGCAGAGCTGCGTGGATGACCACTTGGTGAAAGACGAAATGTGGGCATGCATTTCCGTGGAAACACGTACTTGGGAAGCATCTGAGTGGTCCTGGGGGTTACGCTCTGCCATTCGTTTCATTTTGAATGGTAGCACTGTAAAAAATCAATATGGCACATTTAAAATGGATTATGAGGCAGTTAAACGGCAGGTCTCCGAAGAGGAGTTGCAAATGAAGAGTGATCTCATGGGAGTTTTTATAGGGGGAATATTCAGGAAGCTGTTCTTGGCTGTTTACTTTAGAGGTCAGGATGGATAAACAACTGACTATGAGCTCCCCATGTGACGCTCTTGCTAAAGGGGCTAATATGACCCCAGGATGGATAAATGAGAATATTGAGTGGTAGGGGAAACGTATTAGCTCCGTACCTGACATTAATGAGACAAAAATAGTCCAGTTCAGCTGTCAGCACTTAAAAATCATGTTGAAAAACTGAGAAAGCTTAGGAGAAGTGCTATAAGACTGATTGAAAGAGTATCTTTCAATGATCCAAAGGAGCACAGCCCATTTATATTATCAAAGAGGAGTATAAGAGATGAATTGATCAAGATCTATAAGTATCTATACATGGAGGAGGACTGCAGTATCAGAGGATTACTTAACCTAGCAGACAAAGGCCATAAGCCAGAAAGGCTGGAGCTAAAAAAAAAAAAAATCAAGCTGAAAATGAGGCACATTTTTCTCCTTAATGGCCTTGTAATTAACCACTGGAGGAGCTGGCATGGGATATGGTAGGTCCTCCATCACCCAAAAAAATCTTTAAATTAAGCGTAGATGTCTTTCTACATGATGTAGCTCAGGTATCGGTGGGGAATTGCTGGGCGAAGCTCCATGGTCTGCATTATGCAGGAGGGCAGAGGAAACCACCATGGTGGTGCCTTCCGGCTGTGAGATCTATGAAACTATCGAAACGATGATGTCTGTATATCACAGCCCAGCAGCATCTAGCCTGTTTATGCAACACATGTTATGAAAAGACTCTTTTAGGGATATTTAGAGGGCTTTAAATATTTTATTACAGGTGGTTTTTTTTTAATAGACTGCCTGTAAAACCAGGTAGATGAAATAAACCTTAAAAAAAAAACAACAAAAAACCTCCTGAAATAGATTTCCTATACCCCCAAATCCCAGTATTACAGGCAAATATCTCAGGATACTCTGGGCTTTTAATGTGATGCTCCAAGGACTCAGCCCTTCATCATGGTTTAAAGCTCCTATTTCATAGATTTATAGATGCTAAACTCAGAAGGGACCACTGTGATTATCTAATCTGACCTTGTGCATAACGGAGGCCACAGGGCATCCCTCAATTACTTCCAGGCTACGCTGAAGCCTTCCAGACTCTTCCTTCGTACCATAGCCAAGACACAGCCTTTCCCCTCCATCCAGGCAGCGAAACTTCACATCGTCTCACGTCTCACCACAACATCCTTCCTTCCACCCCTGACAAATGAAATCTTTCCTGGCACATGTCCATTCAAATTGCTGCTGTAAAGATCATTCGCCGTTCCTTTCTCCTTGCCTGCCTTGCTGGGTCTCCCTTCTGCCTTTCCAACGCATCTCCTGCCTCTCACAGCCTGGTCCCTACCTCTGCCTCTTCGTTGCATTTGGTACCGCCTCACTCCTGCCTCTCGTGGCCCACTTTGCTCGCTTGGGGTCTTTTAATCGCCTTTTTTTCCTGAACAAGCCTCACGGGGTGCAGTACCAGTGCATGGGGAAGGCCCCTAAGTCCATGCTGACAAATGAACATATGCTGGGAGCATCTGCACCCATCAGACTAGGTTCAGCCACACGCGCTTCTAAGCTGTGACCATTTCGTACCACTGGCTCTAGGCTTAAGGTTCATGGCAGGAAACATGTGGACAGAAAATCCACCTTTTGGGAGGAGAGAGAAGCACAGGGAGGGGAGATCATGGCACATCATATCTTCCTGGCAGCTCGCTTTGGTCTTATTGTGGCTTAACCCAGCAGGCAGCAAAAACAACCACACAGCCATTTACTCACTCCCCTCCGCAGTGGGGTGGGGGAGAGAGTGGGAAGAAAAAGGTAAAACTTGTGAGTTAAGACAGTTTGATATGATAGAAAAGGAATAGGAATAACAATAATAGTAATACTAAGAATATACAAAACAAGTGAAGCACAGCACAATTGCTCACGCCGCTGACCAATGCCCAGCCAGTTCCCAAGCCATGGTCGCGCTCTCAGCCAGCTTCCCCCAAATTACATACTGAGCATGACGTCATATGGTATGGAATATCCCTTTGGCCAGCTGAGGTCAGCTGTCCTGGCCGTGTCCCCTCCCAGCTTCTTGTGCAGCCCCAGCCGCTCACTGGCAGGGCAGGATGAGAAGCTGAAAAGTCCTTGACTGGTGTAAACATTGCCTAGCAACAACCAAAACATCAGTGTGATCAGCATTAGTCTCATCCTAAATCCAAACCACAGCACTATACCAGCTGCTAAAAATAAAATTAACTCTATCCCACCTGAAATGAGGACAGGTCTTCAAGACTGTTGCAGCATTTATGAGTACAAAGACAAGTCCTAGGGAGATGGATCATTGAAAAGTGGTAGAGCCAGAGACACGTGGGACATTACTTGTGCTTCTCCAATTTACTGCGAGGACGTCACCTCCAGCCTTCAGCTGTTGAAGACCAAATCCTTCACTGGTGCATCAAGATCAAGGGAATGCTGCCAAACTGTGTGTGGTGGGTTGGCCCAGGCTGGAGGCCAGGTGCCCACCAGAGCCGCTCCGTCACTGTCCATCCTCAGCTGGGCAGGGGAGAGAAAATATAACGAAAGGCCCGTGGGTCGAGGTAAGGGCAGGGAGAGATCACTCACTAAACAGGGCAAAACATCATGGCAAAACAGACCCATCTTGGGAAAATTCATCTGATTTATTACCAAACAGAACAGAGCAGAGCAATGAGAAATAAACTCAAATCTTAAAGCACCTCCCTCCCCGCTTCCTCCTGGGCTCAACTTCACTTCCCATTTCTCTCCCTTCTCCCACCAGTGGCACAGGGGGACGGAGAATGGGGGTTGTGGTCAGTTCATCACACGTTGTCTCTGCTGCTCCTTCCTCCTCAGGGGAGGACTCCTCACACTCCTCCCCTGCTCCAGCATGGGGTCCCTCCCACGGGAGACAGCCCTCCATGAACTTCTCCAATGTGAGTCTTTCCATGGGCTGTAGTTCTTCATGAACTGCTCCAGCATAGGTCCCTTACATGGGGTGCAGACCTTCAGGAACAGACTGCTCCAGTGTGGGTCCCCCAGGGGGTCACAAGTCCTGCCAGCAAACCTGCGCCGATGTGGGCTCCTCTCTCCACAGGACCACAGGTCCTGCCAGGAGCTTGCTCCAGCACGGGCTTCCCACGAGGTCACAGCCTCCTTCAGGTGCATCTACCTGCTCCAGCGTGGGGTCCTCCATGGGCTGCAGGTGGATATCTGCTCCACCATGGACCTCTATGGGCTGCAGGGGGACAGCCTGCCTGACCATGGTCTTCTTCATGGGCTGCAGGGAAATCTCTGCTCCAGAGCCTGGAGCACCTCCTTCCCCCTTCTTCTGCACTGACCTTCGTGTCTGCAGAGCTGTTCCTCTCACATCTTCTCACTACTCTCGCTGGCCACAAAATGCTGCTGGTTTTATGTGGTGGTTGTTTTTTTCCCTTCTTAACTCTGTTACCCCGTAGGTGCTACCACCATCACTGATGGGCTCGGCCTTGGCCAGCGGCAGGTCAGCCCTGGAGCCGGCTGGCATGGGCTTTATCGGATGTGAGGGAAGCTTCTAGCAGCTTCTCACAGAAGCCACCCCTGTAGCCCTCCTGCTACCAAGACCTTGCCATGCAAAGTCAAACGAGTGTATCGGTGACAGAGCTGGATTCTGGTGCAGCAGGAATCATTCATGCGACTTATTGAATGTCTGCAGATCATTCCAACACACACAACAGCATCGTACAGTTTGCATCTCAACAAAGCCTGTACTTTAAGGCTCTTCATCTTTCTAAAAGAACCCAGCTTGATAAGCTTGAGTGCAGGAGACTGGTACCACGGGATTCTCTTTGTAAATAAGGGTAAACTGAGGCAAGGATCAGGAGGTCCCACAATGGAGCACTGGACAGCACAGGAGGAAAAGTCAGATCATGGAAAAGCCCATCCCAGGCTTGGCTTTCTAGAGAACTGCTCCTTGCCTTCTGTGTGGGAGCCGTGCTCCGTCTGGAGTAACGGGGAAGCGAGGAGAAAGGACGCCCAGAAGCAATCTGCTGCCTGTGCTGCTGCTCCACGAAGAAATGACAAATACCCTCTTTTACAAAGCCTGAGTGCTCAGGATTTTTTAACCTAATACTGCTGTACACAACTGCGTAACGTGAATTCACAACGG
Source organism: Psophia crepitans (assembly GCA_013399095.1). Lineage (NCBI taxonomy): Eukaryota > Metazoa > Chordata > Aves > Gruiformes > Psophiidae > Psophia > Psophia crepitans. The sequence goes on along the minus strand of VWZZ01007903.1, from coordinate 638,976 downwards.
TTCCTGACTTTGTGTTATGAGCAGAGTTTAATCCTTCTGGAGCCAAACTGCATAAAATTGCCAGAAGCTGACACAGGGCTTCGCCCAGCACTGCCTATTGACAAGCAGGCACCTCTGGCCAAACCAAGAGGAAAACGTCTGTCAGGAGGTGTTAATGAGACCATAGCATGTACCAGGCAAGACTCAACCAGCTCAGCAAGATCAGACAAAACTCACGTTCTCATCGGGTGATCACAGCTCTCTACGGTTGCACTCAGCCGTCAGGGGATCACTCGCACACATCCTTCCTCACACAGATATTTTATGATTTTTGGAGTTAGCAGGATGCAAATCTGCCCTTTCAACCTTGTCTGTCAAAGCTGAGCTTTGGCCGGCGCCTTGCAAGGGCCTGTGCAGGAAAACAAAGCGGTACTAGAGAACGTCGCGATGTCCTTCCCTCTGAGACGGCAGAGTTGAAGCATGGGGGGGGAAGTACGTTTTGGTAGAGAAGTAAAATCGAATGCCCCGTTGCTTGTAACTAGCCCTGGTACTACGTTGTGTTTTGTGGGAGCCATGGGCAGCTGCAGCCTTCAAACCTGCCAAAGGTCCTGAATGGAACGCTGCTGCTGGAATAGGTGGGTGGCACGATTTCAGGTTGTCAGGTGACAGGATCGTGCTTTGAACAGTGGTGAGTTAAAGCAGAAGGAAGGGAGGGGAGAGGGGAGAGAGGGGAGGCAGTAATTCACAGGGAAAATTTTCATTTAATTAACTGATTATTTACATCTTACTGTACAAATCAGAGCTAAGTCTATCCATCCAAGCCAATGTATATGATTCACAGTTTGTCAAATAGATATTCTGGAAGTGAGAAGTTACAGAAATAAAAGTCATGAATCATCAGTTGTTCTTTTATGCTTGTGGACAGCATCTTTTATTACACATAAATTCAATTTATAACCATCGCAAACAGAAAAAAAAATAGCTAAAGTCAAGTTTGCACGGATAGAAAAGTGACACAGCTTTGCGAACAAGAAATTGGAAGTCTAAAGATGGATTCTACCCCGTTGCTATAGTGGGATCCACCTGACCGGCAGCAAACATCTGCAACGCCTGTTTATGGGCTCTACTTGGGGATTCTCCATGCCAGTCTGAACAAAGGTAGCTGCAATGACGCAGCGCACCCTAAGAGCTGCCATTTCCCTCTGTTTACCATCAGAGGAAGCTCAGATAAAGACATGCTAAGATAAAGACTTGCTAATGCTTCTTGAAGCCAAATTCACAAAGTCCCAAACAATTTTGAGAATTTCAGATGAGATACCTGGTTTGACGCACAAGCCCTTCTTCGCACTATGCTGAGTTCCTGCGGTACTACCTGTGAACACAGAAGCTGCAAATCATAGAATCATAGAATCTTTAATGCTGGAAAAGACCTCTAGGGTCATCAGGTCCAACTGTCAACCCAACACCACTTCTCCACACACAGGTTTAAATGTCGTGTTGCAGAATCTGAGCTGAACAGCTGAAAAGAAATGGCTTTTTCTCATGTGAGGTCTTTCCTGCAGCCATTTCACAGGACAGGCACCCGCTACCGTGTAAGGTTCTCTGTGGGCATAACTCAGCCCCATCCTTCTCTTGAGATCCATCACATGCTTTTGCCATGGCATGCTGGGAGGACACGTGTGGTGCAGTCTGCGAAGGTAGTAAGCACATCTCTTGATGTTTCTCTGACATGTCAAGAAATGTCAAGGGTTTGCACAGTGGGAAGAAGAGCCCTGTCCCCAAAATATCTCAGGTGGGGTGCCCCCACCGAGGCAGGTCCTGTCCTGTGTCTCTGTCTTCTAAAGTTGCACCAAACTGGAGGACCACACTGTATTTTGGTTTCTCTGCAGCACATCTACAGAGGCAACAAACAGGTGGATATAAAGTGAGCTGTTTAACTGACTGTTAGCTGTTTGGAACCTTAACACGCAGATGTAAATACCACCAGGTATCTGGAAACTGGTGTTTTCTTTTCTGAGACAGCAACACGAACAGAAAGCAATATCCAAGCACTGAAAGTGAGCAGACTAGGGACAAGAATATACCAGTTGCTAGGAGATGGCATTTAATCTAGAATTTTAGGCAATAAATAAAAATGGAGTTATAAGAAGAAATATCGTTTAGGGCAGAAATCAACCTGAAGCAACTGGTTGTTTATGAGAGGAAGCAAAGCTGTTGTGGTCGCAGAAGAGCAAGGATGCTGCCGGACGTCACGCCGCAGGGACGCAGGCGAACAGGAAGGTTATCAACTTGACCATGGGAACAAAAACCCTGCCAGTGAATGACATCGCGGACGAAACTCTTTGCTAGTTAAAGTTGCTGGGAGATGTGCCACTACGGTAAATAAGGGCTGTACTTTACCCTGCAAATAGCACCTTTGTCTGTGATGGAAGCCCAACCAAAACTTAATGTTGTGAAACCCAGCTTGCTCGCTCCAGTCGTGAAAATTACAGAAAACCACAGTAAAAGTGAACGGCTTGTGAAATCAAACCCCAAATCCACCAGACTCTGCTGGTTTCTTCCCCCACTGAAAGTCCTACTTTCTTAATAGAATTAAAATTGATAAACACTGGGTTTTAAGACTAGAATGTCCTGTGAAACCAAATGGGCTTCAATGGCAAGGCCAGCAGGGCAAGAGCTTGGCTGCTCCTTACAGCAGTCCACCCTTCGGTGGCATTTGCCCAAGCGGGGAAATCAAGGGCAAAATTGCAATACATCTCAAAAGGTCACTTTCTCCACACATACACAGGTAAAGGTTTGTGTGTAATCTAGTCCAGCACATGGTAATCACCTACGTCTTTTGAGGACACAACCTTCTTCTAGTTCATACATAAAGTAACTGTATGTAGGTCTCAGAAGCAGTGTTTGCTTCAACACTACCCCTGGGTAATATCCACCTCAGACATCCCCTTGACCGAGGCTGGTAAGCACTTGTACAATACTCGGGCACAGTGATTACATTAATTAGTAGAACTGAACTGTAGGGGTCCCAAGGACAAGATGATGGAAATTCAGATCTTTCATAATGTTGATATTACCTGAAATCCTGAACGCTGGAGCAGTGCTTGTTTAGACTTGCTTAGGATAGTGCTTGTCGGAGTGATTAATAATTTTCTCTGGGCAGCAGCCAAAGATCAGAGTCCATGCTGACGCCTGCAATCTGCCCAAAGGCTTTGATATTGTCAACAGGGATATGGTCAGGTCTAAATAACCACTGGTTGAGGGGATATGTACTCCTCACTCAGAAGATCCAGAGGACTGTCTGCTGACCCAGCTTGTCTTCTGAAGGATAACTGCTGACTGAAGGCATTGCTGGCTGCTGCAGTGGTCTCTGCAGACCTATAGGTGCTGGCAGGAAGGCAGTAACGTACGTGCTGCTATGTTAATGCTACTGGTGGCACTGGTATCTCCTCTTCATGCAATGCAAACAGCACACATGGTACCATCACATCTGAACCTGCATGCTTGCCAGGGTCCTCCACAATGAGGAAGGGCTAGACAAAGACCAGTTGGTTGTAGTTCGATCCACTGGTTGATCCCACTGGCTGAGTGGGAGAGTATCAGCCATGGAGGGTTGGCTGAATTTTTGTCATTATGTCTGGTTAAGAGCCCACTGTCTGCATCTCTCTCATTTTATCACCTCTGGGTGACCCTGCTTGAGCAGGAGGGTTGGACCAGATGCCCTCCAGAGGTCTCTTCCAACTTCAACCTTTCTGTGATTCTCTGGTTTCTATGCCAGCAATGATTCCTGAATTTACAGAGCCAGATGTGAAGCCCAGTCAATGAGAGACCTCACCTTTGGGAACATGCTCCTGCCACCTCTGAGAGGTCCAGCCCATGCTGTAAGGCTTTCCAGGAGGGACCTGGAGGGTGCTTGGAGGGAGGATGATAACGGTGATGTACACCTAGTGCAGGAAAGCATGGGCCCTTGCAGCAGCATGGTGATGCACCTGGGTCACAACAACCCAGCTGGGGCAGAGTGTGTGGAAAGCTGCCTGGTGGGAAAGGACCTGGGGGTGTTGGTCCACAGCCAGCTGAACATGAGCCGGCAGTGTGCCCAGGTGGCCAAGAAGGCCAACGGCATCCTGGCCTGTATCAGGAATGGCGTGTCCAGCAGGAGCAGGGAGGTGATCGTCCCCCTGTACTCAGCCCTGGTGAGGCCGCACCTGGAGTACTGTGTCCAGTTTTGGGCCCCTCACCACAAGAAAGACATCAAGGCCCTGGAGCGTGTCCAGAGAAGGGCAACGAAACTGGTGAAGGGGCTGGAGCACAAGTCTTACGAGGAGCGGCTGAGGGAACTGGGCTTGTTTAGCCTGGAGAAGAAGAGGCTGAGGGGAGACCTGATCGCTCTCTGTAACTATCTTCTTCTCCCAAGACAACTTGTCTTCTCCCAAGTAATAAGCAATAGGTCAAACAGAAATGGCCTCAAGTTGTGCCAAGGAGGTTTAGATTGAGTATTAGGAAAAAATTCTTCACTGAAAGGGTTGTCAAGCATTGGAGCAGGCTGCCCAGGGAACAGGTTGAGTCACCATCCCTGGAGGTATTTAAAAGAAGGTTTAGTGGTGGACTTGGCAGTACAAGGTTGATGGTTGGACTAGCCGATCTTAAAGGTCTTTTCCAACTTAAACGATTCTATGATTCTACGATGGCATGGCCACTCTGGGCTGCAGTGGGCTTTTCTCCCAGAATGACTGGAACTGCCTTTGCTTCTGCCAGCAGCGAGCACAGATTTATCAGCAGGCAACGCAGGCAGTAACCTCCATCCCTGCTGTGTCAGGTGGGAAGAGCCAGCTGCCCACACTGTCCATCTGTCCACACTGTGGCTGAGCTTCAGGGTCCCTTCAACCCAACATGGAGCTTGAATGAAGATCAGAAAGAAAGAGAACTGTAGAGGAGGCTTGTGGGAACCGTATGATTTTTTCAGTTTATTTTTAAAAAGAGTGTGTTCCTGGGCTTCCAAGGACCAGTGAGAGGGTTTTGTCCATATGAAGATGACCGTAAATGAGGAGAGAGGAGCCCAGACTATCCTTACCTTTCAGTTTATAATAATTTGTGATGACCACAAGCTGGCAAAGTGAGCCAAAGCCAACTGTATCCTGGGCTGCATGAAAAGAAGTGTGACCAGCAGGTGATTCTCCTCCTCTAGTCCACTCTCACGAGAGTGGACTGCATCCAGCTCTGGGGCCTCCAGTATAGGAAAGACATGGAGCTGCTGGAGTGACTCCAGAGAAGGGCCACGAAGATGATTGGAGGGCTGGAGCACCTCTCCTATGAAGGCAGGCTGAGAGATTTGGGATTGTTCAGACTGGAGAAGAGAAGGCTCCAGGGAGACCTAATTGCGGCCTTCCAGTACCTGAAGGGGCCTACAGGAAAGCTGGAGAGGGGCTGGTTNTGGTCTAATGGAGGGTGTCCCTGCCCATGGCAGGGGGTTGGAATCTGTGACGTTCCTTCCAACCCAAACCATTCCGTGATTCCATGATGTGACTTTTAAGCCCTATGTTCTGATTTGGGGGCACTGTGTGAACCTTTAAGTCAGCAACACAACCCCTAAGAAGTCTGAGAAGTAACTTCTACTTTTCTGGTACGTAGGGCTGAAAAGAAAGAACTGTTTGGGGAGATAAGTACCCTCCAAAGCCAGGGACTGGTACACGGACCAGTCAGTGAAACCAGCAGCTTCTCTGACAGAGCTCACCGTTGAGCAGCAGCTTTCAAACATTAACAGCGATGTTTATCTGCCTCAGAGAAGCTCGCTTCCCACATACATGGACTGTGTGCATGTCAGGCCCGCTGATCTCTGATACAATCGATATGCAAGGCCTGCTACGGTGTGGTGCCTCACGCAAGCTTAATAAAGGCGCAGTAAGTGCTGCTTTTTCAGTACCGGCTGAAGAAGGAAGCAAAACCACAGGGCAGTGCCAGGGGTCTGATGCCAGCACTGTGTGAATTGTAAGAAATACGAAAGAGGGACAGAGTCTGTTAACATTTTCCCTCAAATCTCCTATTTCTCCTCTTTTAAGATTCAAGGTAGGTGAGTCCTGCTGTAAGTTCGGCTGTAACTCAACGTGCAGGTCTGGGGGAGCAAGGGGAGAGGGGAAGAGGCTGGCCTGCTTTTCATGTCTGGAAAAGGAGGCAGGGAAGCCGGGGCAAAATATTTCTGAGGTCTACTCACGGCTCAGTGGGGGTCCCAGACATCAGCTTTCTCACTGATTTACAGCCAGAGAAGCTAGATGTGCACATCCTGGAGGGACTGAGGTCGTGCCAATGAATAGAAGTGACTGCTAAAGGCTCCCTCTCTGCAGTAGCACGGCTTACAAAAGCTGGGGAGCCTCGAGAGCCAAGTCCAGCCTAGCCCAGGGATTCTCCACTTCGCTGGTTGAGCTTAAGGATTCTTATTTCCTCAGCAGTTGCTTTGCGTTTAAACTCACCACCTACCCATGGAAATGGGAATGGGGACTCACACCCACTTACTCCATGCAGCAGAGCAGGCTGCATGAAGATGGATTACTTTCAGGACAAGGTGGAATGGGTTTAAACTAAAAGATGGGGGGATTTAGATTGGACATTAGAAAGAAATTCTTCCCTGTGAGGGTGGTGAGGCCCTGGAACAGGTTGCCCAGAGAGGCTGTGGATGCCCCCACCCTGGCAGTGTTCAAGGCCAGGTTGGATGGGGCTTTGGGCAACCTGGTCTAGTGGAGGGTGTCCCTGCCCGTGGCAGGGGGTTGGAACTAGATTACCTTAAAGGTCCCTTCCTACCCAAAATATTATATGATCTATGGAATCCTTTCCCTTAGTTTCCTATTAATGAAGTGAGCTTGATGCATTATATTAATGCTGTTTGCCAGGGCTGGAATTAGCACACAACCTGTGGAGAGGCATTTCCTTGGTGAACCTACTGCTTTTACCCACAGGCAAAGCATCTACCTCCCTTGATGCAAAACCTGGATCCTGACTGCAGCAGCATGGTCACCGAATTGCTACTCTCCACGCTGCCTTTGCGCTGGTTTTGGGAGGGCCAGAGGCTCTGCATCCAGCCCCTGGTGAGGGGTGCTGCATGCAAAGCCTGGCCTGTCGAGCTGCCACTGGGGAAGGGTGAATTTGCAGGAGAAGGATTAGATGTCTGTTGCATTGGGGGAAGCAAGAGCTAAACACATGACAATGCGCCAAGCCATGACCTGAGGGCTGAGCAGGGAACGAGGCATGTGAATGCAGAGGAACGCGTGGTCAGAAGAGGACTGGGTGAGATCAGGATTTGCCTAATGGCCTTCACGAGCATGGAAGCCCAGAGGCTGAAACACAAGTGCTTCAAAATTATCTAACTTTTCTGTTGCAATATTTTGGCCAGTTGGGGAACAGAATAAATCCGTCTTCTGGTGAGTTCAGTTTTTCCTTTTTTCTTTTTTGATTGCAGTTTAATCCTTAACATAATTTAGGTCTTGTGAGAAGTTGCCCTGAGCCTGACTGATCTGTTCAAATTGGTGCGAAGGGCGTATGGAGCCGCTGGTGTAACTCACTCATGTTGGTTTCACTGCAGTGATGAGTGGTGGGCAGGGGAGTGGCTGACCAAAGGAGCAGAGCCAGACTTGCTGAAGCGATGGCAGCTGAGCTGCCTCAAAGTCACCAGCCTCAACCCACCGCGGCTGCTCGTGCTGGCTTTCCCTCCGCTCTGCTGAGGTCTGGCTGTCAAACTCGATGGAGCAGCCTTTCCTCGCCCTACTTCAGCACAATATCCCAGGTCAGCTGCGACTCCTTCAATGCGGGGGAGGGGGTCGCTCACCTAGATCCTGCTGTCAGGACTTGGTGAGAAACAGTATTTCTGTGTGGCAGAGCTGGGGAGGGGATGGCCTTTGACAAGGTAGGTCCTGCTCGACCAACCTGATCTTCTTCTATGATCAGGTGACCCACCTAGTAGATGAGGGAGAGGCTGTGGATGTCATCTAACTGGACCTTAGCAAAGCCTTTGATACAGTATCGCACAGCATTCTCCTAGCGAAGCTGGCACTCATGGATTGGACCAGCACACCCTTCGCTGGGTAGAAAACTGGTTGGAAGAATGGGCCCAGAGAGTTGTGGTGAATGGTGTTAGATTTAGTTGGCGGCCAGTCACTAGCGGTGTTCCCCAGGGCTTGGTCTTGGGGCCGGCTTTGTTCAACATCTTTATCGACGACCTGGATGAGGGGATAGAGTGCACCCTCAGTAAGTTTGCAGATGACACCAAACTGGGAGGCAGTGTCAGTCTGCTTAAGGGTAGGAAGGCTCTCCAGAGAGATCNCAGCAGGAGTAGGGAAGTGATAGTCCCCCTGTACTCTGCTCTGGTGAGGCCACACCTCGAGTACTGTGTCCAGTTTTGGGCCCCTCAATACAAGAAAGACATTGAGCTGCTGGAGTGTGTCCAGAGAAGGGCAACGAAACTGGTGAAGGGGCTGGAAAACAAATCTTATGAGGAGCGACTGAAGGAAATGGGGTTGTTCAGCCTGGAGAAGAGGAGGCTGAGGGGAGACCTGATCGCTCTCTACAACTACGTGAAAGGAGGTTGTAGTGAGGAGGGTGTTGGTCTCTTCTTCCAAGTAACAAGTGACAGGACGAGAGGGAATGGCCTCAAGTTGCGTCAGGGTAGGTTTAGGTTGGATATTAGGAAAAAAATTCTTCATGGAAAGAGTAGCGAGGTGTTGGAACGGACTGCCCAGAGAGGTGGTTGAATCGCCATCCCTGGAGACATTAAAAAAACATGTAGACATGGCACTCCAGGACATGGTCTAGTAGGCATGGTGGTGTTAGGTTGACGGTTGGACTTGATGATCTGGGAGGTCCTTTCCAACCTTAGTGATTCTATGATGCTAAGAAGTACCGCTGAGCAGAACAGCACATCCGATGACGCTGTTAGTTGATTACGAACAGCTTGAAGTGAACTTCTTTCTTCTTAAATGCCTGCATAGAGTTTTGCAGCAGGTTGAGTTGGTCTGAAAAGCATTTAAATTAAATTACAACAACTTCTGCCCATGGATGAGAGTTAAAGCAGCTTCCAGAGCTCATTTACAAAAGGGATTGGAAAAGTTATTCCAAGTTAACAGCCTACATTACAGTAGTAGTTATTTGAACAGGTGGGGACCGGGGGAAGTCGGGACATTAGCCAAATTGTGAATCATAAGCTAATCAGATTGCCACCCATGTTTGCACCAAAAGAAAAAAAAAGCAGTGCACAAAAATACCACACATTGCCGGCTACAGAACTGACTCAGCAACAACCCAAACTTGTGTTGGGGTCTGCCGGGGTGAGCAGCTATGCTTCCATTTGGTAGGGGCATGGGCTCTCTGGAGGCCACCAAAGAGGCTGCTTCTCCTGTGACTCCACCACCTCTGAAGGCCTGGGGCTTGTCTATACTCTTTGCTGCCCACCACATTTCTGCTCTGCCCAAGCAGGAATGAGACTGGGGCCTTGTGCTCTTTACATTTACCCTTCAATGGGTCATCTTTGCCAAGGAGATCCGCCCTCGTATTCGAGGCTCTTCTGACGGGTGAGCCGGCAAAGCAAGAAGCCCAACTTTGGATGTCCCAGGAGGGCACCCTAGGACACCCACAGCCTCCACCTCCTCCGGGGATGCTGCAAGCTCTTCTCTCCGGTGCAGGAGTATGCATTTGGCTGTCCAAGAAGAAGTGGGTTACAGAGCTGTTCCTTGACCCTTCCAAAACCCAGGTGAAGGGCTATGGAGAACCCCGCCGTGGCCAGCTTGGCTGGGCAGCAAGGGCTGCAACAGGTCCACATTGCCCATGCATTGCAGTGGGGGTTCGCCTCCTCCTGGAGCGCAGTCACTGAGAAGTCCCTGGGGTAAAAAAAAGTAAGGAGACCTAACCAGATCAAAAATAAAATAAAATAAAAACTGTATTCTTGAAACTTTGTTGATGTTAGTGGAATTCCTCATGTCTTACACTAGCGAGCAGAAAATCAGCTCCAAAGTGCTGAGGCTGCTGGCAGATGCTTGCCTGTTTGTGTGTGCAGTGGAGAAAAGTGCTTGTTTGGTGCTGATTGCAGACTACGGAATAAGAGCAATTTCTCATCCCACCTCCACAGAAGCTATTTTAAATAGTTCTACACCCACTTTGAAAGATGCTCAGTTAGAAAGGGAGTAAATCTGGAAGTTATTACTCCTCGAAGGAAGAAGCACCAATAAGTAGGCTCTGCTAAGACTGACGATGCTCTGGGGGATAGCACCCACCTAAGAGCTACGGCTCCCTCCGCCAGCCTGCCTTTGCCGTGGAACAGTTTTCATTAGGCAGCTCGCAGAGAAAGCACACGCTGCGGGAACGGGCCCCGTGGCTTCTGCCTGAGGAGCCCTTCGGCCAACTCTGTCCCAGTGAAGCTACGGGCCAGAGCCCCGCTGGCTACGTGCAGATGCCTCGCAGACCATACAAGCCACCACGTGTTCCCCATCCAGCACAGGAGAGGGGAGGGAGCGGCCGGCAAAACCCAAGGACATGCAAGGCAAAGCAACAGGCAGAGCACTAATTAAAAAAGCCCTTATGAAATACCGGGGATAGGGTCACATCATGCACAGTCGTTCAGTGCCTCCCTTCCCCTGCCTTGGGGATTCCCAGCCAGGAACCCGCTCGCAAAGTGAGCAGCGTTTGCCAGCTCTTTCCCAAAGGCAGCTGGGGACCCACGGCACAGCACCTCTGCAGGGCTCCTGGTGGGGTGCTGCCCGCCGCCCAGCCGCTCTCCTGGCCACCCGTGTCCCGCTCGCTCTTTGCGAAGTCTCCTGCCCAGCGGGCTGGTGCAAAGCAGTGGAGGCCCTTCCCCACATCAGCGGCTGGCCAAGTCTCTTCCCGGGGGCGTATCAAGGGAAACGTTAAACCGTGGTGGGGAACCAGGCCACCAGCTCTGTGCGTGGGGAGCCAGGCGTCAGCCAGGGACCTTACCGCTGGTTGTCCCCAAGCTGTTTGCAACGCTGGTCACGCCTGAGAGTGGACGTTCAGGCGGCCAGGGAGCTTTCCCACTCCCACCACATTAGATGTTTGTGGATTAAAGGTGTTTCCAAATTAGACTGCACCCAAAGACAGACTTTTATGAATTTATGCACTAAAAATAACCGCAGAGTGCCCAAGTCCTCTAATGAATCTCATACAATGCTACTGCCAGAGCCAGCTGCTCATATTTATACCGTCTCAGCGCAGTCCTCTTGCTCCGTAACACAGCACGCTGGGGCCCCGACCCTACAGCAAGTTTCAGGCAAAGCCTTATTTGTCTCTGGCTTTTCCCCAGCAGAGCTCCACTGTGAGATTAAGATCTTAATATTTATAAGCCTCTGGTTTTACTATCTGTTTAATGTCACAGTAAATCAGGTGACTACACTGCTATCCCTCCATCCCACCTGAAACCCTCACCTTCTTAGCAAAGGGCAGTTATGTTTTTCCTTAAAAATAAACTAATTATAAAACCACAGTGATTTTCTCACATTTAAATGGCCTCTGTAACAACCAATTATTTCCGAGGACATGAGAAACAGCTGCTGCAATGCCAAAGCTCAAACAGTTACATCTCAGCTGTTTGAATGGATAAGAGTTGATGCTTTTATTCCCATGTGATATTACCAACATGTGATAAACAACCACAGTGTTAGTATTAATTTGTAGAGCAAAGATCACTTTAATTTGCTCCAAGCTGAGGAATAATTTTAACAGAGTATTACCATTCCACAAATAACTGTTTGAAAGTCTGTTCTGTCTTTCCATCCTTTTTTCCGACTCCTTTTGTTTCTGATAAAGCAACACAACCCTGGGCAAGGGCTATTTGAAAGCAGAGACAGTTTGTAAGCCAGCCTCAAGTCTTTCCAGATTGGGGAGGGGACTTCAAAAAATGCTTTCCAAAGTTTAACCTGGCACTGTCGACTACTGAATAGGAGAGCACTGACTCTGCCTCCTGGGGACCTTCTCAGCTCCCACCAGAAGCTGGGCGAACATCACACGGGAGTCAGTTCCTCCTCTGCGGCCTTCAGGTGAGGATTTTTGCTAATTTTGCTCTTCAATCTGCGTATAATCACCCAAATCAAAGTGGGATCTGCAGGCACTCGGCACCTGCAGAAACCAGGCTGCCTTCGTTTAGGCTTGTAATTACAGAGCCAGGTCTGGAGCTCCAGGCCACCAGCTCTGCAAGGTTTTGCTTACTTCTTTGGAAATTCTTGCTGTACTTACCCATGGAAAAGTGCATCCACAACACAAAGAATGGTGGTTTGAGCTAATTAAGCAATAGGCTAACATTTTTTAACTGCACACGTGCCTGTCGCCAAGCTCTTCCAAACATCTTAGCTGCACTGTGTTTTTATGCTGCTTTTCTCCCTGGGATCATGACATGCTTGACCATGGTGATAAATCAGCTCTTGTGCTGTCCTATTAGCCAGGAAGGCTAATCAACCCCATTTAGCTGGAAATCTGAGGCCCACAGGTCATCTAGTAGAGTGATTACCCCAGGTAGTTACCTATAACACCCCACTCTGCGGAGGGGAGTCCCACTCCACTCTGGGAGGCACGAGGGTGATTCTCGGTCTCCTACTTGGGCAAACACTTTAAGCACAGAGTTACTGGATTGAAAAAAAAAAAAGGGTGTGTGTGTGTTAGGGACAGGTGAGCATGTGACAGCAGTTTCTCTTATGCTTTGTGTAGATTTCAATCCAAGAAGCATGTTTTGAGGTTCAGGCTTGAACCCTGTAGGCAAAGTAGATGGAGGAACATCTAACACCCAGTAGGTCAGTCACAGACATTACTCAACAGCATCAGAACTAAGATGCATCCAAGGGTGCGAAGGAGTAGGAATTTTTTCACATTAAAAAAGATGGAAAGCACCACGGACTTAAGGTTCCTCCAGAGCTAGGCAGCAGCTGAGCAGGGAAATCTGAGCAATCATATTCTGGATGCATCTAAAGCTACAGGTGGACACCAGAAGAAAGACCTAAAACGAGGGGTCCACACTAATCCACCTCTTTAAGAATCTGGCCCCAAGTGACTCGCCACAGATTGGGCAGGTGTTAAGTTGCAAAGCCAGAAATAGAAAACCAATTCCCTCTCCTGGACTTTCATTAGAGGGCTTGGACAAATTCCCAGACAACTGCCAGCCATATGAAGATACAAATTATTTGGAAGAGGGCAAAGTGTAATGGACCAGGGTCAAAAGCCACCTGCAAGCTTGCAGACCTTAGCAAGCACCCGTGGCTGGAGCAAACCTGAGGCCTGTGACTCATGTATTTGCCATGTGGATACGTTGAAATACCCTTTCACCACCGATTCTTCCTCTCCTCCAGGCAGGATTTCTATTATTCGCTGGTTTATGCTCCACCATCCACCTGCCTGGCAGCAGATGTAGGCAGATCTATTACCGCAGAGAAAGGTAGGCTTCCATTTCTGGAGCGCTTTGCCTCCAGCGCCCGGCCAGGCTGCAGATAACTCTCCGACTGAAGGGCTGAAGGCAGGCTGCGTGATTCCTGTCAGCTGCCACGCTGCCCGCAGGGCCCGAGCAGCCGTGGGCTGGAGACAGGCTGACTTCATTGCGTTACGTAGGAAAATTATAAGCAGAGGGAGATAACTGGTGTGGAAAGGTGGTCTTCAAAAAGGCAACTGACCACCATAGCCCCTCTCCTCCCAGTCAGGGGCATGCACGTGTCTCCCCAAGTTAAGTTTTGTCTGACGCAATGTGTTCCAGATCTATCTGGAGAAATAGTACCACAACTCAGGAATCCTGAGGATAAAGCCCGGTAGCAGTGATCAGCAGAGATTTATTTCTCTGTGCGCTAAGATGACACCCTAACTGCCTTTGTCCAGCTCCAAATATTTTAAAACTTAAGTAATCATTGCTGCTGTGAAGCGGGCAGCGTCGCGGGTACCTCAGGCACAGAACAATTCAACTGGAAACCCAACAGCTTTCACTTCCCTCCTACACTTCTCTGTTGCGGCGAGCAGAGCTTTCGTGCTACAGGCTCACCAGAAGCCCATCCTCAGAATCTACTCGCAACTGCTGCTGTCCTTGGCGCAGGCAGCAAAGCTCACGGGCTCTCTTTTCTGTGTGAAACCAGTCCCCAGAGGCTTAATTTGCAGACGGTAATGGGATTCCACCTTCCTGCGCCTGACAGAAGGTGCCTCTGTGAGCAGCCTTGGTTCACCTTTCAAGAGGCTGACCTCTTTTTTATCTGAACAGCATCCCAGTTTTGGTATGTGGGCTGTGACAAATGTTTCAGGGAAGGATTACAGGGTTAATTAATGCATTAATATTTAATACTGCTTCCCTGCTTTCAGGTCATTGGTCAAAATTTCTACCCCCGGACCCAAATCTACATCGGTCATAAAAATTACTTTCTTCTCAGAATCTGACTTTTCCCTATCATTACTCCCAATTCCTTTCTTCTGCCCCAAGCCCTGCTTTCTTTCCTTCAACAGTCTTCCCTACAACTAAATTATTTGGAAGTGAATTGTCTTCTCTTGGCCTCAGCTACAAGATCAAACCTCACTTACAGTCAGTAATGTGCCCTTCCATGGTAAGCCCTCGCCCTTTTCGGAGGAGGCACGCCGTCTTCACGCATGTTATCCTTACGTATCTCCTTTCTCAGCTCCGCAGCAGCAGAGGGAGAAGAGGAGACGACGCAAGAGGAGCCCCAGCCCATTCGTGGGACGGGCATGGAAGAGCGCAGGGATGGGGAGGCTTTTGGCCAGGACAGGGTTTCTGTCCCTCCGCTGGTGTGAAGCGCACCCGGACCTGGCAGCAGGCAGGACTGCAGCCTGGGGGAAGGTGAACCCGTCACAGCCGGACAGCGGGACGAGCGGCAGGGACAGCACGGTTGCGCAGGCCTTAGCACTGGGCAGTTGCTTGACGCCCAGGGTCACGCGCACCCAGCGTGAAGCCCATCCCATCCAGTTTCCCCGCCGTTACTTGCTGGGTTAGCAGGTCGGAAACACAGAGATCCATTGGCAGTGCAGCCACCCAGTCCAGCGCCCTGGGTGCCCGAGCAAGCCGGGCCTGCTAGATGCGCTCCCCAGCCCTGCCTGCCGGCCAGCCCGCCTGCGGGACGGGGGCTCTCCCGGTAACCGGGGTGCTGGCTTAGGCAGCCCCCACTCATGGGATCGGCATCTTTCTAGCGCCTGCCAGCCCCGAGCACCCACCTCCGCAGCGCGCAAGGCCCGCTCCCGGGGGTGCCAACCCCACGCGCACCGGAGCTGGCGGCGGCGGGGAGCGCCGGGTGCCCCGGGCTCCACGGCAGCCCCACAGCCGGCTGCCGGTCAAGCGCAGGCGGCAGAGCCGTCTCTCCCTCACCTGCCCCACGGGCGGAACGGGAGCGCAGCGCGGGCAGCCGCCGGCCC